>JARQOC010000003.1:720052790-720395932 GCA_033576535.1 Allobates femoralis | reverse complement strand
AATGACAATAAATCCTACACTTGGAAGACTGGTGAGTGCCGTCCCTTATTATCTTCGTATAATCACAGTGTGGATCTTTTGATGTGCAACAAAGTTGCCCAGCTGTCTCCTAAAGCAGAGGTCCCCAACTGTCATGAGTGTCATACTTAGTGTAGTCAAACCGCGTCGACTGGGTCATGTCGACCATGTAAACTTTTCTTTTGTATGCACTTTTCTTTCTTTTGAAAAAGAAAAAAAAAATCCAGTCCTGTTGAGCCGGGCTCCAATTTTTCTATTGTTCTTGATGAGAGGCGAGGGCGAGGCCAATGTCTGTGCTCCAGGTGGATGAGCATAGAGCATAGAGCAACTGGGCGAGCTGGAATCAAGTTTTCTACTATTGTTACCTTAAGTGGCTCACTGTGTGGTACCCGGTTTTCTCCACAGACATTAATGATGTCACCACTCATCAGAAGCACTGGATCATGTAGTGTACAACATAAGCTCAGACAGGCTGCTGCTCATGGCCTATGGAGTGTCAGAATGAGGCTTCATATTCTTTGATTGATTGAGTCAAGGACTGTCGTGGGAAGCGCTGGACCATATCGGACATGCCTGGGAACGTTTATTTCTAATAAATTAGTGAACAAGAGGTAGTGTCTTGTTTTTATTTCTATATTTTACAGGATTCTTTTTGTGGACTATGTCAGATTCATTTGACTATGTTGTGCTTGCATGCATTTTTTTTTTAAATAAATTGGTGAACAAAGAAAAATGTCAGGGGGTGTTTTTTTAATCAAACTATTTTTAGCTGTTTTTTTCTTTTTACTTACAGGGTCAGTAGTGGAGGTACTAGGTAGAAATTTCTCCATTACTAACACAGCAGGGCTTAATAACAGTTGACACTACAAAGCTGACATCAACCCCAACTACCATTACTCCAATTGTCATTGCACCATGGCAAATGGGAAGAGCCAAAACGAAGCGTCAGAATTAGTGCATCTAATGCTATGCTGCACTTCTGGGGTGGTTGAAGGCTGACATTTTGAGACTGGGAAAGGCCCAATAACCACTGAATTTTCCTTCCTGATTTTATTAGCTCATGGCTGTCTGATTTACCTTTGCTGGTTAGCAAGAATAGCAAACATTTTTTCATGTATGTGTTGAATCACTGACGTGTGAATGAAGCCTTAGACCGAGTGAATGAACAGGGCTGCAGCTTCACTGTATCTGTCCATAACACAATTATAAGAACGTAGGAAGTAGAGGTCCACGACCCAAACAACCGATCTTTATAGGGAGAGGATTCAAGAGCACACGCTGTACAGGTACTGTGCATGTTTCCAAAAATGTACAATTTATTATGTAGGGATGATTGAAAATTACAGCATGGCAGCAGCAGAGACTGAGAGTCAAAGCTTTATAGAATAAAAGTTGGAGTTTACCGCAGAGGATACTGGGACCTTTCATTTATGACACACTAATTCTTGTGCCTGCTGATGGGATGCATACTAAACAGTCGTCGTTACCATTTCATTGACTTGATCCTGCTCGTATACAGAGAAATACAGATAACAGAAATAGATTTGAAATTTCAAACTCAAAGGAAAGTCTCTGAGTACATTATGATTGACTGCTGTTGTGTGCCAAACATATACATTTTACTCCAATATCTCAATGTATTTTTTAATAAGGCTACTAGTACTTTAGCATTATTTTTCATATATATAACACAAAAGCACCCACAGTACAAAATAGCAATTCTGAGAGGTCTGTAACACTAAAAAAGTCCTACTAGTCTGTAAAAAAGGTGTCCAGATTTTATGTAATTGGTAAAATAATTGTTCAGCGACAATTAACATTAAAATATTTAATTGCAAAAAAGATAGGACCCAGTGCCTTTGGCCAATCAAGGTAAATTCTGATAGGCCTAAAAACTAAAGTCCACATTGTTTGTCCCATTGTAAGAAAAGAGCTAGAAATGATTAAATTTTAACATTGTTAACTAGAAGCTCCATCTTCTTGAGCTTGCGTTTATTCTTTGGCATAGGTTTCTTGTACTGTCCATTTTTTAGCAGATGTTCCTTGCTGTGATGAATCTGAGCACCATGCTGGAGCTGGAATGAGCACAGTGCCTGCAGAGGACGGAGGATGGTCTGCCAAAGAAATAAGAGGAGAAACAAGTATAGAAATGTGACAAAGGATGTAACATTTAAACATACTTTCATATACTGCAATCTGCTATCTACTGGCTAACACGGTATAAATATTCTTTACCTTTTCATATACTGTACATATGAAATCCACATTCACTGGTAATACAACTACGGTATATAATTTTCTTACAGTACCAACAGCCATTAAAAGATCATGTTGAGAATTCCATGAACTCCATACGGTTCATTTAGCAAACAAAGGATAATATTCAACCAAAACCCCTCAGGTAAGAAGTAATTGAGTCACCAACATAAAGGGTACAATCTGATGAAACAACATATATATTAGTTTTAGTGATACCAGAACCACAGACCACAAAGAGCGAATAAAAATACAGATCCTGGGTGCAACACATAAGAACCATCATAAACCTAACAAATAACGATCAGAGGAACCCATGGCATCAGTACAACAACTAGCATATGAGAACCTGAACGACATTCACGTAAGGTAATATATACCCTATACAACCACCAGAATGATATAATGTGATAAAGCTGAAACAACAAAAATCATTATAGGTGTGTATATTTTAGGAACAACATCCATTCTGTACCAAAAAAACATCCAGGATATACATGCCCTATCCAGCAGCAATAACTGCCACAACAAGTGCTATAGGAAGTTGGATGTACAGGAACACCTTCAACTGAGAACTACTTGAAGGTATATATACATGTATACTAGATGGCGGCCCGATTCTAAAGAATCGGGTAGTCTAGAATCCATATATAGTTTATTTACTAATAGTTAGGGGAGTGCGGTGAAATGAATTGTGTGTATACAGGTGGCTCAGTGGGTAGCAGAGTATACGGTGGCTCAGTGGTTAGCACTGTATATGGTGGTTCAGTGTTTAGCACTGTATGGTGGCTCAGTGGTTAGCACTGTATACGGTGGCTCAGTGGTTGGCACTGTATACGGTGGCTCAGTGGTTATCACTGTATACGGTGGCTCAGTGGTTAGCACTGTATACGGTGGCTCAGTGGTTGGCACTGTATATGGTGGCTCAGTGGTTAGCACTGTATATGGTGGCTCAGTGGTTAGCACTGTATATGGTGCCTCTGTGGTTAGCATTGTATATGGTGGCTCAGTGGTTAGCACTGTATATGGTGGCTCAGTGGTTAGCACTGTATTTGGTGGCTCAGTGGTTAGCACTGTATATGGTGGCTCAGTGGTTAGCACTGTATACGGTGCCTCAGTGGTTAGCACTGTATGGTGGCTCAGTGGTTAGCACTGTATATGGTGGCTCAGTGGGTAGCAGAGTATACGGTGGCTCAGTGGTTAGCACTGTATACGTTGGCTCAGTGGTTAGCACTGTATACGGTGGCTCAGTGGTTAGCACTGTATATGGTGGCTCAGTGGTTGGCACTGTATATGGTGGCTCAGTGGGTAGCAGAGTATACGGTGGCTCAGTGGATAGCACTGTATACGGTGGCTCAGTGGTTAGCACTGTATATGGTGGCTCAGTGGTTAGCACTGTATACGGTGGATCAGTGGTTAGCACTGTATACGGTGGCTCAGTGGTTGGCACTGTATATGGTGGCTCAGTGGGTAGCAGAGTATACGGTGGCTGAGTGGTTGGCACTGTATACGGTGGCTTAGTGGTTAGCACTGTATATGGTAGCTCAGTGGTTAGCACTGTATGGTGGCTCAGTGGTTAGCACTGTATATGGTGGGTCAGCGGTTAGCACTGTATGGTGGCTGAGTGGTTAGCACTGTATATAGTGGATCAGTGGTTAGCACTGTATATGGTGGCTCAGAAGTTAGCACTGTATACGGTGGCTCAGTGGTTGGCACTGTATATGGTGGCTCAGTGGTTAGCACTGTATACGGTGGCTCAGTGGTTGGCACTGTATACGGTGGCTCAGTGGTTAGCACTGTATGGTGGCTCAGTGGTTAGCACTGTATGGTGGCTCAGTGGTTAGCACTGTATATGGTGGCTCAGCGGTTAGCACTGTATGGTGGCTGAGTGGTTAGCACTGTATATAGTGGATCAGTGGTTAGCACTGTATATGGTGGCTCAGTGGTTAGCACTGTATACGGTGGCTGAGTGGTTGGCACTGTATATGGTGGCTCAGTGGTTAGCACTGTATACGGTGGCTCAGTGGTTGGCACTGTATACGGTGGCTCTGTGGTCAGCAGAGGAGGGCGGCTCTGTGGTCAGCAGAGGAGGGCGGCTCTGTGGTCAGCAGAGGAGGGCGGCTCTGTGGTCAGCAGAGGAGGGCGGCTCTGTGGTCAGCAGAGGAGGGCGGCTCTGTGGTCAGCAGAGGAGGGTGGCTCTGTGGTCAGCAGAGGACGGCGGCTCTGTGGTCAGCAGAGGACGGCGGCTCTGTGGTCAGCAGAGGACGGCGGCTCTGTGGTCAGCAGAGGACGGCGGCTCTGTGGTCAGCAGAGGATGGCGGCTCTGTGGTCAGCGCAGGAAGGAGGCAGAGTGGTCAGCGCAGGAAGGAGGCAGAGTGGTCAGCAGAGGACGGCGGCTCTGTGGTCAGCAGAGGACGGCGGCTCTGTGGTCAGCAGAGGACAGCGGCTCTGTGGTCAGCAGAGGACGGCGGCTCTGTGGTCAGCAGAGGACGGCGGCTCTGTGATGAGCAGAGAACGGCGGGTCTGTGGTCAGCAGAGGACGGGGGCTCTGTGGTCAGCAGAGGACGGGGGCTCTGTGGTCAGCAGAGGACGGGGGCTCTGTGGTCAGCAGAGGACGGGGCTCTGTGGTCAGCAGAGGACGGCGGCTCTGTGGTCAGCAGAGGACGGCGGCTCTGTGGTCAGCAGAGGACAGCGGCTCTGTGGTCAGCAGAGGACGGCGGCTCTGTGGTCAGCAGAGGACGGCGGCTCTGTGATGAGCAGAGAACGGCGGGTCTGTGGTCAGCAGAGGACGGGGGCTCTGTGGTCAGCAGAGGACGGGGGCTCTGTGGTCAGCAGAGGACGGGGGCTCTGTGGTCAGCAGAGGACGGGGGCTCTGTGGTCAGCAGAGGACGGGGGCTCTGTGGTCAGCAGAGGACGGGGGCTCTGTGGTCAGCAGAGGACGGGGCTCTGTGGTCAGCAGAGGACGGGGGCTCTGTGGTCAGCAGAGGACGGGGGCTCTGTGGTCAGCAGAGGACGGGGCTCTGTGGTCAGCAGAGGACGGCGGCTCTGTGGTCAGCAGAGGACGGGGGCTCTGTGGTCAGCAGAGGACGGGGGCTCTGTGGTCAGCAGAGGACGGGGGCTCTGTGGTCAGCAGAGGACGGCGGGTCTGTGGTCAGCAGAGGACGGTGGGTCTGTGGTCAGCAGAGGACGGCGGGTCTGTGGTCAGCGCAGGAAGGAGGCTCTGTGGTCGAGTGGTCAGCGCAGGAAGGAGGCTCTGTAGTCAGCACAGGAAGGAGGCTCTGTGGTCAGCAGAGGACGGCGGCTCTGTGGTCAGCGCAGGAAGGAGGCTCTGTGGTGAGCGCAGGCTAGGTGGGCGGAGCCATGGCGGGAGCCCTGCGAGGTTGGCGGAGCCATGGCGGAAGCCCCGCGAGGTGGGCGGAGCCAGGCGGGATCCCCGCGAGGTGGGCGGAGCCATGGCGAGAGCGGTGTAGCGGGATGGCGGCGGGGTAAGCATACTGGAGTGTGTGTGTGTGTGTGTCCCTAACACACTTCCGTCACTTTGGCAGCCACGTCCACGACGACGGAAGTAGCGCCGAATATGACGGAAGTGCGCTATGGCAATTATATATTAGATATACATGTATATATATATATATATATATATATACACAGTTAGGGCCAGAAATATTTGGACAATGACACAAGTTTTGTTATTTTAGCTGTTTACAAAAACATGTTCAGAAATACAATTATATATATTATATGGGCTGAAAGTGCACACTCCCAGCTGCAATATGAGAATTTCCACATCCAAATCGGAGAAAGGGTTTAGGAATCATAGCTCTGTAATGCATAGCCTCCTCTTTTTCAAGGGACCAAAAGTAATTGGACAATGGACTCTAAGGGTTGCAATTAACTCTGAAGGCGTCTCCCTCGTTAACCTGTAATCAATGAAGTAGTTAAAAGGTCAGGGGTGGATTCCAGGTGTGTGGTTTTGCATTTGGAAGCTGTTGCTGTGACCAGACAACATGCGGTCAAAGGAACTCTCAATTGAGGTGAAGCAGAACATCCTGAGGCTGAAAAAAAAGAAAAAATCCATCAGAGAGATAGCAGACATGCTTGGAGTAGCAAAATCAACAGTTGGGTACATTCTGAGAAAAAAGGAATTGACTGGTGAGCTTGGGAACTCTAAAAGGCCTGGGCGTCCACGGATGACAACAGTGGTGGATGATCGACGCATACTTTATTTGGTGAAGAAGAACCCGTTCACAACATCAACTGAAGTCCACAACACTCTCAGTGAAGTAGGTGTATCTGTCTCTAAGTCAACAGTAAAGAGAAGACTCCATGACAGTAAATACAAAGGGTTCACATCTAGATGCAAACTATTCATCAATTCCAAAAATAGACAGGCCAGAGTTAAATTTGCTGAAAAACACCTCAAGAAGCCAGCTCAGTTCTGGAAAAGTATTCTATGGACAGATGAGACAAAGATCAACCTGTACCAGAATGATGGGAAGAAAAAAGTTTGGAGAAGAAAGGGAACGGCACATGATCCAAGGCACACCACATCCTCTGTAAAACATGGTGGAGGCAACGTGATGGCATGGGCATGCATGGCTTTCAATGGCACTGGGTCACTTGTGTTTGTTGATGACATAACAGCAGACAAGAGTAGACGGATGAATTCTGAAGTGTACCGGGATATACTTTCAGCCCAGATTCAGCCAAATGCTGCAAAGTTGATTGGACGGCACTTCATAGTACAGATGGACAATGACCCCAAGCATACAGCCAAAGCTACCCAGGAGTTCATGAGTGCAAAAAAGTGGAACATTCTGCAATGGCCAAGTCAATCACCAGATCTTAACCCAATTGAGCATGCATTTCACTTTCTGAAATCCAGACTTAAGACGGAAAGACCCACAAACAAGCAAGACCTGAAGGCTGCGGCTGTAAAGGCCTGGCAAAGCATTAAGAAGGAGGAAACCCAGCGTTTGGTGATGTCCATGGGTTCCAGACTTAAGGCAGTGATTGCCTCCAAAGGATTCGCAACAAAATATTGAAAATAAAAATATTTTGTTTGGGTTATGTTTATTTGTCCATTTACTTTTGACCTCCTAAAATGTGGAGTGTTTGTAAAGAAATGTGTACAATTCCTACATTTTCTATCAGATATTTTCGTTCAACCCTTCAAATTAAACGTTACAATCTGCACTTGAATTCTGTTGTAGAGGTTTCATTTCAAATCCAATGTGGTGGCATGCAGAGCCCAACTCGCCAAAATTGTGTCACTGTCCAAATATTTCTGGCCCTAACTGTATATATATATATATATATATATATATATATATATATATATAAAAACTGGCACATGGCACCAATATACATAGTCAGTACAAAACTAATCGTGTTATTTTAACTGACCTCTAGAATACAACGTTTTATCTATATGGGGCACGACTAAGCAACATCATACCATCTAGACGATAAACCATTCCTTGAGAGGTAAGATGCTCCAAAAAATCCCTAGGTATAACTAAACCCAAAAAGTAGCAGATACACTAAGTCAATTTATATTTACAGTGTCCCAGGCTGCTGGCAAAAACAAAGAACAAACCAAAATCGAGTAAGCAGAAGACCAGCGATTCCATACAGTGCATTTCCACACCACAAAGAGCCATCAAAGCGCATCTCTGCGCTACAGAAAACCTGCACCTCAAAAATTGTTGTTATAAACAACACGTATATATTTTTTTGATTATATCCAGTAAAATATAGGAGACTGCCATAGCATATCTCCATATTAGCTCTACTCCTTAATAGTTGGTAATACAACAAACATATTTAAGTCTATTTTATTTTATTCTATTTTATTTGATTTTATTGATTACTTTAGCAAAAATCTTTTCATTATCCTATAGGAAATATTCCAGAAATATTTGCTGAGTATGTAATATATTTTAAAGTACCGTTTTCTACACCTTTTATTGTATGTATTGCTTACAATATATAAACATATAAATGGGTGGCTTTTTTGAAAAGTAAAAAGGGAGCAAAGGTATAACTGAAAATGAACAAACAAGGATGTTCCAGCGTCATATGTCTAGAGTAAATACTTTCTTCTTTATTAAGTATAAAACATAAAATTAGCAGTACATGGCTTTGCAGTTACTGGTGGAAGAGGGAGCGGCAGAGTGCAAACAGGATGATGGCCGTTCTGCATGTATATGCTTTAACGCGTCCACTATAACTGTAAATCACCAGTCTGGCACTACTGAAGAGGTAGAATGAGCTTAATTTTAAGCAATTTAACCCCTTGATAACATAAGACATTTTCAATTATGTGCCTAGATGACCAACATAAATTGGCTGAACTGCATTGCCTGATCCCTGTGATTACTGCCAGGAGATACTGCAGTCATTGCAACTGTGGCATCTCAGCGAGAAATTAAACTTGTCAGTAGAATATAGCAATATGAAGGAAAGGCATGGCTAGAAGGGTGCTATTTTGATTAAACTAATATGCAGCGCTAGGTTCTGAGTTCAAATCCCATCAAGTACAACATCTGCAAAGAGTTTGTATGTTCTCCCTGTGTTTGCATGGGTTTCCTATGGGCACTCTGGTTTCCTCCCACACTCCAAAGCCATACTGATAGGATGTTTGGACTGAGAGCTCCAATGCGGGCAGTGTTGCAAATGTATGTAAATAGCACTCTATATACTGTAAATGAATAACTATTATTATTATTATTATTAAACCTTAGGTGAAGGAATCAGATCTGTGATTGTTTGATCAGCCTCTGACATTTTCTTCTAATGACAGCTGTCCATGCTACACAAATGCCAAACATGTGGACACTGAAAGTGGTACATGCCAACTGTGTGGTCCATAAGGGAGGGGAGCATTTGGGTATTAATAATTTTCTGGATATCTTTTGGGGGGCGAGGAGACATAGCGCTTTTCTAGAACCTTTGTACTAACAGTAGCGTGGAAGCCACCTATATTATTATTGACAGATGACAGACCTGAGTGGGGACTTACTTTTTTGTGGCTTTAGTTGAACATTTTATTGGGAACATTTTACATAACATTTTGGACCTCATTTATCCTGTGCTCCACACTGGGAGCTTACATCAGGGTTAACATCCAAGTCTCTGAATGACGTGATTCACATGAAACCCCCAAGGGATCGTTTACTATAATAACACAGCGGTGTAACTCTGGACTCTTTCTGGCCTCTGTTCATCTGTGTCCTTTTCAAAAATGCACATAACTGTGGTTGACTGTGCTTTTACGCACTTAAAAAGAGGGACACCACCATTTCATAGGCCAGATAGTGTCCAGAGTGTCTCCGTCTGCCTAACTATAGAGAATCTTCTGTCGGGCTTTTCAGAGATTTACATAAAAAACTCAGTCTAAGCACTCAGCATAGAGCGCGCAGTAGAAATGTGAGCCAAGCATTAATACAATCTAATCTTTGCAAATCAGAATGAAAACATCAACAGCAGGTCAAGAATTAGTTCTACTTAGTGTTTAAGCCATTCCTCGTGTGATTTAAGTGATTAGTTTGTAGACTGTGAGCCCTCACGGGAGGGCTCTCTCTCCTTCTGTACTTGTGTGTGCGTTGTATTGCTCATGTTTATTGTATTTGTCTATGTCTGCCCTTTTCACATGTAAAGCGCCATGGGATAAATGGCAATATAATAATAAATAATAATAATAAATAGATGATTTATTCTTGGGGTCAGTGTAAAAAGTATATTTTTTATGTTTGGATACTATCACACACTAATAAACACTTTTTATCGCCATATTTTGAGACCTAGAATTTTTCTATATTTCTGTCAACAGTGTTATGTGAGGGCTTATTTTTTCTGGGATGAGTTGACATTTCTATTGGTAACATTTTAGGGCACATAACATTTTTGACTACTTCCTTTTCTGAGTTTTGATTTTTGAGAGAAATACAAGCAATTCAGGATTCTTTTTTAAAGGGGATTTTATTCCCTCCTCCGTGTGGTAAAAATGATAAGACTTTATTTTTCTGGTCAGCACGGTTAAAGTGATACCACAATTATATAATTTTTTTTATTTACCACTTTTACACAATAAAAACTACAGTTAGGGCCAGAAATATTTGGACAGTGACACAATTTTCGCGAGTTGGGCTCTGCATGCCACCACATTGAATTTGAAATGAAACCTCTACAACAGAATTCAAGTGCAGATTGTAACGTTTAATTTGAAGGGTTGAACAAAAATATCTGATAGAAAATGTAGGAATTGTACACATTTCTTTACAAACACTCCACATTTTAGGAGGTCAAAAGTAATTGGACAAATAAACATAACCCAAACAAAATATTTTTATTTTCAATATTTTGTTGCGAATCCTTTGGAGGCAATCACTGCCTTAAGTCTGGAACCCATGGACATCACCAAACGCTGGGTTTCCTCCTTCTTAATGCTTTGCCAAGCCTTTACAGCCGGAGCCTTCAGGTCTTGCTTGTTTGTGGGTCTTTCCGTCTTAAGTCTGGATTTGAGCAAGTGAAATGCATGCTCAATTGGGTTAAGATCTGGTGATTGACTTGGCCATTGCAGAATGTTCCACTTTTTTGCACTCATGAACTCCTGGGTAGCTTTGGCTGTATGCTTGGGGTCATTGTCCATCTGTACTATGAAGCGCCGTCCAATCAACTTTGCAGCATTTGGCTGAATCTGGGCTGAAAGTATATCCCGGTACACTTCAGAATTCATCCGGCTACTCTTGTCTGCTGTTATGTCATCAATAAACACAAGTGACCCAGTGCCATTGAAAGCCATGCATGCCAATGCCATCACGTTGCCTCCACCATGTTTTACAGAGGATGTGGTGTGCCTTAGATCATGTGCCGTTCCCTTTCTTCTCCAAACTTTTTTCTTCCCATCATTCTGGTACAGGTTGATCTTTGTCTCATCTGTCCATAGAATACTTTTCCAGAACTGAGCTGGCTTCTTGAGGTGTTTTTCAGCAAATTTAACTCTGGCCTGTCTATTTTTGGAATTGATGAATGGTTTGCATCTAGATGTGAACCCTTTGTATTTACTGTCATGGAGTCTTCTCTTTACTGTTGACTTAGAGGCAGATACACTTACTT
The DNA here is from genome assembly GCA_033576535.1 of Allobates femoralis. NCBI lineage: Eukaryota > Metazoa > Chordata > Amphibia > Anura > Aromobatidae > Allobates > Allobates femoralis. Next base: position 720,384,538 of record JARQOC010000003.1, on the reverse strand, counting down.
CACTGAGAGTGTTCTGGACTTCACTTGATGTTGTGAACGGGTTCTTCTTCACCAAATAAAGTATGCGGCGATCATCCACCACTGTTGTCATCCGTGGACACCCAGGCCTTTTACAGTTCCCAAGCTCACCAGTCAATTCCTTTTTTCTCAGAATGTACCCAACTGTTGATTTTGCTACTCCAAGCATGTCTGCTATCTCTCTGATGGATTTTTTCTTTTTTTTCAGCCTCAGGATGTTCTGCTTCACCTCAATTGAGAGTTCCTTTGACCGCATGTTGTCTGGTCACAGCAACAGCTTCCAAATGCAAAACCACACACCTGGAATCCACCCCTGACCTTTTAACTACTTCATTGATTACAGGTTAACGAGGGAGACGCCTTCAGAGTTAATTGCAGCCCTTAGAGTCCATTGTCCAATTACTTTTGGTTCCTTGAAAAAGAGGAGGCTATGCATTACAGAGCTATGATTCCTAAACCCTTTCTCCAATTTGGATGTGGAAACTCTCATATTGCAGCTGGGAGTGTGCACTTTCAGCCCATATTATATATATAATTGTATTTCTGAACATGTTTTTGTAAACAGCTAAAATAACAAAACTTGTGTCACTGTCCAAATATTTCTGGCTCTAACTGTATATTATAGAAAGTAAGGTTTTTTTGCATCTCTGTAGTCTAAGAGCTATAGCTTTATTATTTCTCAAGTGATGGAGTTTTATGTGGACTTGTTTTTGCAGAACAAGATTATGTTTTCAGAGATACCATTCCACTTTTTTCGGTTGATTGATGAAAAGTGTAGCTATTTGCCAATTATTTTATGGATTTTTTTAAGGTGTCTACTGAAGGGATTAAATAGTGTTACAGTGTTATAGATAGAGTCACTCTGGACACTGCAATACCAAGTATGTGTTTTTTTTTTTGTTGTTGTTTTTTTACATAAACATACATATTTATTGGTTTAATTTTTTTGTTTTATTTTCAGATTTTTTAAACAATATTTACATAATTTGTTAATTCCTTTTTTGTTTAATCCATCTATGTGATTTTATCCTTTATTACTTTGATCACTGGTATAATGCATTGCAATGCATTATACCTGTCAGTGTTACTCTGAAAGAAGCCTTTCAGACCACGCTGTTGGCATGGTCTAACAGGCTACTGTAGCTGGCACACCTGGAGGTCATCATAACGACATTAGGTTGCCATGACTACCATATGACCCTTGCGATTATTTAATTGGCGTACCAATCTGGTGGGAGATGTGATTAATATTGATGGTGGCAATTAGGGGGTTAAATAACCCATAGCAGTGCGGGCACTGCTCCTGGCTATGACAACAGGACCTTAGCTACTACTAAAGCTGAGCTCCTGGTGGTGATCGTACAGGGATCATTACTGTGCACGGATGATGGCCATAATGAACATAATAATAATATTTATTTATATATATAGCACTATTAATTCCATAGTGCTCTACATACATTTGCAACACTGTCCCTATTGGGGCTCACAATCTAAATATCCTATCAGTATGTCTTTGAAATGTGGGAGGAAACCAGAGTGCCTGGGGTAACCCACGCAAACATGGGGAGAACATGCAAACTCCTTGCAGATGTTACCGTTGGTGGGAATTGAACCAAGGACCCCAGTGCTGCAAAACTACAGTGCTAACCACCGAGTCACCGTGCTATTTATGCCATTTTGCGGGTACCTTCTCTTGACCATGACAAACTTATGTCAAATGTCATGAATGGGTTAAAGGGAACCTGACTTCTACAAACGACCCCCCAGCCTGTTTTAACCTGTCCCTGCACCATAGTAATCCATTTGTAACCATCCCTTTCTGTCCCTAAACCGCTATGTGAAAGTTTATAAAAGTAGTTTATTCACCTCTTATTCTGCAGCTTCTCATTATATGAGAAGCCGCAAAAGGCGGGCTTGTGTGGCTCTCCCCGCCTGCGGCGTGTTAATTATGCACGCCCATATGGTCGTGCTATACAGCAGAGACATTGCTTGTCCTGCAAGGGGGCGGTACAGGCGATATGACGCGATTTTCGTCATATTGCCTGTAACGCCCCCTTGCAGACAAGCACAGTCTCTGCTGTATAACATGCCCATGTGGGCGTACATAATTAACACACCGCCGGTGGGGAGAGCCACATAAGCCTGCCTTTTGCGGCTTCTCATGTAATGAAAAGCTGCAGAATAAGAGGTGAATAAACTACTTTTATAAACTGTCACATAGTGGTTTAGGGACAGAAAGGGATGGTTACAAATGGATTACTATGCTGCAGGGACAGGTTAAAACAGTCTGAGGGTCATTTGTAGAGGTTAGGTTCCCTGTAAGGAAGGGAGTTCCCTTTGCTCTTTATCAACCCATTTGTGAATGAGTTGCTATGGCAGACAGGGTGTATAAAACCTTGTAAAATATGTTCTAATTAATTTCATAGATGATGGCAAGGACAAAAAACATCAATTAACAATTGTTTTTTTTTTTTTACAGTGTTCACCATGTGACAGACATGGCGATACCAATTATTGTAATGCAAGACGACTCAGATTCAGGAAGATGCAGCTGGAGTCTGGCTGTATATAGTAGATGGCTCCTGTTGATGATGACACAGGAAATGCTTAGACCACAACAGGTTGTTCACCCCTAACATGGAGACGACTTCTTTGTATTACTGACTGTAGTTCCTCACGTCTTTGCTTTAAAAACATGAATAAACAAAAAATGGGTACTCTCCAAAAACACAAGCTTGTTGTGCTGTTTGTAACCCAGTAGCCAGTAGCAAATAACACAGTTTACCATTTTTACAATATCTATAGTCCGGTTGTGCTACCTCTACTGAAGTTAATAGTAAATGTATGGGAAAGCTTTCAGGGTATCTATATGGACTCCACACATGCATCAATCCAAGTAGCCACTGATTGTACATGGTGTTAAAAAGGGAATACAATAATAGTAATATGTCAAGGACTTGGAACATGATGAAAACTCAGAGAGAAGTGTTGTGATGAAAGTTATAGGAGATGGATGACAAGCCACATCTACGGTAGTGTTTAGATTTTAGACCTACCTGCTGAATATCTGTATTCTTCTCCATTATGCTTAGTGCAATCGCAGCACATTCCAGGGTAGAAAGACAGGTGTTATTTGGTTGTGTTCGAATGACATATTGGCTTGAAATGGTGGTTTGCAACTGCACCTACAAAGAGTGATCAGTTAGTATAAGGTATCTTTTTTTTTTTTTTTGTTCTTCACCAACCTTCTTTTCTTAGTATTTCCCTAACATACTGTATTACAGGGATTTTCTGCTTTCAGAAAATCCCTCTTCCTAGTTTAAAAAAACTGTACTTTATCTCGCCTCCACTGAGTCACCACCACTTCCCCTGTTGATTATTATTGGCTGCAGCCCAGATTTCACATGAGTCTGCTGCTCTGTGCAAAATGATTGTCCATGGCACTCATGGACACTGAGCTCAGTATTTGGCTGCAGCACTGTCGATGTGACACCAGCGCTGTAGACAATAACAGACACCAGGAGCAGAGGTGCACATTCAGCACTGGACCTAGGGAGGGTGAGTAAAACTAAATTTATATTTTAAAAAACAATCTGCAGCTGGGAAGAACATATTAATCAAAACAAGAAAATCCCTTGATGTCACCAGTGTTCCAGTAAGACCTCTGGTTTTAAACTGAATTTCATCGGAAGCACTTTTTAAATGTAATATCGGTGATAAATACGAAACTTTCAAACAAGAAAAATCTGCCTACTGAAATAAGTCTTGCTATAGTTCTAGGGCTGTGACATACTTTCCTACACTAATCTAATTTACCACAGCAATTCATTCCACAATTGCTTTATTATGCACATCAGCAGCTGATACATTTTTGTCTCTATGCTAATTTTTGTCTTCCCTTAATAAATTAAGAGCAGCGTAATGTAATATTTAATCTTAATCCCCGCTGAACTTCCTTCGAAGAGAATCCAAATTTCACTAACACCATAATACCATTAAATTGAGGATTAACCTTATATGATCTATTCTTCAACAATATGAAGAAAAAGAAACACAAGTTTTTACATCATGAATGGGTTCACTGAGTGAAGAAACCTCGTTTTGTACACATCTGTTTAATTAGATTTCCAACATGAAAATGGATCTCCTTGGAAACTCAGAATCATCATATCTGTATTTGGCAATTTGAAGAACAACATTGAGAGTTTCTCTATAATAGATCATTTGAAATGCAACACCTGAAAATTGTAAAGACAGATGTAATTTTTGGACCACAAAAAGTCACTTTGATGAAACGTGGACAAAACATTTCTTTTAAGCCTTTCAATAAGTCTGAACACCATTTTACTTGCACTCTGAGGATTAGCGAAATAGTTCTCTCCCATCATTTAAAATATCAGGGGTGATCTCACGACTTAGGTACCATCACTAAAAACTTCTATATGATTGCTATAACATTAAATTTTTTCTTTCAAGATCAGAAAGGTTGGGGTTCTCTGCTTTAAGGGCCACATTCAGTTCTAAGAAATTTGCAAGCCACATTCAGCTCCAGCTCCCTCACAGTAGTGACACCCAGAGCCCCCATTACCGGTATAATGACAGCCAAAGCTTTTCCACAGAAATCATACCGAGGTAGTACATCAAGACCAGGGGTGCTGTTAAGGCTCCTTTCATGTCTAAAACAGTACGTCATTCTGTGCAGTTTACCATGAGTGCTCTTGGTAAGGCTCCTAACTGATCAGATTTTCCCTGTTATTGTGGGTGTGGTGCTGACATTTGCATTCACCACACCCGTTGGATCATGTGTTCTGGAAGTATCACGTTAGCTTGTCGGCAGGTTACGTTTGCGTCTCCATTTTCATTTGCCAGTGAACACGGTTTATCCTGATTTATGCTTCTTGGCTCTTTGAATTTGGATATGATTTCCCTCCTGGTTTTGGACCTTGGTTTCTTTGACTTCCCCTCTGGTGCCTTTCATCTACTGAGTGTTGATAACCTAGTATGCTACCTCATTGATTTGTATAACTACCTATACAAAGTCTTATATTGCTTTTGGCTATCTTTGCTTATTTGTAGATACTATTTCTATTATCATTACAGGCTGTTTTTAAAGCCTTTTTGATCACTATATAGTGGGTATCCTACATTATACATTAAGAGCCTTATCATTTTACCTGTGCTTTTTGGAAACTATTTAGTACATATACCTGTTTAGTGCTTTGGACCCCACTACTGTTCAGTTCACTGTGCTATCTTCATTTTTGATATTTTTCTATGCCAATAAAATTATTCATTATTTTTAATTACATGGTCTGCTTGAGCACATCTTTTTCATATGTTAATTCCATTAACGCTGACTTTTGAACAGTTTTTGAGTCCTTGTTAGTTATTTTACATCTTTTGGTGGCTCTTTTAGATGTATCTAATCAAGAGATGCATGTGCTATAGATGTGTACAGTAGTGAATGCTGAGTGTGCTTACTGTACGGAACAACTGAAAGACCGGAGTCTCAATCACTGCCCTCTTCCCCGAATCAGCATGAGGGCTGGAGCAACCAACATTCATTTCTGCCTCTTCTCAACTACCCCCCTTCCCCCACCGTGCCTTAAAGGAAAGACATAAACTACAGTTCTGCAAGTTTAACTTACACTTTAAGTACTTTTTTTTTTTTTGCATCAAGAATCACATTCATACAAATGCTTGCACACATGACAGTAAGTGTCACATACTGTACTATACACAGAGTCAATGACTATTCTAAAATGACCTGCAAAATCCAACAAATAAGACACATCTTTGTATGGCATTAGCTGAAAGTGAAGGAAGACCTTCTGACCATCTGATTGTGCTTTGAACTTCTCATGATTCATCCAATTATGTATATTTTATTCTGTTTTTAAACCATTTCCTGATATATTCCTTAATCCATTCTTATTTCTGTGGGCAGCTTTGTGACTCCCCTGTGGAGATACTGAGTACTTGGATTCTAGTGACTCAGTGGGAAGCATAAAGGCAGCAGATTACATTTCTGCCTATATTCATAACTTGAATATGTATGAATAAGCTTAGTTTGATGGGTCTAGCTATAGTACTGAAGTTGCATTACTAGTGGCAAGAGTTCAGAAATATGATACAGGAAATTATATTAAACAGTACATTTAAATACAGTACTATGATGGTGATAAATGCACATAAAAATACCATAGAAAAGTAATATAACCTCTAGTGATTGATGTGATGCAGGAAATTTGGTCTTGTATATATAAATGTTATTATTTAAGTTACTGCCACAGTCAAACTTAGGCTTGGGCAATATGCAACATGTTGCTGTGCCTGTAACACTTAATAGTATGACAAATTATAGATATTAAAAAAAAAAATGAAAAAAAACAAAAAAACAGACAATTAACAACAGAGTTCTATTTCTACTTGAGTTTCATATAACAAATTAGCAAAATGTGTACTGTATAAACTCAGTTTAGCACCAGTGCCACACCTTGGCAGAGGTTATATGTTGTACTACAACTCAGTCCGACACACTTCAATGAAACTGATCTATAGTACAATACCAGTCAAAGTGCATTTGGCATCAAAACAAAGTCTGGTTTGATTTCATATACATCATGGGGGTATAATATTTTCAAATGGAGCCCACAGGTCTCATCTCAGGAGATCTATTAGCAAAAGGGTAACACTGTTTTTAACTTTTAACTCTCAGGCTCCATATCCCACCATCCACTTCAGCATTGAGCATGAGGCTATCTTTACATTATAGACAATTATCTTGGCTATCTGATATATAAATTTGATTTGGAAATATTAGCATGTGATTAGTTATGCAGATTTTTGTACTGTCACTGTATTGTTACTGTTTTCTCCTGGTGCTTGAAAATATTTTCTTTTTGTATAATACAAATTACAACCTGTTCTCAAATTCTCTAACAGCTCAGTGTGTTATTAGGTTAATTCCCAAATGAAAGGTCACTGGTTTTAATCAAAGAGCAACGATGAAGAGTTCATCGATAGCGGTCTCTCGGCCAAGGAAATAGACAAGTGCACCATGTGAGTGCCATGACAGTTGGAGGAATATGAAATGAAGTCCATCCATCCATTCAAAAGCCAAGAGGTGGATGTCCAGGCAACAAGTCAGCTCATCACAAGGCCTATCAGTTCTGGTGCGACAAACACAGCAGTGGGCATGGCTCATAAGCTTTGTAATAGGAAGATTATGGATGTCTATGCAGGTACCATGCTTTCCCGGAAAAAGGTAAAGAAGCCTCAACTTCAATATCATAAGAATAATCAGCTCAAGTTTGTAGAAAAGCATGAAATTTGGACTGTTGAAGATTGGAAATGAATGATTTGGAGAGATGACACAAAAATCAATAGGCTAGGCTTTGATGGGTGCAAATGGATCTGGAAGAACCAAGGGAAAAAAAGAATCTAATGGATTGAGAAATTAAAGGACCAGTCAAGTTCAGTGGAGGATACTTGATGATATGGGGTTGCTTCACAGCCAAAGGCGTCAGAAATTTGACCAGGATTGATGGTGGTCTCATTGTTGAGCTGTATGTGAGTATCCTACAAGACAAGTTACTTCATACACCAAGTACTATAGGCATGAAAAGGACAACAGTGATCAAGAAGTACAAATATCAAAAGCATCCAATGAGACTTACAAAGAAATGGTTCAATGACAATGAAGTAAATGTGCTGAATTGTCCCCAGACCTCAACCTAATCTAACACTTGTGGGTAGAGTTGAAGAAAAAGCTGCATACATGTCAAAATGAGTCGACCAGTATGCACCAACATTGAGAACATGTAGGAGAGACATTGGATCAGATTTCTGTTGAGACATGTTTGAATCTGATCGAGAGCATGTCCAAGAAGGATTTAGGCAGTGTTGAAAGGTAAAGGTGAATTTATAAATTACCAGCAAAATAATAGAAAGATATTGGATTCTGAGAGTCCTCAGTGGTTGATATGTTTTAATGGCTAACTGAAAAGATGGTCAGTATAGCAAGCTTTCGGGACACTATGGCCCCTTTGTCAGGCTGATAATGACACATACACATATATACATACACATACATAAGCAGTGTTACATGATTTAGTAAATATATATATGTATGTGTCTTCAGAATTTGTGTAAAGAGACAATCGCACACTCATATGTTGATTTTGCAAAAATTAAAGAGTCTTTAATTTTTGTAAAAATCAACATATGAGTGTGCAATAGTCTCTTTACATTAATTCTAACATGGGTTTACCAGACCCCTCAATCGGCACCTCGACTAGTGAAATAAGTCTCGGAGTGCAAGCCTTCTAACTATAACATCTTCAGAATTTGTGTCATATCAGTCTGCCGAAGGAGCCACAGTGTCCCGAAAGCTTGCTATGCTTACCATCTTTTCAGTTAGCCATTAAAAAGTATCAACCACTGAGGACTCTCAGATTTCAATATTTTTCTATCTACTGGCTAACATGATATAAACATTCTTTACCTCAGGAAAATAATACAAACTTTAAGTTAGATTTTTTAGTAGCTAAACAGTAACAATGTAGTGACATGACTAGAATCTACACAACTAATTATACAGTATGCTAAATAGTTGCAAGTCAAACTTATGGATGAGATAGTCAAGAAAATTGTCTATAAAGCTGCAGAGCATGGTGAGATATGGAGCCTGAAGTTAAAAGGTCTAAACACTGTTACCTTATTGCTCATCAGTGTATTGTGGGGAACCATTCCAGCAATAGGTCATACGATAATGGAAAGAAAGCAGCAAGGTAATAAAAAGACAAACAGAATGGAGGAAATTTGTACAAACCCTCCACAAATAATCACCCTAACATCTCTTCTCCAGTTTGTTCTTCATGCAAAAAAAACCTCTCAATTGCACGACTTTCAAGTTGATGAGTTAAATTGACATCTATCCAGTAAGATTTATTGCTTATTAGCTCTTACTAAATTTGAGATATGGAGGGCAAATCAAGCCTCTAAATAAGACAGAGCTGAGGGGATCATATGCAGAATGACTGATGTTTTTGAATTATTTTACCCAGAAAGATATTATTCTGACAATTACCAAGTATCTAACTCTGTTTAGAAATGAGAGAACACCTGTAACATAATAGGTTGCCTACTGACAAGCGTGCGGTGATGAATGCAGAAATACTCAATCTAAATTGATTCCAATGAGAATGTCAGATTCTGAGATATTGTGCTGGCATTTTATTACAAGTACATTGGTTATACGAGTCGAACTCTCACTAAAAACATCACTAACTTGTATAACCTTGATTAGAAGTTTAGTTCAAATCACATTGGACTAATTATAAACTCTCTGAACATTACAACAAGTACACTTTGTTTACATACGGAATAAAATGTGTGCAATGAATTAAAGATGGCTGATTTATTATTAAAATGTACACTTCAGAAACAAAATGTGTGTGACGTTAAATCTCACAGTGTAAAGCATGCTACTGAAATTTACATTATGATTATAAATAAATCACGGCCTTCCTGCAGCCTGCCTGTAATGTATAGTGACAGTTTAAGAGCCTGTGTGTTTTATATCCGAGTGCGGTACAGCAGAAAATCGGGGTGAAATGCACACAATGCTGACTGCATATAACAGCAATAATATATATACTTATATAACAAAAAATATAAATATAAACATATACAAATATATATACACAAATCGATCGATAGATAGGAGAATTCTTTAAAAAATAGAAGTGTTAATAGTTTATTTCTTTAAAGGGAACCTGTCACCTAGATAAAGCTTCCCCGGGCTATCACTACCTGTCTCTGTACCTTTCTGTTACTCCTCTAACTATCCCTTTCTATGCTAAATGTGTGTTGTGAGTAATAAAATGTATTTATACCTTAGCGGGGCGTATGTTAATGAAGGGGGGCTACCATTGCTAGCCCCCCTGGGCATCCTCTTTGGTCCCCTCGCCGCCTCCATGAGTCTTTATCACGCCCCGATGGGCGTGATATTGAAATCAAATTTGCGCCCCCAGGCTGGCTCCTTCCACTCTGCTGTGCAGCCTTCCTGTGGTATGATGCCGAACGCGTCATTCTGTAACTGCAGGCCCCATAGAAACCCGATGTTTTTTATTTCTCAGGCATTCCCTGTGACTGTTAGGGTACTCTCACACTGGCGCATGAAAAATCAATTTGGTGCTGCTCCTGAAAATGTCTGAGTGACATGCGATTTTCAATACGTATGCCATGTGAGTGCTAGGCTTGTTCAATTTTTTCCTCCCCTAGCATCCATGGGCTATACATTTTTAACATGGTCTTTTACATGCACTAAAAAGTTAGAATAGATAGATGTCAAACAGCTATATAAAGTCACTGCCCATCCCCCTATATATTGTAAGCTTGCACCTTTTAGTGCCTTTCATGTAAATGGGTGTTTAGGCTTGTATTTCGGGCAACAATAAACATTTTTAAAAAATTTATGTGGGGGTCACCCCTATTTTCATTTGCCAGCTAGGGTAAAGTCACAGCTACAGCCTGAAGACCACAGCTGACAGCTTTTCCTTGGCTGATAATTCAAAACAGAGGTCATCACACGCTATATTTTCAAATTATGTATTTATTGATTAATAAAAAAAAAAAAAAAAGACATGGGGTCCCCCCTATTTTGGATCACCAGCCAAGGTAAAGCTGACAGCTGGGGTATGGTATTCTCAGCGTGTGAAGGGTCATCTTTCATGGGCCCTTCCTACCCTAAAAATAGGAAGCCACAGCCACCCCAGAACTGGCACCTTTAGAAAATGCACCAATCTTGGTGCTTCACACCGCCTCTTCCCGCTGCCCTGGTACAGTGGGAACGGGGTAATAGAAGAGATTAATGACACTGGATTATTGTCAGATGTCAATAAGCCCTAGATTGTTAATGTCCAGGTATCTATGACACCTGTACATTAGCAATCCAGTGAGTAAATAGTTAAAAAAAATCCTTTATTCATAATAAAACACACAGACAACCCTCATTGACCCATTTATTAGGTCCCAAACCTAGGGTTTTCTATGTTGTATTGCAAATAAAAAATGTTCCTCTGTGTTGTGTTTTTTTTTTTTTTTTTGTTAGTATTTACTCAACAGATTGGTAATGTACATGTTTCAGATGCCTGGACATTAATAATCTTGGACTTATTGACAGCTGACAATACTCAAGTGTCATTAACCTCTTCCATCGCGATGCCACCGCACAGGGATATAGGGAAGAGCCAGGTAAAGCACCAGGAATTGGAACTTCTAATGTGCCAATTTTTGATGTGGCTGCGAATTTCTGTTTTGTAGTCTGCAGGGCTCAATAACTCTTACCTTGGATGGCAATCAAAAATAGGGCAGATCCCACAACTTTAAAAAAAAAAAAATATTTATTTAAATAATTAATAAAAATAAATAATGGGCTCCCCTGTATTTTTGATTGCCAGCCAAGGTAAAACCAGGCAGCTGGGAGTGGCAGCCTGTAGCTGGCAGGTTTACCTGTGCTGACAATCAAAAATACAGTGGAGTACTATGCAAGAAAATTATTTGTTTATTTTACACCCCCTATGATGGCAGATTCGTTGCCAATACGCTAATGTATATCCCAACCAATCACAGATGCTGGCACAAAATGGGGGGGGGACACAACAGCCAATCACAGACGCTGTCAAACAGAATAGGCATCTGTGATTGGCGGTTGAAAGTGTGTGCAGGGAATATGCATAAGCCTATTGAGCGTTAACCAGAAGTGAGTGTGTGTAGGCAGTGGGAAACTGGTAAGATCGATCTATCTAAATTAAAAAAACAGAGCAGCACTGCAATATAGGGTGTATTTCAACCGAGCTGTCTTCAATACTCAAGCCTTTATTTTGGCCTTGGTACAGTATGGCTACATTTTGAGCACACAGACCCTTTATCCAGAAGTCACTAGCTGGTAACACCCAGGTTTTTATGCATTATCTCTAATTTAACAATCAACATCCATTATCTTAATATCACAAAATTACAACAGTGTACAGTGTGCATTTCAATCACTTTTCCCCTTCACGTGTGCTTATACATAGTGCCATATATACTGGGCATTTCTTACTTTAAAACACTTAGTTTAGCCCATAATCAATATTTCCCTAGCACACATGTTGCTTAATTACGCTGATAATTTATGTTAAAAATATTTATGAATTGATATCGTCACCGTTGCTCTGTGCTGTAGTGTTCCCAGAGTCCCGGGAGTTACATTGCGCATGTGTCCATCTTCTGTTGTGTTAGATCACCTCGGCAACGGGGGTGGAGTTACAGCGCTATATTGGTGTCTCCGCACCTGCGCACTATCTCCATTTCTGCATCTGCCAACCGTCCAACCACAGTCATGGCTATGTGCTCTAGTATAAGGGTACTTTTATTAAGTCCTTATAATTGTGAGCATCTTGTACACCCAGGGAAGTGTGAGTGTGTTAACAGCAACTTTTGACATCAAAAGCTTAATTTTAAGTATGATATACTTTAACTATTGCACATTTAACTTTACAAGCATTTTAGCACTTTTAAAATTCCAGGAGGCTGGATAATAAGATTTTTGATATATAAGAGTGCATAGCCATGACTGTGGTTGGAAGGCTGGCAGACACGGGAATGGAGCTAGTGCGCAGATGCGGAAACACCAATATGGCACCGAGGAGCTAACAAATTTCTCACTACTCGCTGTTAACAGGGTCCTCCCGCCCCCTTCCTCTCTGTGCCGCATCCTACCTGTGTGGGTCGGGTCCCGGCAGCTGGAAAGGCGCATGCACGGGAACGTCAGCGCCAGAGCCTGCCTTGCTAAAGATTATATTGTATGCATACAGCATAATCTTTAGCAGGGTGGGCTCTGGCACTGACGTTCCTGCGCATGCACCGTTCCAGCAGCTGGGACCCGACCCACACAGGCAGGGGGCGGGAGGACACTGTGAACAGCAAGTAGTGGAAATTTTTAAGTCCCTCTGGACTTCTTATCTTAAAACTTTCAAAAGTGTGTTTTACAGGATACCATGGGGCTAGAGACATGGTAGACCCCTTTCCTGAATGCAGCACAAACACTGCATTCAGTGGTGCTTTCACTTTGGAAAGCACCAGAGGGGTGACAGGTCCTCTTTAAGCAACATGTGTGCTAGGGACTTCTAATTAAGTATGAAATATTGCTAATGGGCTAAACTAAGTCTTTTAAAGTATGAAATGCCCAGTATATATGTCACTATGAATAAGCACACGTAAAAGGTGGAAAAGTGATTGTAATGCACACTGTACTCTGTTGTAATTTTGTGATATTACGATAATGGATGTATTGATTGTTAAATTAGAGATGATGCATAAAAACCTGGTTATTACCAGCTAGTGACTGCTGGATAAAGAATATATGTGCCCGAAATGTAGCCATACTGTAACCAAGGCCAAAATAAAGGCTTGAATCTGTCATCTACAACTGGAGTAATACAGCCATTTCTTTTTTCCAGTATCTATCTACAGTATCTATCTATTTTCTACCTATTTAAGATCTAAGTCTCCTATCTACTTGGACCATGTAAAAAAAAAATTTAAAATCGCACTTCTATGTGCTGTCCGTGTGGCGTGCATTTTTTTCCCACACCCATAGACTACTACTGGCGAGAATAGCCCGAGACTCACTGACAATCACAACATGCTGCAAATGTTTTCTCAGTCCGATTTGAGCTGAGAAAACAATTGCAGATATGAGAGGACTCATTTATTAACATTGGTCCAGGTGCAGTCAGATTTTTTAGCACACTGCACAAATCCATTTTAATAGCCAGAGTGAGAGCACCCTTATAGAGATCACTGCATGAATGATGTATTACACAGGTATTATTCCTCCCAAGAAGCACTGTTTCCAGGGAGAAGAGTGTGCCATAACATGAGAATTATACACTAACAACCAAGGTATTACATGCCAACAAGGACATTATGTGAACCTTAAAGTTATATTCACACATGGCAGATTTAAAAATAAACAAAAAAGAATCTTAATTTTGTTCATAAAACTTACAAGGATATGCTCCAGAAAATCTTATTCAGTAGTACTGGTCCAACTGGAGAATACTCGAGTAGGCTCCACTTGACAGCACACGCAGTAGCGTAAGTGCATGTATTTCTATACAGGGGACTTATCATACAGTACATAATACTGAATAAATCAAGATGTTTTTCAAAATGTTTCCATTTCATCATTTAAATATCATTAAAGAGGACCTGTCACCAAACCAGGCATGGTGATCTAATTACAGCACTGGATGTAGCATGTCTTCAGCATGCAGACAAGGGGTCCCCAGCACTTGAGCAGCCCTGTACCCCGAGATAATACAGTTAGAAAACTTACATGCTACAGCCACTAAGGAGGTGGCTAGGGGCTGCAGCCAAGGGCAGATTCACACCCCCTGCATGTTTAATCTGCCCACCGCTGCCAATCATTCTCTCCCTCTTCAGCAGCATTTAAACAGAGTTTGTTTTTTTTCCCCAGAACTTGCCGTTTGGCTCCGCCCCCCAGGGGCGGGGCTAAATGGACTTTCTGGGAGAGGAAAAAAAAACTTTGTTTAAATGCTGCTGAAGAGGGAGAGAATGATTGGCAGCGGTGGGCAGATTAAACATGCAGGGGGTGTGAATCTGCCCTTGGCTGCAGCCCCTAGCCACCTCCTTAATGGCTGGAGCATGTAAGTTTTCTAAGTGTATTATCTCGGGGTACAGGGCTGCTCAAGTGCTGGGGGACCCCTTGTCTGCATGCTGCAGACATGCTGCATCCAGTGCTGTAATTAGATCACCATGCCTGGTTTGGTGACAGGTCCTCTTTAACATTTTAACTGATTCTGTGATTTCCATGATTCCAAAATCTTTGTTCTTGGTATTGCAATTTCAAAGGTCAGAGATGTATACGCTGCCCAAAGAATGCCATGTTTTTTTTTTTTTTTAAATCTATATTACATTTATGGGGATTCAGAATACGTTTGTTTAGTGACCAAAGCAAATTTAGTAATTTGTTATAATAAAAAAACTACATTTGTCCCCAGGTCCACCACTAAATCTCCACTGCTGCTCCCAGTGTTTGGTATAGGCTGCAGTGCTGACATCATGTCGAAAGCAAAAGAGCCAATCAGTGAGGTCACGGCTCTGAGCGAGAGTGATTCCATCAACTCAGGATTGACAGCTCACGGATTGACTTCCACAAAATTGACATGATGTCCGTGCTGTAGTGAAATGTACACATCTGCTTTTCCAGTTTTTCAGTATGTTAATTTCATATGTGTTTTATATATAACCTAAGATTGTTTGATTAAAAAAACCTTTAATAGTGTGGCTCTTGGAATGCTAAAAGAATCTTTTTTTTTTTCAATCAAATGTGCTATTACTGTAAAAAAGTACTAAAATGTGACTAGTGAAACTGACCCATAGAATACTGATAACATGTTATTGTGGCTTAAAGGTGAACAGCACATATTTAACCCTTTAACCCCTTCACGAGCAAGGACAGACCCATACGTCCTTGGTCATTTCCTTGACTTTGATGCAAGCTCACGTGCAGAGCTCACATAATTTTTCGCACATGTCAACTGATCTGATCATCCAACATGTGCAGCTGACAGGCACACATGGATCGGAAATCCACCCATGCCTGTTATCTAGCAGGATCGGGCTATCAAACTCTGACAAAATGATCTAACAAACGCCTGCAGGGAATTCACTGTTCCCCACCATCATTGGTGACCGATGGGTTGTCATGACAGCTAGAGGTGAGATGATGATCCCGGTTGATGTCATGATGAAGTTCCTGTGAGCTTCTGCGTTCACAGGAGATGAGCATTTGTGAATGCTAAAGAATCTCTCTGGATGGCAGAAGCGATCGGACAGTGCAGGCTTCATATTCCCCAAGGGGACTAATAAGATCAAAGTATAAGTATGAAGCCGGGTGAGCGTGATGTCGGCAGCGGTGGGGACGGCGGCGACAGGACAGTGATAAGTATAAAAATTTTACTTTACAGGTTTCCGGAGCAAGGAGGGGCGCCCTGGATTACTGAGGCTGCTGGGGCTGCTGTATACTCATGGGGGGCGTATGACTCGCGTATAAGCCCAGGGGGGTACTTTTCAGCCCAATTTTTGGCCTGAAAAACTCGGCTTATACGCGAGTATATACGGTATATATGTTTGGTATCTACAAACTCATATTAACCTGAGGTATCATACAGTTATGTTAATTTAACCATATAGTGCAGATGGTAAATAAAAGACTGTGGTATGGCATCGTCTGAATTTTAAGTTGACACTATTTAGTGCAGAGATGGTTATGCTCTGCACAATGTAAAATGTGAATGGCTTTAATGTGTCTTGCATCATTAGACAAAAGGGTTAAGTGCATGCAGCTCTTTGTTTCTCTGATTTAACTCAGTTTCCCACCTGTGTGTATCAAGCTGATATCATGTGACTACTCTCTGGTCACAGGATGTGATGTCAGCCCAGGTCCTAAAGGCTGTAAGGGTGCTGTTTAAGCAGCCAGTCCTGCTGGAGTGGATGGTCAGGAGACAGTGGGGTAAGCTAATGCCTAGTAAGGTAACCTCCAGAGCAAGGAGCTATTTCTGAAGGACATCAGCAATACCAGAGGTGGGTGTATGAACCCCAAGTGGGAATTGAGCTGTATACCGTGTATTTGATAATGCCAAAAGTGAGCATATGGTTCCTGTGTTTTCTAGAGCGGTTTATGAAGCGAAATAAACTGACATTGGACTGTTTTGATAATACTCCGTTGCTGTGTAATATTATTTTGTGCTGCCAACTGAGTGTACCCCAACCCGCTTATTGAACGCTACATCAAAAAAACTAAAAAAAAAAATCATGAAATTGCTCTTTTTTTGCTATTTTACCAAAGTTGGAAATTTTTCTCATTTTCCGGTACAAGTACAACTCATCCGCAAAATACAAGCCCTCACACAGCTAGATTTACAGAAAACTAAAAAAGTTTTAACTCTTGGAAGAAAGTGAAGGAAAAACTTAAATGAAAAATTACCCGGGTGTGAAGGGGTTAATGATAGTGGCCATTTTTGCTTTTTACCCATAAATGCCACTATCAGTGATAGACAGTGGTATCAAAATAGTTAAACTGCGGTGGCGTGGCCTGACCATGGCTGGGTAAAGTCGCATCCTGCGGGAGCTCTGCAGACCTGGGACTGTAATATGGCTTAGCAGAACACTGTCTCACTCGGTGTGTCTAGGAGAAAGAAGATCGAGCCCTCCTCCTCCCGCACACCATCAGCGGAGACACCGGGTCGCACCGCCGGGATCCCCAGGCTATTTGCAAATGCCGGAGGATCAGTTGGTAAGGGGACTGTAATGGCGCCGAGCGCGCTGTATAAGACTCCGCCCCTTCTTCCCCACTGCAGCAGAGGAGCCTGCGCTTTCAACGGAGCACAGCGGCGGCTCCTAGAACAGCTGCACTGTACAAGGGCTCATCTCAGAATATCGAGGGAAACAAGCAGGAGAGCCCTGGTGAAAACACAACCTCCATGGAAAAGAGCGGTGAGTTATGGGGACCCCAGGAGATGGGAACAATGGTGCCCACATCCTCTCCCCTACCCATGGCGCAGAGTCCTGTGTCCGAACTACAGGAGATATGGGCGATGATACAGGCTCTGCCATCCAAACAGGATCTGGAGGCAGCAGTAAAGGCCCTGGAGGCTTCTCAAGACAGAGCACTGGGGGTAATAGCTAAGGATATTGACGCGCTCAAGGAGAAGACAACTGAGACAGAGGGTGCTGTTACTAGGCTGGAGGTCAGAGTTGCTGATCTAGAGAAGGAAGCGGCCAGATCACATTCACACATGACTGCTCTGACTCTACAGGCCTACGACCAGGAGAACAGAGAGAGGCGAAATAAAGTTCGCCTCAAGGGTCTCCCTGAGTCAATTACCTCTGAAAATCTCTTGCAGACTACCCTTGATATATTCAATATGGTCACTAAAAGACCCCCGGGTTCTCCATATAAAATCGATAGAATACATAGAGTTTTCCGGGCTGGGGCGGTGGATGCTGCTAACCCACGTGATGTCTTATGTCAGCTCCACAATTTTACTGATAAGGATAATATCATTCAGGCCGCGTGGTTATTTGGTGATATAGCATTTGAGGATACCCACGTTCGCCTGTTCCCGGACATCTCCAGCAGAACACTGTATATGAGACGCCAGTTGCGCCCCCTCCTGGAGAAAATTAAGAACACGGGGGCCTCATACAGATGGGGTCACCCCTTCCACCTCATTGTGCGGCGTCGGAGCAAATTCTACTACCTATGGTCCAAGGAGGACTTAGAGGGCCTATTTACCTTTTTAAATATCCCATCATTTCCGATGCCGGATTGGTTGTCCCTGGAAGGCTTCCTTAAAGCCACATAAGGAGGACCTGGTCGTTATCAACTGTCTGCAGTGTCGGTACATCGGCGTAGAACATCGAGAGAAAGCCTTACAACTTGACTGGACTACAACATCTCTAATGTAACTTAATGGAGACAACGGTCCTTCACATTTATAATTGGATTGATGGGAACCTGCCGAAGATATGGGATACCGTATCCCATTTACCCAGAATTTATGGTCACTGCCGTTTTGGGGGGGAATTCTTTGAGATAGATGTTGAATATAACAGTTTTGAAATGGCATGGAAGGGGATAACCCAAAGTGGTTGTGGGGCTTGGTGGGAGGTGTTCTTATGTTATTTCTTTCATACTGTTGGGTTATATATATGTATTTCTATATAAGTTGGGTCTACCTGAGACATACGTTGGTGGGCCCTGGGTCTGCACGGATCCTATGTGTGGTTGTCTGCGACCCCTCAAATCCTCTCACTCTTTTCCTTCAAGTGGATTCGGCTTTCCATCTCGGTCGGGATTAGACAGTTTTGGTCTACTTATCTTGCTACTCTTTTGTATTCTTCTTTCTCAAACTTTCTCCCTACTTCCTTTTCTTTCTCTATCTTTACCCTTACCTGTTTACTTCTTAAACTTCTTTCCTACTCCCCTTCCCCTCCTACCTGATCCCATCCTTTGGATACAATGCCAAATAGTGATCTCTCATGGCCACTTTACACGCGGCTACATTTCTAGCTTATCCACAGGTAACTTACTGGCTGCAGTGAAATCATGGAGACATGGTTCTATCTTGTTGCTGTGTACAAATGGAATAATGTCTCCATGATTTCACTGCAGCCAGTAAGTTACCTGTGGATAAGCTAGAAATGTAGCCGCGTGTAAAGTGGCCATCAGAGTTGAAAATAGCGATGCTGAACGTTAAGGGCCTGCGCATGATTCAGGCAAAAGGTCTATTTTGTTCAATTATTTGAAATCTAATAATAGGATGATCGAAGGAAAGGCAGCACTCACCGGGTTATATGTAAGGTGATCTTTAATCCATAGTATCAGGAAAAGACAGGGTGCAGGGAGGTGACCACGGAGGGCCGGAGGACGACGCCGCCGTTTCGCAACAGCTGTTGCTTCTATGGGTCCAGAAATGCGGAAGTGAGCGGGATTCCATGCTTAATACATGTGGCCACACGTCACTTCCGCCGGCCGACCCGATTGAATCAGCCAACTTTAACAAAAAATGTTAATACACCATGACGAAATAAAACAGTGCAAATAAAAACAATCAACTGACACTTGGAGCAGAGTCCGAATATGGACATTAACATAAACCGGCAGTCTCAAGACTAATCTACCTGCGGCTGTGGAGAATAGTTGTTGTGCGTCTGATAAGCTCAGCGCTCCACTATTCCAGGCTGGACGGAGCTATGGCAACGGAGAGACGCTAGTCTCTAAGCCAATCACCGCCGCCCTCAACCTCCCAGACCGGAGCAGTGGAACGCAGAGTCGGCATGTCATTACACTCGGCAGTCTAAGGAAAGAAATGAATGTCACAACAAGCCACTGGAACAAGTGGCGGGCGCGACATCCCTGCCGTGGACCAGAACCGACCCATGCAGGAAGAAATGTATAAATAAACAATTATAATATTTAATTATGACAAAATTGTCGTCTTCCTGCCATTTATGCACTATCCCTTCAAATCAAGAAGGAAACAACACACCATATCGCCGCAGTAGCCTAGCTGGAGAGTGCCTGCAATAATCTCATCATAGATATGTAAGTTAAAGGCTGAGTAAAGACAAATAAGGCGGGACTGCACAGCGTGTTATCTGCCAGGCACACATATAGGAGAAAGATAAAGAAAGGAAAAACCCAGAAAAAGTGTACATGCCCGCTACTGCAGACATAACCAAGGAGAGATATTATTTTGAGGGAAAGAAGAGGAAAACATGGGGGACGATTAAATATAAAAGGATTATTAGTGAGTCACAGAAACACGGCAA
Source organism: Allobates femoralis (assembly GCA_033576535.1). Lineage (NCBI taxonomy): Eukaryota > Metazoa > Chordata > Amphibia > Anura > Aromobatidae > Allobates > Allobates femoralis. The sequence goes on along the minus strand of JARQOC010000003.1, from coordinate 720,364,105 downwards.
GATCTAGCTTATCATTAAGGCCCAAAGCTCCTTGGGCATCCGTATTTAGGATCCATCTCGCTTCTGCCCTCAGCAACTGTCTATTGACATTACCCCCTCTTTCGCCTGCCGAAACCTTTTGAACACAGGCGAAACGCAATAACTCAGGATTTCCTCCATGCGAAACACACGTGTTCAATCAGTCGTGGTGAACCTTTACCAGACAAAATGGAATTATAATGCTCACGAAAACGAAATAGTGGGCGTATGGTCTTACCCAAATAGAACCTTTGACATGGACACAAGACCACGTACACGACCCAACTGCTCCTGCAATTGAAAAAGGAAGGGACCGTGTGATCGATTCCTCCAATCCTTATGCATGAGCCGGGGAGATAGTATTTACACCAATTACAATGTAGGCATCTAAAATTCCCTTTAACAGGGGTGGAGGATAGCCATGTGTTCATGTTAGGGGACGACCTTAGGCGTTTTTGCACCAGCATATCACCCAGGTTCTTGCAGCGCCTATACGTCACTACAGACCTGGGTGTGCCGGTTTTAGCGAGCTCCCTGTCAGTGGCTATAACGTGCCAATGACGCTTAATGGCTGCCGTGATTGTCTTAAACATTGGCCCATGTCGAAAACTAAAGTAAAACTTCTTGCCAGGACCATCTGTCTCTTTATCGGCTTATTTATTGTCTTGCCTGTCTCAAAATTAATTTTGGGTATTCCCGGCGGAGCAGGTTCCGCTCAAGTTCGTCTGCTTGTGCCTGCCAACCTCTCTCTGTGCTGTTAATCCTAAATAGTCGCAGAAACTGACTATAAGGTAATCCTGTCTTGGTATGCAAAGGGTGTGCACTTTTATAGTGAAGTAGAGAATTGGTTGCGGTCACCTTTTTATGGACTGATCTCACTAGAACCCCCTTGCTGATTTCAAGATTTACGTCTAAAAATTCAAGTTTAGAACCTCCAAAAACCGCTGTAAAAAGCATATTATAAGTATTAGTCTCATTGAGATACTGAATGAATCCATGAAAAGTAGCCTCATCACCATCCCAGACCATCAGCACATCATCTACGTAGCGCACGTAGTGTTTAATGTGCTTAAGGTATGGGTTAGTCGAGGAATGGGTGTATTCTTCCTCAAAAGCCGCCAAAAACAAATTAGCAAAAGTGCATGCAACCGGGGTGCCCATAGCTGTTCCGGTCAACTGTGCGAACCATTGACTCATGAAAGTAAAAGCATTATGCTGTAATATAAAAGCCAAAGATTCGCACACGAATTCTCTCACGAGTGGGTCTACTTTTTGTCTTCCAATATCTTCTGAATCCAAGACAATGATGGGAGTGCTGGTGTGTCACGGTCCACGCTGCTGTGGTATAAATAAACTCACCAAAGAGTCAGCAGTTATTCCATCCTTTATTTCCTCCTCTCTCCTACGCGTTTCAGCGCCACACCCGGCGCCTTCCTCAGGGACATGAATGGATGGAGGAACTAGTCGATGTATTTAGAGAGCGGTTCAGTTAAGGAACCTATAGCGGATACAATGGGCCTTCCCGGGGGCGAAGTGATGGACTTATGCACTTTAGGGAGGTAGTACCAGTGTGGTCTGATAGGGAATTCGGGGAAAAGTTTTTCCGCCTGACTCCTAGAGATAACATTAAGCGCTACATACTAACGTAATAGTGATCTTAACTTGCTCTTATAGCCTTCTGTAGGATCATATTTTACAGGTATGTACGTAGCTGTATTTTTCAACTGCCTTTCTGCTTCAGCTATATATGCCTCCCTATCTAATAGTACAATACTGCCCCCTTTGTCCGCCTTGCGAAAGATGACATCCCGCCATCCCTTCATTTGTGAAAGTGCTCTACGTTCTGCTTCAGAGAGATTTTTTTGTGGGTCAGGATAAATCAGAGACTTGACATCACGGTCTACCAACTCGGCAAAGAGATCGATGTTGTTCCCGGGTGCAATGGGTGGCATATACACAGAACTTACGCCCCTGTAAAACGTGGTCTACCGGTATTAATGATCAGAGCAGCCACATCACCTCCGTCCTCAGACATTACAGGCTCGCCAATACTCAAAAGGGCCTGCACGTCAGTGAGTAAAGAGGGATGCGCTGTTTCCGATACAAAAAAACCCAGAGGACCAATCTCCACAGTGCTTTGTGTGATTTTACTATCACTTTTAGATTTATTAATGCTTGAATTACATTTCGGGGATTCAAAATGTTTAGACAAATTCAGCTTGCGTATAGATTTAAACAGATCTTCTCGAAACTCAGAATAATCAAAAGAGTCTTCAATGCAGAAGTTCAATCCCTTCTGCAGTACTGACTCCATGTCCGCAGCCAGGGTTCTCTTGGATAAGTTGTAGATCTTCAGCATATACGGGTCTAGTTTCTCCAAGAGACCTGTTTCCGTTTGCCGGGGGGCGGCAGTAGCACGTCGTCTCCTTCGTCCTCCTCTCCGTACTTTTGACCTAAAGGGACGGACTTATTGCGACTGCATGCTGGGGACTTGTCACCTGCGCTTACATATCCCTCATTATCGCTACTCCCCAAACCATCCTCTCCCTCAATGTCACCAGATGGAATGGTTTCCTTATGCGTATTCTTCTTCTTATTCCCCTTATTGTTAACACTATCACTGTCAGTCAATGGTTTTTGGGTCGGTTTTTTAGGCGTCCTGGGAGTACCAGGTTTCTTAGGGCCAGCAGGATATGGTTTTTTCTTTTTAGGTGTACCCTCAAACTTTCCCCATGAAAAAATTCTACCCTCCTCATAGTCCACTTTGTCACGGATAAATTTCTCTCTGTAATGGAATCAGTTTAGAATCTAGCTTCTTCAAAAATTTAGACCATTTGTCCTTCTTACATCTAGATTCCATTTCCCGTCTGAGGGAAATTAACTCTTCCGTGACTTTCTGATGCTCCAGCTCATTCTGTGCTAAAACCAGACCCAAGGATTCTAGCTGTACTAGCTCCCATTTCTTGACAAAGTCCTTATCTATAGTGTTAGAGGCCATGTTTTTAATCACACGAAGTCCTCTAGGGACACGGTCACAGGCCACATATGATCTTAAGGACATCACCGTCCAGAACAGCCTCAACTCTTTCTCAGCCAGGGTGATGATCTTTTGCTCCAAGTGCCTTTCTGTTAAAACAGAAACTTTTTATTTCAGATGGTGAAGAACTCCTCCGCATCTTCCCTCCCTGCAAATACACCCTGTCCAGCAGAACCCCTTGGGGGACAGCCGTCAGCAGCAGATGCTTGCTCCATAGTACCAGGCGGAACACCACAGCAGATAGAGTTCAGTTCCGCAGTGTACACCGCTGTGCTCACTGTATACAAACAAAGTCAATTCAACAGAGAAGAGAATCAGGGCACAAAGCGGTGACAGCAATAGGTATCGGGATGTTCTCCCTTAGTGCATAAATGGCAGGAAGACGACAATTTTGTCATAATTAAATATTATAATTGTTTATACATTTTTTGCTGCATGGGTCGGCTCTGGTCCACGGCAGGGATGTCGCGCCCGCCACTTGTTCCAGTGGCTTGTTGTGACATTCAATTCTTTCCTTAGACTGCCGAGTGTAATGACATGCCGACTCTGCGTTCCACTGCTCCGGTCTGGGATGTTGAGGGCGGCGGTGATTGGCTTAGAGACTAGCGTCTCTCCGTTGCCATAGCTCCGTCCAGCCTGGAATAGTGGAGCGCTGAGCTTATCAGACGCACAACAACTACTCTCCAAAGCCGCAGGTAGATTAGTCTTGAGACTGCCGGTTTATGTTAATGTCCATATTCGGACTCTGCTCCAAGTGTCAGTTGATTGTATTTATTTGCACTGTTTTATTTCTTCATGGTGTATTAACATTTTTTGTTAAAGTTGGCTGATTCAATCGGGTCGGCCGGCGGAAGTGACGTGTGGCCACATGTATTAAGCATGGAATCCCGCTCACTTCCGCATTTCTGGACCCGTAGAAGCAACAGCTGTTGCGAAACGGCGTCGTCGTCCTCCGGCCCTCCGTGGTCACCTCCCTGCATCCTGTCTTTTCCTTATACTATGGATTAAAGATCACCCTACATATAACCCGGTGAGTGCTGCCTTTTCTTCGATCATCCTGATATTAGCTGATGCTTTGGCCTGCACCGCCTAAAGGGGATCCCGGCCCTAAGGGAGAACGTCCCTATACCTATTGCTGTCACAGCTTTGTGCCCTGATTCTCTTCTCTGTTGAATTGAAATCTAATAATATTTCTGTCACATTTCTGCAGGAAACACATCTCTGTGCCGCCAAGTAATTTAAACTCTCGAATCATTGGTTCCCTACAGCTTATCACAGCCTCGCACCCGATGCGGGCTCCGGGGGTACCAGTATAGTGCTGTCGAGGACCCTCCCGTGGGAACATCGTGGACTCTCGTGATTGTGGAGCGGGACATTTACTACTGATTAAAGGTAAAATTGCTTCCCAGCTGTACACTTTCGCCTCGCTATACCTCCCGAATACTGGTCAGATACAGCTACTGCTAAAGTTTTTGGAGATGGTTGACGATTTGCAGAGGGGACCCTTGTTTTGGGAGGAGACTTCAATGTGACCCTAGATCCAGCTATTGATACTTCAACCGGTCGTTCAGCACTGACGGACTCAGCACAAAGACGCTTGCGACGGATGCTACATGACTTTCAACTGCTAGATGCACGGCGCCTGCTCCATCCGTGTGACAGGGATTACTCATTCTACTCCACAGTTCATGACTCATACTCGCTTCTAGATTATATACTTCTACGTCACCATGACATAATACGTATACAAACTGCAGAAACTGAACCTATTACATTCTCGGATCATGCCTTAGTCACGGTTTCGATCCTGTTTTCCTCCCCTTTACCGAGGCAATGGCAGTGGAGGTTGAACGCTTCCTTATTGGATGACTCAGTGGTATTTCGGGATATAACCAAAATATTACAGGACTATGTCATTATTAATGCACAATCTGACTCCTCTCCAGTGATGGTAAAAAAAAACCTAAATATATTGTTGCTGTGCATCTATCAAGCTGAGGTAATTGTTAAAAGATGTTTTCACTCACCTTTACTGGTTGTGCTTCCTGCACAACTAGGTTTTGCGTTTATCGTGAGATTAATAGCAGACGGAGACTCTTTATTCCAGAGATGAAGTTCCCTTCAGCTTGATCCTAATGGAGCTGCAGCGGCTCTCCCAACCCTTAAGAAGGGTAGATCTTATTGTGTAGGTCTGGTTTTGTTCCTGAGCTGCTCTCAAACCACACTCCCCGAAGGGAGGAATTGAACACGATATGAAATAAAATGGTATGATAGTATGAGCGCTGGGAACAGATTACAAGCACTGGATCCTATAATTTATTACCTTCAAATTTAATATGAACAGTGGATGTTACAGGTCCTCATGCCACAACATGTTTCGACATAACAGATGTCTTTCTCAAGTGGATGTGAGAAAGACATCTGTTATGTCGAAACATGTTGTTGCGTGAGGACCTGTAACATCCACTGTTCATATTTAATTTGAAGGTAATAAATTATAGGATCCAGTGCTTGTAATCTGTTCTCAGCGCTCATACTATCATACCATTTTATTTCATATCGCTCTCGATGTCGTAGACACTTCTATGAACATGGCAACAAAGTCGGTAAGTCTTTGGCCAGAGCTTCACGGGTCCTGGGGAGTCACAAAAGAAGTTGGCGCCTATGGAAATAGCCGAGGTTTTTCAATCCTACTATGCCTCGCTATATGTGGTTGACAGCTCTAATCCTAGCACTACCGCAAGTGACTTCCGATCCCGCATTCGGGATTATATCAAGTCCTCGGGGATGCCGGCCCTGCATAGAAACGACAATTAAATCCCTAGAGAAACCAATCTCTGATCGGGAACTCACTGAGGTTATTGCTTCTGCCAAATCGGGTAAGGCCCCAGGTCCTGATGGGTTCACGGTCCTTTATTACAAGAAATTGAGAGAGTTGTTATTGCCCTATTTGACAGCTTCCATGAACGCCATGGCCGAAGTGTAAACACTTCCGAAAGATACCTTGCGGGCAGCCATTACGGTTATATATAAACAGGGAAAGGACTCACAACAGTGCCCCTGTTACCGCCAGATCTCCCTCTTGAACGTGGACATTAAGTTTTTCGCCAAGATTCTAGCGAATCGTCTGGCTCCATTGATCAGTGGGGTCATTCACCCGGACCAGGTGGGCTTTGTGATGGGTCGTGAGGCCAGAGACAACACCACTAAGGCGATTAATTTACTTTACAAAGCCAAATTATCAGGCGCACCTACGATGCTCTTGTCAACAGACGCTGAAAAGGCGTTTGACAGAATTAATTGGACGTTTATGGAGGAGACTCTAGCTCATCTGGGCCTGGGAATCCAGATGACTCACTGGGTGTTGTCTCTGTATTTAAATCCGTCCGCTAGGGCCCGGGTGAATGGAGTGCTCTCGGAGCCATTTGATATCTTTAACGGGACCCGACAGGGTTGCCCTTTATCCCCACTGATCTTTATTCTAACGCTCGAACCGTTTCTAAGACATATTAGGGCAAATGCGATATTTGGTGTCGAGGTGAACTTGTCCACGTTCAAGATTGCTGCCTACGCGGATGATTTTTTTTTTTATTTTTTTTTTTACAAAACCCGTGATTTCTCTCCCTAATCTTTTAAAAGAAATGGAGACATTCTCACACCTCTCCAACTTTAAAATCAATCAATCTAAATCTGAGGCGCTTAATGTATCTCTCCCGCCCACTTTGGTGAGAAGCCTGCGAGAAGCTTTTGGGTCCCGCTGGTCACAAAAGGCCATAATGTATTTAGGACTACAGTTAACAGCTAACCTCAATGACCTCTACAAAGCTAACTACCCAACCCTTTTACGTACAATCAGAGCTGAGTGTGATAGATAGTCTAGATCAGGGGTCCCCAAACAACGGCCCACGGGCTGGATCCGGCCCGCCAAGGCCATTTACCTGGCTCTCGTCGCCCCCCGCCTGTTCAATGGTGCACAGGCACTATAATACAGCCGGCGCCGCTCGGCGCTCACTGTCCGACCTAGCCTGATCATGTGACTGCTCAGCAGCTAGACCTGACAGAAAGAACACCGAGCTCAGCGAGGGAACGGCTGCAGCGCCAGATAAGAGAGCCTGGGGAGAGCTGGATCTCTATGGGGGGAGCTAGACCTGCATGGGGGGAGCTGGACCTGCATGGGGAGAGCTGGACCTGCTTGGGGGGGGAGCTGGACCTGCATGGGGGGAGCTGCATCTCTATGGGGGGAGCTGTATCTCTATGGGGGGAGCTGGACCTGCATGGGGGAAGCTGGATCTCTATGGGGGGAGCTGGGCCTGCATGAGGGGAGCTGGATCTCTATGGGGGGAGCTGGACCTGCATGGGGGGAGCTGGACCTGCATGGGGGGAGCTGGACCTGCATGGGGGAAGCTGGACCTGCATGGGGGGAGCTGGACCTGCTTGGGGGGGGAGCTGGACCTGCATGGGAGGAGCTGCATCTCTATGGGGGGGAGCTGGACCTGCATGGGGGGAGCTGGATCTCTATGGGGGGAGCTGGACCTGCATGAGGGGAGCTGGATCTTTATGGGGGGAGCTGGAACGCATGGGGGGAGCTGGATCTCTATGGGGGGAGCTGGACCTGCATGGGGGAGCTGGACCTGTATGGGGGGAGCTGGACCTGTATGGGGGGAGCTGGACCTGTGTGGGGGGAGCTGGACCTGTGTCGGGGGACCTGTCGCTGTATGGGGGACCTGGCGCTGTATGGGGGGAGCTGTCACTGTATGGGGGGAGCTGGAGCTGTATGGGAGGAGCTGGAGCTGTATGGGGGGAGCTGGCACTGTAAGGGGGGAGCTGTCCCATTGAGATACTGCTAACTTTGTTGATTTACATTTCCTTGTTCTTTATGTTAAAATAAATATTGGATTTGTTCCAGTTTGCTTTTTGTACTTATGTGCAGTGTGGATAGGGATTTTCATAGATTTTTTTTATAGTCCGGCCCTCCAACAGTCTGAGGGACTGTGAACTGGCCCCCGATGTAAAAAGTTTGGGGACCCCTGGTCTAGATTGACTTTTACATGGTTGGGCAGATGCAATCTTTTTAAAATGACGATCCTACCCAAGATCTTGTATTATCTACAGGCCTTACCCATCAGGATTCCAACCTCCTTCTTTATATCGCTACTGCAAATACAGACTGCCTTTATATGGAATAAGAAGTCTGTTCGTGTGGCAAGATCGATCCTTTTCAGATCTAAGAGGGAGGGTTGGGTGGGGCTTCCGGATATTGTATCATACCATAAGGCTAGTCATTTGGCTTGTGTGATAGACTGGTGTAGGAATGCCGACACTAAGATCTGGGTCCAAATAGAACAGAATTTTACTCTACTTCGGTTGAACACTTTGCCATGGGTGCAAATAGGCTTGACTGCTGACCTCCTTGACCACCCGACTATTGGACCTACTTTATATGCTTGCGGTCATAAGTTTATACGCTCAATGTTGATACCCATTGACTCGATCTTTGCTCTAACACTCAGCCACCCGGAATTTGCCCCAAGCTCTACAGACTCTATTTTTAGAAAATGGATCGAGTCAGGTATTGATAGGGTGGAGAGCTGGGGATGGGATGACTCTTGGTCAACTCTGGAGGCTCTGACCTCCATGTCTGCCCCTAGTCCGCTGGGATTTTGGAGGTCGCTACAACTAAATCACTTCTTCAGAAGCCTCCTCCCCAAGAGTGAATATCGTAAGTCCAGTATCATAAGAACCTGTGTCAGTGCTCTGGATTTTGCAGACACGCACTTTCTAAGTCATACGGTCTGTTGAATGCGCTGTCAGATCAGCAACCTCCGTACCTCATGCTACAGTGGGAAACTGACTTGGGTTTAGACCTTACTAAGGAACAGAGAACTGGGATTTTCACCCTGACTCATGCCTCTTCGATTAGTTCGTGCTTTCAAGAGGCAAATTATAAGATGCTTTCTCCATGGTACAGGGTCCCTTCAAGGCTCCATAAAATGTTTCCTACAACTGACCCAAGGTGTTGGAGGCGTGGCAAGGCGGAATGCACATTTCTACATATCATGTGGGCATATAGTGTCCTTGGTCCATTTTGGGCTGAAGTATGTAGTGTGATCAGCTCGGTCACGTCTTATAGGGGTGACCTGGGTCCGGCGCTATTCTTGCTCCACCATGGCGAGATGCCCATTAAGAAGTACAAACACTATCTATTGAGATTTCTGGTGATGGCGGCCAGGGCCTGTGTTCCTCTGTTTTAAAGGCAGACGACATGCCCGCCAATCTCGCTGTGGATAGTAAAAGATAATGACCTCATGCATTTGGAAGATCTGACTTCATCGCTTCATGACTCCGATACTAGTTTTAGAGACACCTGGTTCGACTGGATGCAATTCCAACAGACAGAGATGTATAAAGTATACTTGTTCATTGGCCAGTTTTGAGTGACATTCCTGTAACATTTGGATGCGGTGGTAACCGCTTGTATCCACATTCCTACCCCCCACCCGCTCTCCCTTCCCTGGACATTCTCCATCTTCCCTCTCCCCTCTTATTCTTCTTTCTTCTTCTCCACAAACTTTTTCTGATCATTCTTCTTACTTACCCGAACAAAATAAGATTGTAAGTTGACTCGTTATTTATATGTGTATTGTGTATTAAAATGTTTCACTAAATAAAGAATTATAAAAAAAAAATAGTTAAACTGCATCCATTGGAGCTGTAGTACAGACAGATGCCAGCTATGTAGCACAGTGTCTGGCGAGTATGAAGCAGGCTCATCTCCTGAGCCCACTTTGTACAGCCTTTAGCAATCTATGATGAAAATATGTGATAGTTATGAGGTTAAAATGAAAATGATAAACCTATTATATTATTTTTTAATTATTTTTCAAAAAAAGGTACTACAAGCTGATAAAACAGTTCTATGTACCCCCAAATAGTCCCATTAATAAATACAAAAAGAAATTACCTATATGCCTATATTTATGGAAAAACAAAAAAGGTTTGCATCTGCGAATATGATGATAAAAAAAATGCTTTGACTTAAAGGGTTAATCACTCAACTAAATAGCTTTTTTTCTAAACCCCTATTATAGAAGTAACAACAGTTATTTGGAAAAATACCGAAATCTATCACATAGAGACAGCACATTCGAGTTACTTTTCATCAAAGCGAGAGGTGACACTTTCCCAAACAATATGAACATTGATGAAGACAAACACAGGTGCAATGCAGTTATTTTAATATATGAAGAAAATACATTCTGTTAAGCAATGATTCAGGCATTGAAATGTGTGCACTGAAAGCCAAACGATCATTTCTGCACCTGGTAGAAAAGAGAAACTCGCTAATCGTTCCCTTGCAGAATATTATGAGTCATAACAATTATGTTAATTATTGATAGTGTATGCTGTGGGTCTGATGTGCGATTTGTATCAACCCTCGCTGAATACATCTCATAGGGACAGAGCAGAACACAGCCACATTATTCTCAATGCTTGTACAATCAAAAATCTGACATATTCTAATTTAAAAACTGATTTACAGAAATATCTGTTCCCTACTGACTATGACTGCTTTAGGACAGTCCTATAAAACTCAGTGAACACAATACCACATATTTTACTCACTGCTGAATATAAGATGACACTCAATATAAAAGGCAATGTGTTTTTCCTATTTTTCCCTATTCTATATGGTAATGATCTTTTGTACTGTTATTTTGTCATTTGTAGAGTATTCTAAGAGACAGAAAACTAGGGAAGTGAGTGCAGAAGATGCTATTTAATGGCTGTGTAAAAGAAATATCATTTTTACATCAATGGTTGCTGCTCAATAATGAAAATGTTCTGTATATAATTATATACAATACAGTAGTTGTTAAGGTTGAAAAAAATGTCACAAAGCCATTAAGTTCCACAATGACCCAATCATGTTAATGCACAGTATGGTATGGGGCGGTTGATATTCGCCTCATATTAAGAGGAAAACCTCCTTTCCAAGTCTGATTATGGCAATTAGAATACATCCTTGTGTTTCTTCCCCATAATTCTAGAATATGTAACTCGTAATACCATATCTTTCAAAAAAGGTATCAAGATCCCTTTTAAATTCGTTCAATAAATCAACCATCAAAGCACAATGTAACAGCAGAAAGTTCCTCTTCCTATGAGCCCTATATTGGTAATATCAGGCATTTATTACACCTGTACATTACCAATCCAGTGAGTAAATAGTTATAAAAACACAACACAGAGAAAAATCCTTTATTTTAAATAAAACACACAGACAACACTGTTTCATCACTTTATTAAACCCAAACATACCCTTCGATGATGAGCCACAAAACGATGTCCCACAAAGCATGAGCTCTGCTACATTGCGGTGAGAGGAGGAAGATGTTACAGCGTCAGCTCACTTTAAGTACCACACACACTGACAGCCGGCTGTGTGAGCTGAGCGGTGACGTCAGAGTCAAGTTCATCTAAGGACACAGCTAGTGCAGCTCAGCTGTGACCTCAGAGGAAGTCACTGATGGCATCGGTCACACCGCTGGCTTTCAGTGTAAGAGTGCTACTTGCGGGGAGCGGATAATGTATCAGCTCCCGCCACTCACCGTAATATAGAAGAGCTCAGATGCTTTGCGGGACATCTTGCTGTGGATTATCATTGTAGGGTATGTTTGCGGTTGGTAAGGTGGTGTAACAGGATTGTCTATGAGTTTTATTTCAAATAAAGTATTTTTCTTTGTGTTGTGTTTTTTTAACAACTTCCTTATAGGATTGTTAATGTACAGGTGTCGGACGCCTGACATTACCAATCTAGGACTCGATGACAGCTGTCAATACTCAGCTGTCAGTAACCCAATCTATCACACCAATACCACTGCAAAATAGGGTGAAGCTGTAAAAAAATATTAATAGGCTCCCCTGTATTTTTGATTGCCAGCCAAGGTAAAACTAAACAGCTGGAGGTGGCAGCCCACAGCTAGCTGCTTTATCTGCGCTGAGAATAAAAAACCAAAATTATTTATTTTTACACCCCTATGACAGCAACCAATCATAGGCGTTGGCACAATAGGTGGGGGTGTAACAGTCAATCACAGATACTGTCAGAGAGTGGGCATCTGTGATTGGCTGTTGGAGGCAGAGTCCAGTGAATAAACCAGAGGTTAATGAACAGCACCTGAAAGTGGTGTAACAAGCATGCAGGCTTCGGTAAGTATTATGCTACTGCTGCTTTAAATTAGTATTTTGTTTTCTTTTACAGCCCCCCACCCGTTACTGCTACCATTTTATAACTGTAAAGTCCGGGTTTGGGCCAAGTCCGGTCCCGATCCCAGACTTTAAAAAAAAAAAAGAAGTCCAGCCAGATCCAACTTGGAGATCCAGCAATTATTTTCCTCAGATACACCCTATCCTAGGAAAACATTTCACATACTTAGCCACATAGGTTAACGTTGGTTCAGGCGTACTAAGATCATTTGTTGGATTGCATGCAGACTAAAAATACAGCTGTCTGTACTTGCCCTTACATTGATGTTTTCTCTGGATGGAAATGATTCCTCCTAACATACCACCTATGTAAATATACAATAACATGCTGAGGTTTTAAAAAGACTTCTTTCAGCATCGGCATTCTGCTTTAAGGCTGAACTTGATATGAAGGTTTGGGCCAAGGAAGTTGGCATATGATTACATTAATATTTTAAATTTATTTCTTCATGTAAAAAAATTTGGTATCAGATTTGTCCGCCACTAATTGATGAAACAATAGGAAACATGCTGATGACATAACTCCAAACATGGCCTTATGTACAGAAAATGCCAAGTGGTGCAGTTTAAAATTTTCTGAAAAGATTTCTTGCTAATTAGTGTTCTTTTGGTTATCACTTGAATACAGAATAATCCATCAAGTGTTAACTCCGGGCACCATTAACAACCAGGCATTTCTTGCACTATTGCAAACAGCGTTGCACCTGCAAACCACAGATGGCTATCAATATGAAAACCACCCTGGTGGTGCTCTATCTCCCAGATCAGGCATATACAGATAGTCACAATGTAAGAAATGAGATGTGGCTCACCATTTGTGCTTTTATCTTCGGTTTATTTCATATTCGGGTGAACACAACACAGGGGAGGGAGGGGAAGCAGAGACACAAGGATGAAATCAGCAGTTTCACACTAGGTGGTGCTTCTACAGCTATTCTTGTCCTTGTGTCTCTGCTTACCCTCCCCTATGTTGTGTTCACCCGAATATGAAATAAACCAAAGATAAAAGCACAAATGGTGAGTGACGTCTAATTTCTTATATTGGGGACTATACAGAATAATCCTTTTATCATAATTTTAACACTAACATCTTGATGTATGTACCCAACTCATTTAATCAAACCTAGTCCAAGTCTCACATAAGTATAATAACGTAAATTCAAATGCCTTGTGCAGTGGAAATACAATGAGGCATCGTAAAAATGAACACCAAACTACAACAAAAACGATCTTCTAAGGGGTGGTCCTTTCAAAGAATAAGATATTGAAAATCCATTATTACAAAAGGTGATCTATACAGGGGATTTTCTCTCTCTAGTGGAGGTATTTTAGAGACTTTTCTGTACTTTATTTTTGGTCTAAACTTTTAATTGCCACACCTCAGGCACTAGAATTATTCATTATGGCGCTTCCACAAGACATGTTCAAGATCATCGTCTTCTACCTCCAAAAGACTCCAATTCAAGCTTTTACCAGATTAAGGATCATTAAAGTTAATTTTATAAAGCAAATATTAAGACAATTGAAGCCTCGAAGATATAAAACTGAAATTTATTGTAACTAGTTGGGAATTCCTGGCATATTAAGATGTAAGCTGCAAATTTGCAGTTTAGTTAATTGATCCAATATTGCAAGTAATTAGAATAGATATGGTTGCTTAAATGTTATCCTTGTTAAAAAAAAATACATTACAAATTATAAAGAATCTAAAAATGCCATTATATAACATTTAATAGTTAATAAATGAATGGAGAATACCTGTTTTATAGATAAGAGATATGATACTTTGAACACAGAGCTACTTTAATACAGATTGAAATGGTTTGTAGTAATGGATTTACTTTGTAAAGTACATGATTTTATGATGCATGGCCATCATATAAAAATCCCTATAAAGGAATGATGTTGCATAGTCAGATGAATTAATTTCTTAATCATTTCTGACATTTATACTTTTTGACTTGTAATAGACTGAAAATGTTGTAATGTGTAGAGCCTGGTGTGTGGTTGCTCAGTCTTTTCTATAGTACATTACTTGGCAATCTGAAATTTAAAGACAAGCTTAGAGTCCATAACAAACTGAAAAATCTAAGTTTAAAATAAAAAATTGCCACTTATCCCACAACTGTGCCCAAAAACATGAATCTACTATTTGCCTTTCATTTCTTAACAAATATGTTTTTAAAACAAAAAATGCGAAACCTCCAGTTATCCACAGTATCTACTGTGCTATGATATCAGCCATGGTCTGTATTATGAGTCAGAGTTGCATTCAACATTCTGCAGTTAAGGCAGCCTAGGCCGTGCATTGTTCTCTGGGGATCTACATTATGAATCCTTACAATATATTTCTCGACACCACTGCATGTCAAAGTGTGAGACATGTCCTATAAGTGATGTGTCCCACACTTGGGGAGGCAATTATTTTATAAGTGGTTATAAGTTGCACTGTCATTTCTCTGATTGCACCATGCCCTGATTTAAAAAGGTATACCAAGTTATTATCAATCTATGGAGTAGATTGATGGTGTCCCATTGCAGGATATCATGCCCACCGGGGGCGTGATACATGGAGCGAGGGGGGGGGGGGAGATGGAGGATGAGAGAACACCCCCAGTGTCTACAGTCTGGATGATATCATATTAATTACCATAAGAGAATGTAAGTGATCAAATCATTTTTCACAGCAATTATAGGACACATTTAGATCAGACAGGGATGATTAGGGATAATATTAATAATATTTATTAATTTATATAGTGCTATTAATTCCATAGGGCTTTACATACATTTGCTACAATGTCCTCATTGGGGCTCACAATCTATACATCCTATCAGTATATCTTTGAAACGTGGGAGGAAACCGGAGACCCTGGAGGAAACTCACGCAAACACAAGGGGAACATACAAACTCCTTGCAGATGTTGTCCTTGGTGGGAATTGAACCCAGAACCTCAGCAATGAAAGGCTGCAGTGCTAACCACTGAGCCACTGTGCTGCCCCTATGTAGTAGGAAGCTGCAGGGACAGGAAGTGATAGGTTTGGGTGCATAAAACTAGGTAACAGGTTCCCTTTAAATATGCGTAAGGAGAAGCATGGATGTGTGAAATTAAAAAACATGGTGCAAAAATTGCAGTATTCAAACAAATAAGAGGCAGATGGAAGCTTTTGTCTAAATTAAAAATGATTTATTCTTGACTGTTTAAAATACAATCAGTAAAATGGAAGAGAAAGTTTTAGTTACAGTTTAGAAGGTCAAATGTTGCTGACCATCTGTTCCTAATCCACCATGAATATCACTTCCCAAATGCAGGCTGTTTTATCATAATTTCGCACAATACTTAAAATATATCATGCAGCAGTAGTGGCACTTGTGAGACTACTGCTGAAATTCATCACTTCATGAACACAGTGACCACTAGGTCAATGGAGTATTGTTTCCTCAGAAGTGCTTGTGCCAACAATGACAGCTGTTAAACAAAGCTTGTAACCAAAGACCAGCATATGATGCCAAGGTTAATGAAGACATCTGTCGTAAAGCCAGCAATAGAAAATCATATTTAAACAAAGTCAGCTTTACCAAAATGCTCATTCATCCTACAGTTACATTTATGTCTCCATGGAGTATCCACATGAATGTTGTCGTAGTCAGAACTAGCCAAGCACCTGAGCGCAGAAGGACCAACATGGACAACCAGCGAACAGGAACAGATGCTAGACTGAAAGCAAGGACATTTATTAGAAATGTATAATGTATAAGGCCAGATAGTGACATGATCATGCATAAAAAAATTAAGATCATATAGTCTACAGTAAATGAACTAACAACAAAATATATAATGTACGTTTAGAAGGGTACTCCCAAAGGCCAAATTGATGACAAATTGTTAGGATGTGGCGTCACTTTATGACTGCCTGGAGTACAATCTCTGGGACTTACACTTGTCCTTAAAATGAATGGTGATCCTAAAAATGAATGGAGATTGCAATTCATGGGGTTTTCCTGTACAGCAATGCAGGTACCACCCTCAGGTTGGCTACAGATCCCTACACAAATAGGTAGCTGGGAGCACTTCTACATCAGAGCAGGTGACCCTTCATTCTTGGCAATGGTGGGAGTCCCATCACTTTATAAGGCGAGACTAACCCTTTTAGAAGTAAAAATAAAGAGTTTACAATTATTTAGTAGTAATAATCCCACTGTAAAAAAAATATACTGCCAACAACAATCATGGCTGGGATATGATGGATGTATTTGGCATTATTTTCCCTTTTTCATGTGCACTTAAAGACTTTAATGTAAAATCATGAAGCAGATATTAAACACAAAGTGGAAACGGCTTGGCTGGAAGCATTAGTCTTATTTGTAGGTTGCCTTTTTATAGAGAATCTGTCACAACCCCATATCTGCAGGTTAATTGTATTCTGATGCTGTGCAGCTGCTGCACTGAAGGGTTGACTACCGGTAGGAAATTAACTTTACTCCTCCCGGCAGCCTCTGGTTTAAAGTCATAGATTGAAAGAGGCTGCAGGGAGTAATAAAGGGTCTCAGGGTTACCAGTTGTGATTCCTACACAGTCTGACACTTGCCAATCAGTTGTGTCATATTGGGTAGCGACACAACCCTTAGACAAACGGGATGGTCCAACTCCAATGTAAATGTACTTACAGATTTAATGGAAAATGAAGATTGTAAAAAAGAACAAAAATTGTCCTAGACTCTTACTCAATAACCTCGCCTACAATAAAAGCCCAAGTTTAAAGAGTCTTTACTTTAAGCTTTCTTGGAAGACTTTCCGTAAAGCTCCGTTGAAATGTAGCAATGTATAAAGCCATTTATTCTGGAAATAAAAACTATCTATTTAAAGCCAGAAATATAGAAATGCATTAATTTCTCTTTCCATATTTATATATAGTGTATAGATATGTGAAATATTTCCCTCAGCATGTGTCAGGAAACCATTTGGTTCTCTGAAGATAAAAGTTCTTTTACTGTTTGCAATTTCACACTGTCAACCTTGTAACTGCATTTGTTGATATTTTTACTTCAATCTAAAATGTTCCTTAGATGTTTTCAAATTGCTTAGTTGCTCAGATGAATCTTACTCTCTTCTGCCAGAGGTGGTTAATTTCCCAGCTACCATCAACACTGCCTCTCTTTGACCAAGGGAAAGATGTCCCATATTTCAAAGCCGTAAAGCTACAATAATATAATAGCTTTTTCTTTCCCCGGCAGAAAGGATTTTTCATGTTCTTTTATGCCTGTGTCTGCTATTGCCAAAACTTTTAACTTGTAGAATTCAGCATTTTCTGCACCTATGAACTTTAATTTGACATCAAACATTTGGATTGTAACTTTAAGTACTTTTTGCTTGACAGACCACTATATATTGGGCTGGTTACACACTGACAAGTGAATAATGCTTTAATGCCTTGGCATTTATGTTACACTAAAGGTTAAAAATATTTTTTTTTTTAGGAAATTGATAAATACAGGTCAATCATATAAAATAAAGCTCGCTCCTCCAGAAAGGAGGACTGAGTGGATTCAGACAAGATAATGAAACCCAACATATACGAAGCATAAAAAATGGCTTTGACAGTATTTTCACAGGTTCGTATTTTTATATTCTTGGTAACTTCCAAACTGAACAAAAAAAGATACATCTAAATACACTCTATTCCACATTTACTGGGCAATGAGGCTTTTTAACAATCAATGAGGCACACAATTACCGCGTTCAATTTTAAGTAGTGATGGGCGAACCCGCCGATGTTCGGCTTCAACAAACTCACCTAAACTTTTTGAAGTTTGGGATCGAAAGTGGCTCGAACTTGAGTCCAAACCCCGAACTCAGAATGTAAAGTTATGGGATAGGGGCTTAGAGACTGTAAAAGAAAGAAGACAGTTATTAAACATCATTATACTTATCAGCGTCCACCCGCTTGTACTTCCAGGGCCGCTCATTAACTGCCTGGATATTAACTGCAGAGGGAACCAACAGCCAATCACAGATGCTGTCACAGAGAATTGACGCACCAAAACTACGATGTGTCTTTTGACGAAGATTTCGTGCTTTTTTGGTGCATTTGGTTCAATTTGTTCATCTGCATCTCCTGGCCAAAAAGAGCACCAAACCCGCCACTTGGTTTTTGCTGCATATTTCATTCTTTTATTGGTGCAATTTTGGTAGAAAATGGAATGCACTGTGTTCAATGTGTTCATCTGCATCTCCTGGCCCAAAAAAAGCACCAAAACGGCAATATAGTTGAGCCTTTTTATAAGATTATTCCTTGAAATAATTTAAAATAATGACGTGGGGCTTCAGTGCATTTTTGTATGCCAGCCAGGTACAGCAGGCAGATACAGGCACCCCCCTGTAATTAAAAAAAATGACATATGGCTTTCCTGTATTTTTGGTTTCAAGACAGGTACAACTAGGCAGGTGGGAACTGGAATACTCAGCACAAGGTGGCCCATGCTTTTTAGGGCCTCACTGCTGTGAATTGCAGCCCGCAGCTACCCCAGAAAATGGTACATTTATAGAAGGGCCGTTTTCTGGCACTGTACCCCAACTTTTCCAATGGCCCTGGTGACGTTGGCACACTGGGTAATAAAGGGGCTAATGCCAGCTTTGTATTGGCTGCTGGCACTAAGCCTGAAATTCATAGTGTAAGCAGTAAAAAAAACACAACACTGAAAAAAAAATTAGAAATAAAATGCAAGACAATCCTGTTTCCCATTTTTAACTAGCAAAAAACCCTCCCTGTGACATAATCCACAGGCAACATCTTCAGCTTTGCTGCATATCTCTGTGAGCAGACGCCCATTCTCTGTGACGGTGTGTGTGATTGGCTGTTGGTCCCCTCTGCCGTGAATACCTAGATAATGAGCAGCATCGGAAGTAGAAGCATCGGGGCGGCGGGGCGGTGGACATGGTAAGTATAATGCTGATTAAGAACTATTTTCTTTATTATTACAGCTCCGCCGCCCCTGAACCTCAACCCGAACAGTAACACGGACTTCCTAGGAAAGTCTGTGTTTGAGATCTATGCCCGAACATTAGCTGTTCTGTACATACTCCAAACTTTAACGGGTTATACATCAATCGGACATAAAATAAGAAGCACTAAAAGTGAATAACCAGTAAATAATATCATCTTTAAAAAAAAAAATTACACAGTTTGAGGGGTGGTCAACATACCTGATACCATGTGAACAGTAGGCTTTCAAAGTTGAAGTCTTGAAAGCAGGAAAGATGGGAAAGTATAAGGGCCTGGGTGGCTTTAGCCAAAACAACATTTTGACTGCTGCCTTATAATGTAGGTCACTGACTTAATGTACAATGAGCACACAGGGATGGTGCCGGCAGAAAAACTCGCTCCTGTGATAAAACAAACAAAGGGAAATATGTTCCGTCATACAAACAAGCAGCAGCAAGCACCTACTGTGTGGTTTGTATATAGGGTCATTCCATGTCAAGTGATCCAAAAATGAATATTTTTTTTCCCTGACGTCCTCAGATTTTTAAAAAAATTTTTCTATCTGAAGAACAACTTTATCTAATTACAAAAAAAAAGTTTTGAATTTTTTTCTTTATCTGTTAATTTTTTACAGATTTTTAAAGTTTTAAAAAAGTGCGAATTTTGGCCTGGTATGGCTTTACATTTTCTA
The DNA here is from genome assembly GCA_033576535.1 of Allobates femoralis. Classification (NCBI taxonomy): domain Eukaryota; kingdom Metazoa; phylum Chordata; class Amphibia; order Anura; family Aromobatidae; genus Allobates; species Allobates femoralis. The sequence continues at coordinate 720,344,108 of JARQOC010000003.1, read as the reverse complement.
TCATATCTCGGGCTAGAAATAAGATAGAGAAACAAAATAAACACCAATCTACTCAGAACTGTCCAGGCTTTCATCAGATATGTCACAAGAGGATATTTGTTAATATTTTACCCATGTGATCGCAAGCGCAAAACTTTAAAACGCATTTCCGAAAAATCGGCGCGCTTTAAATATTTCAAAAACTGCCCATGTGTCTGCTGTGCTCTTAGCCACATCTGTACCAAATTTCAAGTTGGGATCGCAATGGGATCATATTTTAACATATTTTACTAGTAAGAGCGTCAATGGGTCATTCCAGATCAAGTGATCTAAATATGAATATTTTTTTTTACCTGACGTCTTTAGATTTTTTTTTTTTTTTTTCCTTTATGAAGTACTACTTTAGTTAATTACAAATTAAAAGTTTGGAATTTTTTTCTTCATCAGTTAATTTTTTACAGATTTTTAAAGTTTAAAAAAAGGGTGAATTTTGGCCTGGTACGACTTTAAATTTTTTTATCTCAGGCTAGAAATAAGATAATGAAGTGGGAGAGGCATCATTTTACTCAGAACGGTAACAGCTTTCATTTGAGATGTTACAAGACTATGTTTCTTTATATCAAATTCAAACTATTGACGGGCAATTGTGAAAAAATGACTGATTGTGTTCTTGGTGACTTTTGAATTGACACTATAATAGTTAAATATTTTGCACTTAGGTCCAATGAATGCGTCCATGGGGTCAAGCTGGGACAGAGTCATCACAAATTAGCCTTATTTGCATATGACCTGCTACTTTACATCTCCCAGCCCCTGGTCTCCATCCCTTCGGTCTTAATGGAGTTTGAACGGTTCGGACAATTGAGCAACTTTAAAGTGAATTGCTCCAAAACCGAGGCACTCAATATTTCTTTGCCTGGAGAATTGGTTTCTCATCTATCTAAACAGTTCCCATTTAAATGGAAAGTAGAAGCCATTAAGTACTTGGGAGTCCTTATACCAAAAGATCTTAAACAAATATTCAATTTAAATTATCAACCCCTTTTGACTAACGCGGAATCGGCATTTACCTCCTATAGACAATTAAAGCTATCCTGGTTCGGGAGAATAAACGTAGTCAAGATGGATGTCTTGCCCCGACTCTTATATACTTTTCAGACAGTTCCTGTTCTATTGGATAGAGGTTTCCTCTCCAAAATGCAATCTATGATCCTTAGATTTGTCTGGGGGGGCAAGAGGTCCAGATTGCGAATGAATATCCTATCCTTGCCCGAGACCAGAGGAGGGGTTGGACTACCCAACATACGAGCGTACTTTGAGGCTTCCTCTCTTGTTAGAGCTCTAGATTGGCATTATCATGCGTCCTCCAAGAAATGGGTAGGGGTGGAGCAAGAGGGTTTGGGGATTCCGCTGAAACACCTGCTTTGGATTTCCCCTAAAGACTCCACAGACCTAGTACCTTTGACAGACATGACCAGAAACACCTTGAAGGTATGGCACCTAGTGACGAAAACCCTCCGCTTAAACGACAGACTTAGCCCTTTGACTCCCCTTTTTTCCAACCCATCTTTCCCACCCAGATTTGACAGGCAGAGATTTTTATGTTGGCGGATTGTGGATGACACCCGAGTAGGACAGACTCTGTCCAGTGGTGGTTTGCCCCCGATGGCAGAGCTACAACTCAAAGAACCTACGAGACCTCTTAAGTGATTCGAATTTCTCCAATACAGAGCATAATTATATTCAGCTGACCACTCTTGCAGGGTAAGATTGACGCCCAACGTATTGGAGAGGTTATTCCAACTGGAGGCTCCACCGAGGCACAAAATATCATTTCTATACCAGGCCTTAGGGTCCATGAGAGAGCAGGGCACCCTTTACGTCCAACGTGCTTGGGAGAGGGAATTGGGGTGTAGCATTTCAGAAGCTAATTGGCAGAAATGCTTTATATTTACTCACTCACTAGCTAGCGCTTGTTCTGCACAAGAAAGAAGCTATAAGCTGCTCACTAGATGGTACTTGTGCCCGACGACACTCCGGAACATGTTCCCTGGAACCCCTGATACCTGCTGGCGCTGTGGGGAAGAGAAGGGTACAATGATACACATTTGGTGGAGTTGTGGGGAAATCCGGCGGTTCTGGTCTGAGGTTTTCAATGCATACGCCCGGATAACAGGTAAAGAAGCCGAATGCTGCCCAGAATCGGCAATGTTATCCATTTTTCCAGGTCCTATTGGGCTACAGAAGAGGGATATTCTCCGCTTTTGCATCTCGGCTGCTCGTGCTGTGATCCCGAGGTTCTGGAAATCAAGCCGGGCTCCATCTCTACTTGATTGGTTCAAAGAATTGATAGACACAAATCGAATGGAGGAGCTCGCAGCTGATGCGTCGGGATCTCGGAACAAATTCTTAGGGATTTGGGTTGAATGGATTCTTTTTCACGACTCTGCAGAATTTAGGAGTATCTTTTCCAGCACAGATAATATGGCTCGACCTCTGGCTGATGGGGAGCCAGTGGGATGAGTACCCTTTCTCCTTCCCATACCTCACCCGTCCCCCCCCCCTCCTTTTTTTCTTTTTTTCTTACGTGGCTTTTCTTTCCCAGTATAACTTTTTCTAATGGTTTTTGTTTCTCTTCTCTCTCTCTCTTCTTTTCTATCTCTCTTTTCTTCTCATCTGATACATTCAGTCTAGGTATTTCCTTTCTACGCCTATACCTTCAGAATTCTAGTGAACATTAGACAGGTATCGAAAACTCTGAGCTGTGAGTAGATCATTAATATTTCGGCCTTCCTTTCCGGTACACCAGTCGATAGACTATTCCAACTAGGCCTCAACGGGTAATGACCCACTTACGTGGTCAACCTGTTAGAAGGGGCCAAGTAATAAAAATCATTCTGCTGGGGCTGCTTGTCCCCTTGACATCAGAACATCTCAAAACCCTGAGAAAGGTTGTATACTTGAGTGTTTGGAATTATATTTAGATTGTAGTATATATTGCACCAGAGATAAGCGCAAAAGTAAATTTGCAGCTTATCTTAAAGTTACTAATAACTTTGTGAATTCTCTTTTTGTATATTTTATATGTCTCAAGATTTTGTTAAAAGATTGAATGTATGTCTTTCATATGTTTTTTCAAAATTTAATAAAAATGAGATTAACCATAGTTAAATATTTTAAAATATGATCCCATCACGATCCCAACTTGAAATTTGGTACAGATGTGGCTAAGAGCATAAAAGACACATGGGCAGTTTTGGAAAATTTTTATTAAAATGTTTTTTTCGGAAATGCGTTTCAAAATGTTGCGTTTGCATTCGCATAGGTAAAAAATTAAAATTAACAAATATACTCTTGTGACATATCTGGTGAAAGCCTGGACAGTTCTGAGTAGAATGGTGTTTATTTTGTTTCTCTATCTTATTTCTAGCCCGAGATAAAAAAAATTTAAAGTCGTACCAGGCCAAAATTCACCCTTTTTTTAAACTTTAAAAATCTGTAAAAAATTAACTGATGAAGAAAAAAATTCCAAACTTTTAATTTGTAATTAACTAAAGTAGTACTTCATAAAGGAAAAAAAAAAAAAAAATCTAAAGACGTCAGGTAAAAAAAAATATTCATATTTAGATCACTTGATATGGAATGACCCATTGACGCTATTAATAGTAAAATATGTTAAAATATGATCCCATTGCGATCCCAACTTGAAATTTGGTACAGATGTGGCTAAGAGCAAAGCAGACACATGGGCAGTTTTTGAAATATTTAAAGAGCGCCGATTTTTCGGAAATACGTTTTAAAGTTTTGCGCTTGCGATCACATGGGTAAAATATTAACAAAGATCCTCTTGTGACATATCTGGTGAAAGCCTGTATAGTTCTGAGTAGAATGGTGTTTATTTTGTCTCTCTATCTTATTCCTAGCCTTAGTTATGAGGAGAAACGTAAAGGCAGGCAACAGCGAAATTCACACTTTTTCCGAACTTTGAAAATCATTTAAAAAAAAAAATAAATTTTTTTTTAAATTTTTCTCTTCACATTTTGCATTGTCTGACATGCTATTATCAAATAACAAAATCTCAAAAGAATTAAAAATATAGAGGTAATAATCATTGGTTCACTTGACATGGAATGACCCTATACATGTATGCGGCTAGAGTGCATCATCCCACTTGGCATCAGCGCCTGTGACATGAACGATGATGGGTTGGCATGACGGGGGAGTGGTAGCTGCTGAAGACTACCATGCTTGCCATGATGGTTCTCCTGTGAAATCCAGCATTTAGCTGGGATTCATAAGAGCCCATGAATTTCACCATACGTAGAGGTGCGGATACAATGCTATATATAGTATGTGATCAGTCAATCACCAGATCAGGTCCCCTAAGTTGAATTACAAAGTAGAAAGTGAAAAAAGATGTTTTTAAAGCTGTAAGCGAAATAAAAGTTCAAATCACCCCATTTTGATACATTAAAAATAAAACAATTTTAAAAAAATGTAAAGATTATAGTTATTTGGTATAATTGTTGAGTAGGTGCATTTCAATGAATTTGAATATCATCAAAAAGTTAATTTATTTCAGTACTTCAATACATTAAGTAAAACACATGTTATATAAAGTCATTACAAACAGAGGGATCCTTTTCAAGTGTTTATTTCTGTAAATGTTGATAAATATGGCTTACAGCCAATGAAAACCCAAAGGTTATCTGAGAAAATTAAAGTAGGGAGGATTAAGAGTCTGAGAGATAAAATATTACCTAAATAAGTATCAAAATCTTCACCTTGTGTAGTTGTGAGAGTCATAACCACTATAAAAGCATTTCACAGCTGCTGTAGTCCCCAGCAAGCTGCATATAATGTAGGGAGGATACAGGGTTAAAAACCACGATGCCGTATTCCACAAGACATCAAAGGGTGAATATAATATTGATTTATTAGTCAGGTACATAGATGGCATCTTCCTCTTGTGGACAAGTACTGAAGAAGAACTGGATGAGTTTCCTAAGTATTTGAATTGTGTTGATGAGACCATTAAATTTACGTTGGTAAAATCAAGGACTGAAGTACAATTCCTTGACGTATCAGTGAAAATGGAGGATGGTCAAATTGTAACTTCATTGTACAAAAAAAAAAAAACCGATAGGAATCATCTGTTAAGATTTGAGAGTCATCACCCTAGGAAAATGGTGGAGGCCATTCTGTTTAGCCAAATGGTAAGGGTGAGGAGAATTGAGAGTCGACAGAATTGTCTTTAAAAAAGCTAGAGGATACATTTAGAGAAAGAGGATATCCTATGAGGGTGTTGGAGAAACACAGGAAGAGATTGGAAGGTGGTAGTGGATTGGAGGAAATAGAAAACAAGAAGGAACAGAACAAGGATAGGATCCCTATGATAACCACATATGGGGAGGAGAGCATATATGTGGCCAAGATTATAAAAAAGCACTGGCCAATGCTTTCCAACTGTTTACCACAAATAAAGGAGTTCCAGAAGCCCCCCATATTTGCATATTGGAGAAATAAGAACATTAAAGACCTGGTAGTTCACTCAGATTTGGGGTGCATGGGCAGGGAAAGGCAGCTATCATTGACTGGTAGTAAGAAAAGCGGTTGCTATCCCTGTCTGGCGTACGTCAATTGTACGTATATGCAGAAAGGGGATACCTATACACATCCAATTACGGACAGAAAGTATAAGATTAATCATTTTCTGACGTGTAATTCTGAATTCATGATCTACTTATTGGAATGCCCTTGTTAAAAGTGGTATGTGGGGGAAACCACTTTGGATGTAAAAACCAGGATGAATCAACATCGATACACAATCAGAAAGAAGTGTATGGATCTCCTGATCTCAAAACATTCCACCGAGGAGAGACACTTAAGAAACACTTGGAAGTTCAGGATCATTGACTGAGGAGGGAGGAGATAGAGTGAAGGTTCTCAAAAAAATGGAGTTGAGTAGATCCATAGGCTGGACACATTGAGGCCAAAGGGGCTCAATGTGGATTTTAAAATGAATGCAGTAATTTAGATCTTAATCTTGAGGAGATTCTCTGAGTTCGGAGTGTAAGATTGATCTTGTATGGTAACAACAAGTTGTTTTTTAGAACTAATTTAGTTTTTTATATATCATTACAGGCACAACAGGAATTGGGAAAGGAAGACTCACCCATCAGTAATTTTTGTGATTATGATAATTTGTAATTTTTTGTTGTCTGCATGCTCAGGGGCCATATATAGCCAAAAAGGTATATTGAGTATGCTAAAATAGAATATATTTAGGGTATAGTCGTGTGTTACATAGTCAAATATACAGCCAAATTGTACTAGGATGTAGTGGAAGCCCATTGTAGGATATAGAATGAAAGATCTTTGTAGGTTAAGTAGCATGGCTATAACGCCCAGAGATGGTCTCATATGTACACAGTAGAGCTGTTAGGAGTAAAAATCTCGGCAATATGAATGACATTGAGGATTTTGGCTATCCCAAGAAAGGGGTGCCCATGATACCTCAGAGACTTAGGGCTTAATGAACTTATGCTCCATAAGACATAATTACATATTGGTATTTGGATTATTATATTTCTGCTTAGTCTTTATATGTGATTTCTTTAGTAATTAATTGTATGGCATTATGGCAGATATAAGGAGTAAGTGCAGTTAGTATGTGAAAAGAGAGTCCTGATAACATAATGGCCGCCGGAATTTCGGCGCATGCGCGGTAAAATGCACTGAGATGAAGCCATTAGCAAGTGACCACAAAAATGGCCGCGGGTGCCTACTGCGCATGTGCGCACCGGAATTACCCGGAAATACTATTGTGACCCCAAGCAAGCGCAGAACAACCTGGAAAACGGGCGGCGTTCATGAGACCAATGAGAGGATGGGTGAGCCTCAATAAGTCTATAAAGTAATTATTATGGACACATGTGAATAATTGTATAAACAATATAGCACTATGCCACTTTATACACAGGCTGGTACTGTATTTTATGATATGACTGCACAGAAACTTTGTATGATGGAATGTAAACAGCATTTATGTAATGTAATGGATGTTTGCATTGGACTTTGTACTGTAATCATTAATGTTATATATGAATTGGATAAGTGATTGAAATATATAGAGCACTATAAAAAGTCCACTGTTGTAACACTATTCACACCACTTGAGAAAGGTCAGAGGACTGAAACATTGTGGTAAAGTATGGACCAATAAAAAAAACAACACACTTTTTGAGATTTGGAGTGCTGCCTCACTATTTTTGGATATATTACTGCAAGACTAAAGGATTGTAATTGTGGATTTTGAACCCAGAGACTGTAAGGCGACTGCGCGGGCATGGCGAGTCGCCTTAGAGCTGCTCGCAATGGCCGCTGCGCGGCCAATGCTTCGGTCGTATCCACATGACCACGCTGACTCGCAGCGTGAGCGGTCTCAAAAGGGGCAAAAAACCCATTCGTGATTATATAATAGATATATATATGTATATATATATATATACACATATATATATATACACAGTGCATTGTGAAAGTATTTGGCCCCCTTGAAGTTTTCAACCTTTTTCCACATTTCAGGCTTCAAACATAAAAATATCAATTCTTTTGTGAAGAATCAACAAGTGAGACACAATCGTGAAGTCGAATGAAGTTTATTGGATATTTTAAACTTTAACAAATAAAAAACTGAAAAGTGGGGCGTGCAATATTATTCGTCCTCCTTGAGTTAATACTTTGTAGCGCCACCTTTTGCTGCGATTACAGCTGCAAGTCGCTTGTAGTATGTCTCTCTATCAATTTTGTACATCGAGAGATTGAAATTCTTGCCCATTCTTCCTTGCAAAACAGCTCAAGCTCAGTGAGGTTGGATGGAGAGCGTTTGTGAAAAGCAGTTTTAAGCTCTTTCCACAGATTCTCGATTGGATCCAGGCCTGGACTTTGACTTGGCCATTCTAACACCTGGATATGATTCATACAATTTATTAATGAAGTCTTCAGGAATAGCAAATAATGCAGTCTTACAGCCTCCCAGAGTTCATCTAGATTCTTTGGTTTTGTCTTCCAAGCTTCCTCTCTCATCCTACCCCAAACATGCTCAATGATGTTCATGTCTGGTGACTGGGCTGGCCAGTCCTTAAGCACCTTGATTTTTTTTGACTGGAGGAACTTTGCTGTAAAGATGGATGCATGAGATGGAGCACCATCCTACTGCAGAATTTGACCCTTTTTATGATTTGGAATATAAGAAGTAGGTAATACTTCTTGATATTTTAGGCTATTGATATTGCCTTCGACCTTGCAAATGTTTCGCACACCCCCATACTGAATATAATCCCAGACCATGATCTTTCCACCACCAAATTTTTTTTTTATACTATAAATTTTTATTGGACAAGAAAAACATTCTCCAGTTAACAAGACATATCCTAAATTCGGTACATGAGATGAATCGACTCTAGTTTTCTCTATGCAGTAATTCTCCGTACCTACAGTCTCTCGTAAGAGGTTAGATAGAGATCTCGTTTCTCGCAAAGCTGGCGAGATCTCCATAAGAGATGGGAACAAAGAATAATGACTATTGATTCAAGCAATATACTGTCAAGCAAACAAATATCAAGAAAGTGTAGAACATTATAGAGTTCAAACAAACATATAGACATATAAGACTGACAAGACTGGGGGTGGTTGGGAAGAGGGGAAAAGGGAATTGGAAAAAACATTTGCCTCTATAATCATGTTAGAGAGAAGCTAGTTCAGAGCCAGCAGCATAGTAGTCCCATGGAGACCAAATCGACATGAATCTATCCACCGAGTCGTTCAGTAACGCTGTAAGATGCTCCATCCGCCTAACATCTAAAATCCTTCTCTTGAGACCAAGCAGAGAGGGTGCCTTGTTTGCCTCCAATGTCCTGCAATTAGGCATCTGGCCGCCGTAAGTATGTGTAAGTAGAGTCTGGATGTCAATTTGCCCAAACCTGGGGCCCCCTTTCCTAATAGAAATACTAGTGGATCCAGGTCAATGTCCGCATGCAGGATTTTATCTGCTAGGGATTTGACCTGATCCCAAAAGGGTATAATCTTCGGACAGGTCCAGAATATGTGGAATGTGGTGCCCACGTCTTCTGCACACCTGCAACAGGTCGATGGCAAAGAAGGATCCATTCTGTGGAAGACCTCAGGTGTATGGTACCATAGCATTAATATTTTATAAATGTTCTCTTTATAGAGGGTACATATGGAAGACCTAGCAGCGTTTTGCCATATAGATGTCCACTCACGATCAGAAATCCCCCTTCCCAAGGCGGACTCCCACTTCGTCATATATAGAAATGGTCTGTTCTGTTCCATTCGGGGGTTGGACAGTAAATCGTAGATCGCGGATATCAGACCCTTGGTGTCCGTAGTCCCTCTACAAAGCCGCTCAAAATCCGAAGGAAAGGAGACTCCTGCCCTACCAAACAAGGAGTTAGCCAAATCTTTAATCTGCAGATACTGGAAAAACTCTCTGCTTGTTAATGAGAAGTGACGCTTAAGATGATCGAAGGTATGGATCTCCATGGTCCTCCCACCAATAATGTCAGCAAACCGGAATAGACCGGCCTTCAACCAGGGATGAACCATGGAGGACTCCAGACTGCTCGGAAGCAGAGGTTGATATATGAAGGACACCAAGGGAGAGCATGGCGACATCAGAGCAAACTTTTTGGTACACGTAAGCCATAAATCGCGAGTGAACTGCATAGGGCCTAGTAAAGCGGTGAGGGGATGGGACTGAGCAGGAGACCACAGAAAAGAGTTAGGGTGAACGGGGGCTATCCAAAGTTTTTCCACTTCATTCCTTCTACTATAAGCCCAAAGGGAGGCCCAAGAGGGAATTCTCCGCAAATGAGTTGCCCAATAATATTTTAAGACGTCTGGTACCGATAACCCCCCTCTACGATTATGGGACACAAGTACCTCCCTCGCTACCCTGTGCCTCCTTCTATGCCAAATGAAATCGATGATAGCTGTCTGTAAAGACTTCAACTCTGAGATAGGAATCCTAACTGGCAGTGTTTCAAATACATACTGTAGATAAGTTTGGGAAGTATAGACATCTTCACCGCCATCATCCTACCAATCCACGACAGGGGAAGCGACAGCCATTTAGTCAATGTTGCCTTTAAATTGCGGAAAAGGGGAAGAAAATTGTATTTATACAATGTGTCATAGGAGGAGGTGAGCTGTACTCCCGGATATTTGACCACGTCTGTCTTCCATCTAAACTTAAAGTTCAGACGTAGGTGGTCCCAAGTCCCGGGGGCGAGATTCAAGGGCATAGCCTCTGTCTTGCTAGAATTGATTTTGTAGCCTGACAGGGCTCCATAGGTCTTTAAGGCTGACAAAAGATTGGGAAGAGAGATATGAATATTGGTGAGGGTCAGGAGCACGTCGTCTGCAAATAGTGCTATCTTAAATGATTTGCTCCCGAGCATCACCCCTGAGATATTGGGATCCTGCCGTACAGCCACGGCTAAAGGTTCGATACAGAGGGCAAACAGAAGGGGCGACAGGGCCACCCCCGTCTAGTGCCATTCGAAATAGTGAAGGATTTGGAATTACTAAAGGGCAATTTGATGGACGCGGTTGGGTAGTTATAGAGCGCATGAAGAGCAGTTAAGAATCTCCCAGAGATACCAAAGGACCGCACGGTTTCAAAGAGGAAGGGCCAGGAGAGGCGGTCGAAAGCGTTTTCTGCGTCAAGGCTCAAGACAAGGGCCTGCTGCTGTCTCCGATTCGAGACCTCCACCAAATCTATAATTCTTCTAGTATTGTCACCTCCCTGGCAGCAGGGGATAAAACCCACCTGATCTTTGTGCACCAGTAATTGCATCCATTTATTGAGTCTAATAGCCAGGAGTTTGGTGAAGATCTTCAAATCGGAGTTCAGCAGAGCTATTGGCCTGTAATTTGCACAGTCCAATGGATCCCTGGGAGGCTTGGGGATCAAAATCAGATGGGAATGTAGCATAGTGTGTGGTATGGGGACTCCGTTCAGGAAAGCATTAAATAAAGATGTCATATGGGGAAGTAATGTCTGGGCAACGGTTTTATAATATAAGTAGGTTAGGCCATCAGGCCCCGGAGACTTTCCTTGTGGTAATAAATCCAACAACTCTTCTACCTCCTCAGAGGAGATTGCAGCATTAAGAGCCTCAATCGCCTCCTGATGTAAAGAGGGGAGCATCAAAGAAGAGAGGTAGTCTGTTAGGGTGTCGCTTCCCCCCGGATTGTCGCCCGTGTGAGAATGCAAATTATAGAGTTTGTTGTAGTAGGTATAGAAAATTTCCGCTATGGCGTCAGGGTGATAGTGAGTGATACCCTCGGGATCTCGTAGTGCCTGAGGACTGGAAGCCGCCCCACACTCTTTGAGCTGGTGTGCAAGTAGAGTGTGAGCTTTGTTGCCCCGCTCGTAAAACTTTTGTTTAGAAAAAGTAAGCAGCTTCTCGGCCCCCTGGACCGCCAGTTCCTTCAGCTGCTCCCTGAGCCCTATCACCTCTCTCAGTGTAGACAAGGTCGGGTGTGTGAGTAGCTTCTGTTCATGAGTTTTTAGACTAGCTGTTAAGGATGACTTTAGGGCTTCTGCAGATTTTTAGCTCTAGCCCCTTCTCTAATGCAGTGGCCCCTTATCACCGCCTTATAGGCCTCCCATAGGACTCCTATCGAGGAAACTGAATCAACATTCAGCCTAAAATATTCCTCCAGCTGACCCAATAGGGAAGATTTGGCGACTGGCTCCTTCAATAAAGTCTCGTTCAGACGCCAATGTCTGTTGTGAGGACGTGTGAGGGGGCTGTGAATTTCCATGGTCAGGGGAGCGTGATCTGACCACGTAATGGTGCCAAGCTGCACACCTCTCAGGGCTCGCAGTAATTGAGAGTTCACAAAAAAATAGTCAATCCTAGAGTGGGTCCGATGAGGATGGGAGAAGAAGGAAAAGGCTCTTTCCCCGGGGTGTGCCACCCTCCAGGCATCAAAAAGTGCTCCAGAGCGTATAAGTTTACGGAAGCCCAAAGACAGCTTCCGCGAGGCCTCAGAGGGTGGCAGCCCCCCTAATGATAACCTATCAGATGTTTCTGAGAAGGGGATATTAAAATCTCCTCCCACAATAGTTGCTGCTGACGGAAGCCCCTCAAGTATTGCAAAAACCTCCTTTAGAAAACGAAGTTGACCTTCATTGGGGGCATAAAGTTTGACCAAGATGTAGGGTGAACCACTTAAAGAGAATTCTAAGATTATGTATCTACCTTTGGGGTCTATATGTGAGGCAGTAATGAGTGCTGGGCAGCCAGAGGCCAGTAATATGGCCACCCTTCCCCTCTTGGAGTCAGAACAAGCGGAGAACTGCTGAGGGTATACATGTGAGGCAAACTTGAACGACCCAGTGGAGTTAAAGTGCGTCTCCTGGAGAAAAACGATCTTAGGTCTGGAGGATCGCAACTCTTTGAGGAGTAATTTCATCTTGCGGGGAGAGTTAAGACCCCGCGTGTTGAAGGATATAAGGCGTATCATCATAATGGGTATGTGAATGTGGTGAGTTAGTAGCAGGCATACTACCTGTAGGAAGGCGATTCTCCATGATCCTTCTCTCTGGATAAAATTCTGGTTGTCTGCCGTTGAACTGCGTTCCAAATGAATAAAAGAAGTCTGCGGAAGCATATAGGGAAAAAACATGGAGGGAAGGTGAAGACAAAGACAAACATTAATGAGAGAAGACATCATACAAAATATAGACTTAAAAAAAAAAAAAAAACTTCAAACAGTACTAATAATCAGAAAAATCCGGAAAGAACCCGGTCAGGAGTCCCCCAATAAAAGGAGAGGTAAGAGAGAGGGAGGAATTTTCCCCTCACTCAATCAATAGGTCCCTCCCAGGAGAACTCCAGTAGAATGAGGAGGGGAGACCGGAGCACCCAAAATCGACAAGGAGAGTCGCCACTACCAGCGTATCGCACCCGCCAACCACAATTCCACTGAACCCCCACCCGAGGCCCCTCCCAGGGAGAAGGGCCCCAAGGCTCCCCCAAGTCAGAAAGGGTCAAGGCAAGTCTCAAGTGTTTAACCCAGCTAGGCTAGCTGACCATGAAAAACAAAAAGAAGAAAACCCAGTAAGACAAAAATTAAGGGGCAGCAAGAGGGCCAGTACCAAACACCAAAGAGCCAAGGCCACCAAAGAGTCAACCAAAAAGTCAACGATCCGGAGGAGGGAGTCCGCCGCTCTCACCACTCTTCTTACCACCTCCCCTCGCACCCCTCCGAGATCCCCGTGCTTTAGCCCACACAGGAGGTGGGGGGTCTCCAGGGATGTAGAGGACCCAATGAGGGATATGGATAGCTGAGATATCCAGGGCAGCACAGAAAGCCGGGACATCCGCCGGGGTGCGCAGCGAGGCTGGCCGTCCCTCTCTTATTGCAAATAACTGGAATGGGAATCCCCATTTATAAGGGATTTGGTGATCCTGGAGAAGGGTCAGCAGAGGTCGGAGGTGTCTTCTTTTTTGTAGAGTTATGCGAGACAGATCCGGGAAGAGCTGAACCGCAGAGCCCCTAAACATGGGGACGGTGTTACTCGCCCAGGCTTTGGTCATAATTTATTCTTTAATGGTAAAATCATGGACGCAGCAAATTATGTCACGTGGCTGTCCCGAAAGGGATTTAGGTTGGAGAGCCCTGTGGGCTCTATCCAGCTTAGTGACATTGGAAGAGGGGGTCTTGAGGACGTCATTGAAGATAGATTGCAAAATAGAATTAGGGGACTCTGCCTCCTCAGATTCGGGTACCCCTCGTACACGGATATTACATCTACGACCCCTGTTATCCAAATCTTCCAAATGGGACTGCATTTCGTCTATAGCAGCTTGCTGTAAAGACACTAATTGGTGTAGCTCTCTAAGATGTTTTCTTGTGGTATCATGGTCGTCCTCCAGCGTCTCAAGTCTGCCGCTGAGATGATGTAGGTCCTGTCTGACACTAGTAATTTCAGCTCTGCAGGCTTCTTTAACTTCATTTATTAAAGTTTTGAAGTCCTCTTTAGAGGGCAGGGAGGCTAATAGGGCTTGCCAATCAGTAGGAGGATAGTTGATCGGCCCAAAAACCCCATTTGGCTGTGGGGTGGGCAGGTAGTGATGAGCCTGGTGAGGATGAGGGGAGTAGTGATGATTCTGAGAGGGCTGGGATGGTACAGGGCCCTGAGTGCTCCCCCAGCCAAAGTCTCCCAGTCTGGCTGCAGCCCTAGTGTGGTATGGGGTCTGGGACCAAGAGCACTGGAGAGATCCTGCTTTCCCCTCCCCCAGTACCTCTCCAAGTTGATATGCAGAGGAGACCTCGTGGGATCCACCGCTGCTGCGTTCTTCTGCACCTTTTCCCACCTCCTGTAGAGCAGGGCTTAAGTGTTCCTCACCTCCGCTGTCCTCACTGCCGCTTCCCATATCCTCAGCCTCCATGACGCTCCGTGAGACCGACTCCTCCTCCCCCTGCTGCTGGGAAGATGGCACCCGCTCTGCAGGCTGGCGCTGCTCCAGAAAGGCGTCCAGGGTAGACCTCGTCGCCGCTGGTCCCGCCGCTGCTTGCGGGACATTCTTGGGCTTCTTTGGACCCATGTTGTGGGGTCAAGCAGGGCCGTGGGTGCTAATGAGAGCTATATGTAGCGGTGGTTGGCGGGAGCCTCGCTGCACAGCGTCCTCTCAGGGAAACATCCGGACACGCCCCCCCCACCACCAAATTTAACTGTTTTCTGAGTGTATTTTGGATCCATACAGACTCCAGTAGGTCTCCTGCAGTATTTGCGGCGGCTGTGGTGTAATTCTACTGAAGAGTCATCAGAGAAATCTACCTTCTGCCCCTTTTCCAGCATCCATGTATTTAGCAGGCTGTGGGACTTTGCAAATGTCACACAGTTTTTTATTTGCCTTTTGCTTAGTCCTGGCTTCTGGGCACTGATTCGACTATGGAGGCCATTTCGAGACAGAATCCTACAAACTGTTCTAGTTGACACAGGGACTTGAGATGTCCAGGCCTGTTGGAGCTCTGCTGCAGTGGAAGAGGGGCTTGCTTTGGATTTTCTAACAAACAAACGTTCCTCCTGAGCAGTTGTCTTGCGGGGTCTGCAAGACCTGGGCTTGTCAAACACATTTCCAGTCTCTTCAAATCTTTTTTTAATTCTTTGTACTTGATGCTGAGACACATTAAAGGTGCCAGCCACCTCTGCAGTTGATCTGGTCTTCAGCCTCTTGATAATCAAGGCTTTGATCGCAGGGTGGATTTTTGGCATGTTGTCAGAGCTCAAGTTACAGTTCAAGTGAAGGTCTGGGGTGCTGGGTTTCTTTTTATACACACCCACTAATTAAGTGATCATTTACTGAGCACAGGTGAGGATGTAAACTAGGATTGGGTGCATTATAAGACCAGGCGACAAAACTTTTGTCTTGCCAAAATCTGACCATTCTGTGTTCATTAAATGATCAATATTTCAGCATTGATGCCAATTTATTTTCTTAACCTAAACCACATTTCGAAGGGTTTCAGCTTTCAAAAGAGTAATTTATACAACCAATGGAAAAATTTAACGTCAGGTTATAAACTTTTATTTACATAACATGGATAAGCAACATAACTTCTGTCAGGGAGTGTATATCTGTGTCATCACCTTCAGAAATGCCCGATCTATAAAAATACAAAGTCAATCAACCTGATCGGTAAACTGCATAGCGGAAAAAAGTGAAAATGCTCAAATTATGTTTTGTTGGTCACTGCAACACTGCAATAAAATGCAATGAAGGGCGATCAAAACATTGTGTCTATCCAAATATGATATAATTAGAGACATCAGCTCAAGACACAAAAAATAAGCCATCACATAGCCCCAGATCCCGAAAAATGAGAACGCTACCGGTCATGGAAAATGGCAACAAATGTGCAATTTTCTTTTTTGACAAAAAATGTCTGAATTTGTTTTCATCACTTAAAATTAAAACACTACATGTTTGGTATCTATGAACTCGTACTGACTCGAGGCATCATTCTGACATGCCAGTTTTACCATATAGTTAACATGGTAAATAAAAATAAAAAATCATAGTGGAATTCCACTTTTTTTGCAATTTCACTGCATTTGGAATTTTTTTTCCTGTTTTCCAGTACACTAAATTCTAAAGTGAATGATGTCATTGAAAAGTACGACTCATCTCGCAGAAAACAAGTGTCTCATATGTGTATATTGAAGCAAAGATAAAAAGTTATGGCTCTTGGAGGAGGAGGAGGAGGAGGAAAAAACAAAAAATGGAAAATCGCCCGGGGGTTACTAGGTTAAAAATTAAAAGCTTAAAAACTGCTAAATTTTGTTAAACTTTTTTTCTCTAAAATTCCAATATTTTCAAAAATAAATGCAAAAAAATATCAAACTGTATTTACCATTAACATGAAGTACAATATGAACAACTCTCTCAGAATCACTGGAATATATTAAAGCATTCCCAAGTTAATAACACATAAAATGACACTGGTCAGTAATGAAAATATTGAGAAAACAGGATCTGAGGTGAAGGGGTTAAAGATATTAACTGAAATATACCCATATGAAAAAGCTATTCATATTTTAAGATTTAAATGTTATATTTGTAAGTAAAAAAGCTTACACAAAAACCAAGTAATGTACTTATTTTAATAAAACAAAAGTGATGTACACATGTTCTGCTAATTTTATTTTAAGGAATGCAATCACAGTAGGTATATTTTTTTTAGTAACAAAAGCTTACTTAATTGCAAAGAAAAATTAAATCTGAAAACCTCCAGCCCTTTTAGGGTGCGTGCACACGATCAGGGTACGCAGCGTTTTGGACGCAGCATCTTGCTGCTGCGTCCAAAACGCTGCGTAGTACAGTACTAGCATAGTGGATGGAATTTCAAGAAATCCCATCCTCACTATGCGTAACTCGTGTTTGGAGCTGTGGTGCGGGTGGCCGGGAGTCCGCTCCGCCGCAGCATGTTTATTTCATGCTGTGGAGTCGGAAGCGGCTCCCATCGGGTGACTGCAGGGAGAAGCCGCCCCGCACCCGCCGCACATGGTGAGTACAGGGTGGCTGCGGTCTCCCTGCGGGCACCCGCGGCTTCCCACAGGTCCGGAGGAGCTGCATCCAACACACAGCTCCTCCGGACCGTGTGCACGCACCCTTAGGGTACCACAACCTAAAAGACCACATTTTTCTATACCAAATTTGTTATCACATTTCAGACAAATTACACAGGTCCTCCTTGGTAAGATTACCGCCTATTGTGACTGATCACACCTTTCCATCTACTGTACAATTTTAACACGTGCCTCTTTGCAAACACTCCATGTGTCACTCGCTTGTTCTGTTGTGCGGCTGTATCTCACAAAATGCAGATTCCATTGAAAAAGGATCTGCAGCACTCCAAATTTAATGCAAAAGAGAAAAGGAGCTATTCCCCCAAGTATGTGAATTTCAATTAGAGATGAGCAGATATTTTAAAATGTGAATTTGCTGGCTTTGCCAAATTTTTATTGGAAAGCCTGGTATTACTCGAGACGATCCTAAAAGCTTACACTTTAAAGATCAGCGAGGACTCTGCTGATTATAAGTGTCTACACTCAGAGAAAGAGAGATAGGTAGAGAGAGAGAGGAACCGACTGACCATGAGAGAATACACTTTACAGGTGAGAGAGGACGCCATAAGAGATTACACTCAGAGAAAGAGAGAGCGAGTGAGAGAGCGGAACCCACTGAACATGAGAGCATACACTTTACAGGTGAGAGATTACGCCACTGGTGATAAGAATTTACACTTAGAGAAAGAAAGAGTGAGAGAGCGGAACCCACTGAACATGAGAGCATACACTTTACAGGTGAGAGATTACGCCACTGGTGATAAGAATTTACACTTAGAGAAAGAAAGAGTGAGAGAGCGGAACCCACTGAACATGAGAGCATACACTTTACAGATGAGAGAGGATGCCGCTAATTATAGGAGTTTGTACTACAAGAAAGAAAGAAAGATTGAGAGATTTAGAGAAAGTGGAACTCACTGACCATGAGAGCTTACACTTTACAGGTGAGAGAGGACTTATCTGATTGTAAGAGTTTACACTCTGAGAAAGAGAGAGAGCATGGAACCCACTGAACATGAGAGCATATACTTTACACGTGAGAGAGGATGCCGCTGATTATAAGAGTTTACACTCTGAGAAAGAGAGAGTGATATAGAGATACAGCGCTAGAGAGAGTGAGGAACCCACTGACCATGAGAGCATAGACTTTACAGGTGAGAGAGGACTTCGCTGATTATGAGAGTTTACACTTAGAGAAAGAAAGAGTGAGAGAGCGGAACCCACTGAACATGAGAGCATACACTTTACAGATGAGAGAGGATGCCGCTAATTATAAGAATTTACACTTAGAGAAAGAAAGAGTGAGAGAGCAGAACCCACTGAACATGAGAGCATACACTTTACAGATGAGAGAGGATGCCGCTAATTATAGGAGTTTGTACTACAAGAAAGAAAGAAAGATTGAGAGAGTTAGAGAAAGTGGAACTCACTGACCATGAGAGCTTACACTTTACAGGTGAGAGAGGACTTTGCTGATTGTAAGAGATTACACTCTGAGAAAGAGAGAGAGCATGGAACCCACTGAACATGAGAGCATATACGTTACATGTGAGCGAGGATGCCGCTGATTATAAGAGTTTACACTCTGAGAAAGAGAATGTGATATAGAGATAAAGCGCTAGAGAGAGTGAGGAACCCACTGACCATGAGAGCATACACTTTACAGGTGAGAGAGGACTCTGCTGATTATGAGAGTTTGTACTCCAAGAAAGAAAGAGAAAGAGAGAGTGGAACCCACTGACCATAAAAGATTACAGTTCACGCATGAGAGAACCCCACTGACCATAACACTTTACACACAACAGTAGAGAGCGACTTACCCAGTAACACTGGAGATGAAAAACTATGTGGTACAAGATGTTGTCCAATGTGAACCACTGATCTCAGATGGTCCAGGTACTGACCACCAATATACAAGATAAAAATGTATAAAATGTAATGTAATTCAGAAAATCATGCATGCCTGCTCTCTTTTGCTTTGGGAAATAACGATGGGCAAGTTTTTTTTCAATTGGGAACTAAATCTCAATGTTTTAGGTCATTTTAAAATGCGAATTGCAGGAAATTCGACTCAAACTTTAACTTTTGCAGATTGTCCTGTTCATCTCGTTTCAACCATGACTTAGCTTTGTCATGTATACCCAAAGACATGAACCTGGATGAATAAGCCACTTATTTTGCTTTCTACTAAATTTGCAGTGCTGCAGATTTTCTCTATTTAAACAATTTAGATGTTCTCTTGACCTACATGGAAATTGTTCCTACAAAGAGGACTTTACTCTTGTGCCACCTATTGGGAGTAGCAATCCTAAAAATGAATACTGACCCTTTAAACGAGCCTTATCATATGATCAAGGATATAAGGCAAATCATATTTTCAATTTGCAGACAGGGTCATTCCATGTCAAGTGAACCAATGATTATTACCTCTATATTTTTAATTCTTTTGAGATTTTGTTATTTGATAATAGCATGTCAGACAATGCAAAATGTGAAGAGAAATTTTTTTTAAAAATTTAGTTTTTTTTAAAATGATTTTCAAAGTTCGGAAAAAGTGTGAATTTCGCTGTTGCCTGCCTTTACGTTTCTCCTCATAACTCAGGCTAGGAATAAGATAGAGAGACAAAATAAACACCAATCTACTCAGAACTATACAGGCTTTCATCAGATATGTCACAAGAGGATCTTTGTTAATATTTTACCCATGTGATCGCAAGCGCAAAACTTTAAAACGTATTTACGAAAAATCGGCGCTCTTTAAATATTTCAAAAACTGCCCATGTGTCTGCTTTGCTCTTAGCCACATCTGTACCAAATTTCAAGTTGGGATCGCAATGGGATCATATTTTAACATATTTTACTATTAATAGCGTCAATGGGTCATTCCATATCAAGTGATCTAAATATGAATATTTTTTTTTACCTGACGTCTTTAGATTTTTTTTTTTTTTTTTCCTTTATGAAGTACTACTTTAGTTAATTACAAATTAAAAGTTTGGAATTTTTTTCTTCATCAGTTAATTTTTTACAGATTTTTAAAGTTTAAAAACAGGGTGAATTTTGGCCTGGTATGACTTTACATTTTTTTATCTCGGGCTAGAAATAAGATAGAGAAACAAAATAAACACCATTCTACTCAGAACTGTCCAGGCTTTAACCAGATATGTCACAAGAGTATATTTGTTAATTTAAATTTTTTACCCATGCGAATGCAAACGCAACATTTTGAAACGCATTTCCGAAAAAACGTTTTAATAAAAATTTTCCAAAACGGCCCATGTGTCTTTTATGCTCTTAGCCACATCTGTACCAAATTTCAAGTTGGGATCGTGATGGGATCATATTTTAAAATATTTAACTATGGTTAATCTCATTTTTATTAAATTTTGAAAAAACGTATGAAAGACATACATTCAATCTTTTAACAAAATCTTGAGACATATAAAATATGCAAAAAGAGAATTCACAAAGTTATTAGTAACTTTAAGATAAGCTGCAAATTTACTTTTGCGCTTATCTCTGGTGCAATATATACTACAATCTAAATATAATTCCAAACACTCAAGTATACAACCTTTCTCAGGGTTTTGAGATGTTCTGATGTCAAGGGGACAAGCAGCCCCAGCAGAATGATTTTTATCACTTGGCCCCCTTCTAACAGGTTGACCACGTAAGTGGGTCATTACCCGTTGAGGCCTAGTTGGAATAGTCTATCGACTGGTGTACCGGAAAGGAACGCCGAAATATTAATGATCTACTCACAGCTCAGAGTTTCCGATACCTGTCTAATGTTCACTAGAATTCTGAAGGTATAGGTGTAGAAAGGAAATACCTAGACTGAATGTATCAGATGGGAAGAAAAGAGAGATAGAAAAGAAGAGAGATAGAAGAGAAACAAAAACCATTAGAAAAATTTATACTGGGAAAGAAAAGCCACGTAAGAAAAAAAGAAAAAAAAGAGGGGGGGGGGGGGGACGGGTGAGGTATGGGAAGGAGAAAGGGTACTCATCCCACTGGCTCCCCATCAGCCAGAGGTCGAGCCATATTATCTGTGCTGGAAAAGATACTCCTACATTCTGCAGAGTCGTGAAAAAGAATCCATTCAACCCAAATCCCTAAGAATTTGTTCCGAGATCCCGACGCATCAGCTGCGAGCTCCTCCATTCGATATATGTCCATCAATTCTTTGAACCAATCAAGTAGAGATGGAGCCCGGCTTGATTTCCAGAACCTCGGGATCACAGCACGAGCAGCCGAGATGCAAAAGCGGAGAATATCCATCTTCTGTAGCCCAATAGGACCTGGAAAAATGGATAACATTGCAGATTCTGGGCAGCATTCGGCTTGTTTACCTGTTATCCGGGCGTATGCATTGAAAACCTCAGACCAGAACCGCCGGATTTCCCCACAACTCCACCAAATGTGTATCATTGTACCCTTCTCTTCCCCACAGCGCCAGCAGGTATCAGGGGTTCCAGGGAACATGTTCCGGAGTGTCGTCGGGCACAAGTACCATCTAGTGAGCAGCTTATAGCTTCTTTCTTGTGCAGAACAAGCGCTAGCTAGTGAGTGAGTAAATATAAAGCATTTCTGCCAATTAGCTTCTGAAATGCTACACCCCAATTCCCTCTCCCAAGCACGTTGGAAGTAAAGGGTGCCCTGCTCTCTCATGGACCCTAAGGCCTGGTATAAAACTGATATTTTGCGCCTCGATGGAGCCTCCAGTTGGAATAACCTCTCCAATACGTTGGGCGTCAATCTTACCCTGCAAGAGTGGTCAGCTGAAATAAGTATGCTCTGTCTTGGAGAAATTCGAAGCACTTAAGAGGTCTCGTAGGTTCTTTGAGTTGTAGCTCTGCCATCGGGGGCAAACCACCACTGGACAGAGTCTGTCCTACTCGGGTGTCATCCACAATCCGCCAACATAAAAATCTCTGCCTGTCAAATCTGGGTGGGAAAGATGGGTTGGAAAAAAGGGGAGTCAAAGGGCTAAGTCTGTCGTTTAAGCGGAGGGTTTTCGTCACTAGGTGCCATACCTTCAAGGTGTTTCTGGTCATGTCTGTCAAAGGTACTAGGTCTGTGGAGTCTTTAGGGGAAATCCAAAGCAGGTGTTTCAGCGGAATCCCCAAACCCTCTTGCTCCACCCCTACCCATTTCTTGGAGGACGCATGATAATGCCAATCTAGAGCTCTAACAAGAGAGGAAGCCACAAAGTACGCTCGTATGTTGGGTAGTCCAACCCCTCCTCTGGTCTTGGGCAAGGATAGGATATTCATTCGCAATCTGGACCTCTTGCCCCCCAGACAAATCTAAGGATCATAGATTGCATTTTGGAGAGGAAGCCTCTATCCAATAGAACAGGAACTGTCTGAAAAGTATATAAGAGTCGGGGCAAGACATCCATCTTGACTACGTTTATTCTCCCGAACCAGGATAGCTTTAATTGTCTATAGAAGGTAAATGCCGATTCCGCGTTAGTCAAAAGGGGTTGATAATTTAAATTGAATATGTGTTTAAGATCTTTTGGTATAAGGACTCCCAAGTACTTAATGGCTTCTACTTTCCATTTAAATGGGAACTGTTTAGATAGATGAGAAACCAATTCTCCAGGCAAAGAAATATTGAGTGCCTCGGTTTTGGAGCAATTCACTTTAAAGTTGCTCAATTGTCCGAACCGTTCAAACTCCATTAAGACCGAAGGGATGGAGACCAGGGGCTGGGAGATGTAAAGTAGCAGGTCATATGCAAATAAGGCTAATTTGTGATGACTCTGTCCCAGCTTGACCCCATGGACGCATTCATTGGACCTAAGTGCAAAATATTTAACTATTATAGTGTCAATTAAAAAATCACCAAGAACACAATCAGTCATTTTTTCACAATTGCCCGTCAATAGTTTGAATTTGATATAAAGAAACATAGCCTTGTAACATCTCAAATGAAAGCTGTTACTGTTCTGAGTAAAATGATGCCTCTCCCACTTCATTATCTTATTTCTAGCCTGAGATAAAAAAAATGTAAAGTCATACCAGGCCAAAATTCACCCTTTTTTTAAACTTTAAAAATCTGTAAAAAATTAACTGATGAAGAAAAAAATTCTAAACCTTTAATTTGTAATTAACTAAAGTAGTACTTCATAAAGGAAAAAAAAAAAAAAAATCTAAAGACGTCAGGTAAAAAAAAATATTCATATTTAGATCACTTGATATGGAATGACCCATTGACGCTATTACTAGTAAAATATGTTAAAATATGATCCCATTGCGATCCCAACTTGAAATTTGGTACAGATGTGGCTAAGAGCAAAGCAGACACATGGGCAGTTTTTGAAATATCTAAAGCGCGCTGATTTTTCAGAAATGCGTTTTAAAGTTTTGCGCTTGCGATCACATGGGTAAAATATTAACAAAGATCCTCTTGTGACATATCTGATGAACGCCTGGACAGTTCTGAGTAGATTGGTGTTTATTTTGTTTCTCTATCTTATTTCTAGCCCGAGATATGATAGAAAATGTAAAGCCATACCAGGCCAAAATTCGCACTTTTTTAAAACTTTAAAAATCTGTAAAAAATTAACTGATAAAGAAAAAAATTCAAAACTTTTTTTTTGTAATTAGATAAAGTTGTTCTTCATATAGAAAAAAAATTTAAAAAATCTGAGGACGTCAGGGAAAAAAAATATTCATTTTTGGATCACTTGACATGGAATGACCCGACAGTGTTTTGAAGTGTTTGCTCCTCGTTAGTGCAAAGTATAAGATATGAGAGGCTAACACTGGGGATCTGAAGGTACCGTTACATAGCATGACATCGTTAACGATGCCGCTGATACGTCACGGGTATGGAGGCGTTCCAGTGACATCGTTACTACCTCGTTGTGTGTGACTCTACCAAGTTGTACCGATAAATCGTTGGGTCGCTGGCCGCAGGTTTCAGAACATGTTCTAAAACCTGACGATCAACGATCAGCCAACTTGGTATATCGTGGTGTCTGACACCGCGATAACTATGTAATTTACGACTTGGCCCATTCACATTAAAGAGCAGGGATCGTTCACAGGGTTTGAAAACGATACCGGATCAGAACATCGGTGGTGAGTTGCCCACGATATCTGTATGTGTGGCATCTCACCAACGATATCAAAACGATGTTGGAAACGACCGCGCCCACGAGATCGTTGCTGACATCGTTTCAACGTCGTGCCGTGTAACGGTACCTTAAGCTATATTAATGTTTCTCCTTATGGAGAGAGGATATGTCAACTCTGGCATGTCAGTATATGATGACCTATATATGACACTGTTTTGCACGCTAAATATAAGGGAGTTATCTGCTGCGACACTAAACACTATGTGCACTTTTAATGAGTGCCAGCAGTAGCTAAACTGCACAGCTAATACATAATTAGTGTCGCAGCAGATAACTCCCTTATATTTAATGTATTTTTTCTGCTTGCACCTACACTTAGAGGTTGATGCCAGTCATTCATATTATTTAGTTACAATTGTATTTCTTATGACTGAGGTCCCTTCCCTATCCCCCTTCCCCCGCCCTGTGACCAGCTGAGGCCTCCATTTTGTCTGAGTCCAACACATACTTTTCTTGTTTTTAATCAGAATAGAGGCATATAAACCCAGCATCTCACATACCACCATTAGTCATAGCGTTAGGACCCGGAAAAACGGAAGCACCTTGGCGTTGGTTTCCGGGCACTCCGCAGTAGCTACTGTTGAAGCTAAGTCTTCCATTTTGCATTGTATCTAGAGCAGTGATTGCTATACCCCTATTCACACTGTGTCTGTATTAGCTGTGCAGTTTAGCCACTGCTGGCACTCATTAAAAGTGCACATAGTGTTTAGTGTCGCAGCAGATAACTCCCTTATATTTAATGTATTTTTTCTGCTTGCACCTACACTTAGAGGTTGATGATAGTCATTCATATTATTTAGTTATAACTGTTTTGCACACTGACACTTCTTTTGAATATTATTTGTTCTGCAGTACTCGTCAGCAAACCGATTGAATGAAGCTGTGCAGTGCAACTCTGTTCAATGTTAACGTATGGGCCCCACTGAAGCTTATAGCAGCTGATCACAATCTTATATTTATAAAAACAAGTGGACATCCCCTTTAAACCTGTGTCGACAAAGATATAAGGTTCCTTTTGTTCTGTGACAGTCCATTGGCACTGTTAAGGCCGGTTTACATCGTTAACGATGTCGCTGGAACTTGTGAGGTTGCAGCGACCTTGTAGCGATGTCGCTACGTGTGACATCCTGCAACGATCAGCAATCAGCTCGCCGATCAGTGATCGTTGTGGAATGGCCAGGGCAGTTTTTGGATCGTTGATCTTCCGTTGGGCGGCCAGCATTGGCGTATTTGACAGCGGGAGACCAATGATCATCGACATCCTGGCTAATGCCCAGCACCGCTCAGTGCACGCTGGAACAGGTAACCAGGGAAAACATGGGGGGAACTAAGCACATCGCTAGGCTTAGTTACCCGATGTGTACCCTTGTTACCAGCGCGCTTAGAAACCCGATATTTATCGTGGTTACCGGTGTTCTCTCACTTACCCCAGCGTAGCAGGACCTCGACATCGTGGAAAAGAATATTTTATATTCTTTTCCACGATGTCAAGGTCGTTACATGGGTGGCTGATCTCTGGTGAGTCTGCCTGTGTGACAGTTCACCAGCGATCAGATAATGATGTCCCAGCGACCCCGATCGTTGGTTGGGTCGCTGGAACATAGTTATGTGTAACCCGGCCTTTATGATTGTAGCTTACATATTGACAGGAGTGTCCCTTCAATAAAATGAAGTCACTCTCACAGTATTAGTAGCAATCCAGGTATACCTAGATAGTATTAAATGTAATAATACAAGTAATAAAGCACACAAATAGAAAACGTTGAACTACATTCAAGCAAAATGCATCAAGGCTGTTTCAAATATACAGATGCATCTCAAAAAATTTGAATATCATCAAAAAGTTAATGTATTGAATTACTGAAATAAATTAAGTGAAACACATATTATATAGAGTCATTACAAACAGAGTGATCTATTTCAAGTGTTCATTTCTGTAAATGTTGATGATTATGGCTTAAAGACAATGAAAAGCCAAAGGTCATTATCTCAGAAAATGAAAGTAGGGAAGATGAAGGGTCTGAGAGATAAAATATTACTTAAATAGGTATCAAAGGCTTCACCTTGTGTGGCTGTGAGAGTCACAACCACTCTAAAAGCATATCACGGCTGCTGAGGACCCCAGCATGGTGCATATAGAGTAGGGAGGATGAAGGGTTAAAAACCACGCTGCCATATTCCACAAGACATCAAAGAGTGAAAACAATATTGATTTATTGGTCAATGCGTTTCAGGGCTTCCTGGTCCCTTCCTCAGGACAAATCAATACCATATTGCCATGTTTCAGGGAGTCCTGAAATGTGTTGACTAATAAATCAATGTTATACTCACCCTTTGATGTCTCGTGAAATATGGCAGCGCGGGTTTTAATACTTCATCCTCCCTACTTCAATTACTTTAATTTTCTGATATAATGACCTTTGAGTTTTCACTGGCTGTAAGCCATAATCATCAACATTTACAGAAATAAACACTTGAAATTGATCACTCTGTTTGTAATGACTCTATATATAATATATGTTTCACTTTATGTATTGAATTACTGAAAAAAATAACTTTTTGATGATATTCTAATTCAGTAAAATGCACCTGTATATTTCTAGACACAGCAGAGGGGAACCAAAGATGTAAAAAGTGTGACTTCTTTACAAGGAGATGCAGCTGGCTTCATTTTAATAAGTGCTATGCAGTGAGGGAAGAAAAAATAAACTAGCAGCATGTTCTAAAGACTTACACTCAACAAGAAGATATTACCTAAAAAGCAGAATATAGGATGAAGGCAGTGATCAGTTCACAGAACATCTTCAGAACCCATAATCTTCTGTGAGATTAACTGTAAGCAATGCTATTTGCTAAAATGGCACATTGGAATTGCATTTGTTGCTGAAACATAGCATTAACATGAATGCAGTTTACACTTCAGAGACAAAGATTTACAAGAGATCAAACAAGAACTGTTATTTCTATTACTGCAGCACTTCCAGCAGCTAAAAAAGTGTTGGTAAAATGGAAATGTTACAAAATAAAACATTTTTTCTCGGTTTTCACAACTCACTGCGGCATTCTACAAAATAGGATTAGGACGATTACTTCTGCAATAGATGAAGGCTTTGTGTAGATAATTGCCTACGGCCAACGTTCACACAATGTGGGCAAGTCAATGCTTCTCATAGGTGAGCGGCAACACAAGTTACAGTAAATGGTGGTAGCCTTGGCTAAGTGTCCAGGACACTTTACTGTCCACTTAAGACATGTGAAAAATATATTGGTAGCATTGGAAGAGTGGAGAATTAAAGGGAAACTGTTACGCAATTCATGCTGCCCAAACAATGGGCAACAAGATTAAGAGCCTGGCTGCAAGACTGACCAGTCTCCTACTGCGAATACGAAATTAAAACTGGTCAATATCTTGGACCCGTGTTGGTTTGCAGTCACTAATCTCCGATTCACCTTGTCTGTGGATTGGGTGGCATATACTGTGTGGCAGGTTCTCCTCAATAAGGTCAACATATTAAATAAAAAAAACAAAACATTATTTTTTACAAACTACCATATGGTCTAACCAGTAGTAGCCAACTGTTGCCAACCCGTCACTCCTATACACACAAGAGCTTTCAACACTCAACCATAATATCCCAACATGTCAAGCTACAAACATCATATTCCTAAATATATCTTACATTTGTTTGTAAGAGGCAGACTTGTGGAAAATCACAACAAAAACGATTTATCTGTGATGATCTCACGTGCTGTGACTCTTCCGACCTCATAGCGACTGTTCATTGATGACTCAGAACTTGCTTCTACTTCAGAGGAATAATGTACCAGACCCATGTGAATGTAGAAAGGATACAGTAATTGCACAGTTAATGGCTCCCTCTGTTATTAGTTGTATTTAATAAGGTACAAGAAGAGGGTTTAAATCACAATCTTTTGACAAAGCATATTGAAAACTAGGGATAGGCGAACCCAAACTGTGCAAGTTGGGATCTGTACGGCAAACTTAGTTCTAGGAGGCCCTAATATGAAGTCTATGGCCCTGATTAGGGCTGGTGTTGTGTATGCCAGTATTAATGTGATCACTGAAAAGATAGTTGTATGGCAGTTAATGAATTAGGCACATCTTACAAGTGTCGTGTGTCTCCGGCAAAAATAGATTCCATTTTGGAGTGTATTTCTGAAAATAGGTTATACCACTAAATTGACAACCTTTCACTAATTTTATGTCCAATGTATGCACTTCCCATCACACCCAATGCTCCAAACGTAATGGTGTAAACGGCCAGGACTGTCATGAAAACAGCAAAATGTAGCTTGTGTTTTACACAAACTCCAAGTTGCAGAAAGATATTTGTGACTTATTTAGGTGTTTTGCACCAGAAATCTGACATAAACACCGTAATGAACTGGTCCTTCTAGTCTTATTAAGGCAGTTGAAAAGTGTTGGTCTTAATAAGATAACCTCATTAAAGGGAACCTGTCAGGCCGTTTATGCCCCCACACCTATCACTATCTGTTCCTACAGTCCTACTCATCTAGCTCCGCTAGCTAAAAGTGTCCTGTATTCGCTGAGAAAAATGGTTTTATTACTTACATGTCCCTATGTTAATAAACAGTGTGTCCTCAAGAGTATACACACTGTGCACGTTTTACGGCTCTATGTCCCCCCTCGCTCCCTGGTTAACTCGCTCAGGTGGGCGTGATTACCTAATTCACATGCAAGATCCCGGCCTCTGAAATTAATCTTTCCTTCTGGGTATGATGCCGCTGTGAGTCATTTCCGGCCCTATGCATTGATGGTAAGTATTGGTGTATTTGTCCAGCTCTAGTGCAGGCGCAACGCACATTCTGAAACTAGTGAGTACAGCCAAATAGTCACCCACAATGCACAGGATTGCAAATTACGAGCAGTGGCATCATACCCGGAAGTAGAAGATTAATTTCAGAATTTCAGATGCCGGTATCGCGCACATAAATTAGGTAATCACACCCACTGGGGTGGGTTAACCAGTAAGAGAGGGGAAAGATGGAGCTGGAGAAAACGTTCATAGTGTCTGCACTCTTGACAACAAGCTGATTATAAGATAGGACATGTAAGTAATAAAACCATTTTTCTCAGAGATTATAGGACACATTTAGGTCAGACAGGGATGCTTAGAGATGTAGTTGGAAGTGCAGGAAAAGTAGTGATAGACAGGTTTCCTTTAAGGCTGGAGTCACACTTGCATGTGACTCAAACGAGCCTCGCATCACATCATCCGATACGGCTGGCCGCTCTCTGTGACAGGAGCATCGCAGCTGCATAGAAATGCATGCAGATGACACGCTCCTGTCCGGACAGCGGTCAGCTGTGTCAGGTGGTGCAATGTGAGGCACGCTCGAGTCACATGCAAGAGTGACTCCAGCCTAAACTAGTAAAACTGCATAAATACTGTGCCTTTAAGTGGGACCGGACTGTTTCAAAAGCCAAATAGTAACTATACGTAAAGAGTACTGAAAGGTAATAGTCCAGCAAGTCATAGTTCAGACCATTACTTCAGGATTATGGAACACTCAACACTAGCAAGATTTCCAGACTATAAAAATAATTTTTTTCAAGTACGTTATGCCTGGCATAGAGACAAATCTAACAAAGGTCAAAGCAAAGGCAACACAACAAAGGAAGCTGTTACTAATGACTAATTTATTGTAGAGAACTTTATAAGCTGTGTAATATGATTTCAGCGCCATAGTGTCTGTCCAAACACGCAAATACAATTAATACATGACCCTACTGTTATTTACATATTGATTAACAAATTCGATAGATATACAGTAACTATTATTAGAACTTTGATTAAAGAACAAGTGAATGTGAGTTCTGAAAAAATACAAAGTAGAAAAAAAATGTACAAAAACAAAATTAAAGACCAACAATCAAATAAAATAGGAACTGCACACATCTACCGGTATCAAAACAATTATCCAAATTACAAGGAATATGGAACCTGCTATAACTATTCATCAGCTGCCATGTTCTACAAATTACACAGCTCTCAAAATCAATGAAAACACTTAAAAAGAAACAGTAACAAGGCATAAATAATACGGCATCATTCAGAGTGATTTTAACAATGCCTTTCCATTTCGAAAATAACACATATTAATATACATTTCATCTCCATTAAAAAGCTTTTTGTACAATATCTGGTATAAATCTAAATTTAGGGTTAGAGGAAAAACTAAATATTTGACATTTATGTGTGTATCTGTGCATGTACTCGAAAGGAAAGCAATTTCATTAACGATGTAGTGTCAGAATCTGAGATATTATACCTCTAGGATCCTACAATAAACCATAAATTCTGTCCCCAAAAGTAAATAAGAGCAAAAGTCATAAGAAACCATCTACTTAGAATATAATAATCAGCAAAACCACAGCAATAACTTTACTACTACATGGTTCTAAATGTTCTCGATGCAAAAGCATTAAAATCAAAGTACACAAAGCTCAGCAAACCACATTTTCATGTAATAAAACAATTGAAATTATACTAGGGTAATTATCTATTTTTAACAATACATGTTACAAATATTATGTAGCAACAAGATGCAAAAGCAGCATAGCTATGTAGATTAACGGGTTTTTCCAATTGGCAATTGACTATTGGAAAGGAGACAACTTGCGGATCACAGGGTTCAACATTTGTACCAACCCACCATCCTTGACAACAGGCTTTCACATGGCCATTGGAATAGATTGGGAGCCGAGTACTTCCCATGGTTAAAGGAATTTACAGTAGAACATCCTCCTAAACGTCTATATGGTGCATATTAACTCAAATAGATGATATCTGTGACCGTTCTCAGGACATAATGCTCCGTTCCATGGATCTTAACAGATCCATTACAATTAAGGCAAACACGGATCTTTTGGAATAGAGATACTGGTTTGACAGATATAAGGGAACCCCATTTTATTTGACCTGCATGCCCATGTAGATGGCATAGGAGGTTTCATTCTACAGAACAGACAGAGAAGTCACCTTAGCTATAATATCCTCTGCAACTGCTACATAACCTGATCTGGCACAGAGTTTACCCTTAAAAAAGGACTACCACAAGTCTTCGCTTTTAACTGGTCACTGCATGGAGTATGGCTGCAATGCAGAATAGCTGGCACAATAGCTTTCTTCTGATGACACATGTAATGACAGACAGTCCCTCATGATTTCACTCCAGGCAATGTAATATTACAAGGCTGCAGGAGCAGAGATGATTATGATTACAACAATATCTTCAAAGTTTCTTCACATGACAGCAGTATAGGGAAAAAAATGTAACAGTAATAGCTGAGCTGACAGCACTGATGAAAATAAAGCTGCTAGAAGTGTTTGTAATGAGACAAGGCTCAGCTCAGCTGTACTGCCTCTCTCTACATACTGGATGCTGTGAGAGGAAAGCTGAAGAAGTGTTCTGAGCTAAGAATTTTGTCATTTCACACAGGTTTCCCATGACAGTAGTGAGAAGACTTTCCTTCATTACTTGCTCGCACAGGAGAAAGTCTATGAAGGTGTGTTCTTTTTTTGCTTGACATCTCCTGCTCATAAATTAGTCAATGTCATGTATGGGAAGACGTACCTGCCACCAGTGAAAGTGTATGGTAATGCCCAGTTGGGCTTATCATAAATTATAATCTAAATTTTACAAGCTAATATCTCAGCAAGGAAAAGGATAAATTAAAAAAATAAAAACTACCATATATACTCGAGTATAAGCCGAGGCCCCTAATTTTACCCTCTAAAACTAGGGAAATGTATTGACTCGAGTAGAAGCCTAGGGTGAGAAATGCAGCAGACCCCCATCCTGGTATATAGCGCCCCCCCAGCAGTGTATACAGGCCCCAGCAGTAGTATACAGGCCCCCAGCAGTATATACAGGCCCCTCAGCAGTAAGTATAACAGGCCCCCAGCAGTATATACAGGCCCCAGCAGTAGAATACAGGCCCCCAGCAGTAGTATACAGGCCCCCAGCAGTAGTATACAGGCCCCTCCTAGTATACAGGCCCCCCTCCTTAGTATACAGGCCCCCTCCTTAGTATACAGGCCCCCTGTGATGAAATGGACCCCTTCAATGTAGAACATATGATTATTCTTATGTAACCCAGACAGTATTTTGGTTTGCAAATTTGTAATGGCCAAGGAGAATTTCCTACAGTATGTCATAGATTACTGTGGTTTTAGTAGCATGGTAATGTAATTATCTAACTTGTTTGTCATAGAAGGCCAGAGAACCTTTAATTATGCTAATCATCTATTGTATGTTACCCTGTGAATGTTGACTTTACGTAAATTGCCCCAGCCACTATTGTTTTAATGTCATGGTTTGCAGACTGAATGTCTCCTACTAACATTCCATTGTAAGGACTATATCAATCAGTATGTCGCTCTACCTTGCCAGGATTGCAATACTACTAAAAATATGTTAAATGAGGCTTGAGGTCCAGCCAATGAAAAGACAGTGTTATTGCACAATCGTGACGTTCTCAATATCCTGCAATGAGGCTGAAGGTATATAAGGAGATGTGTTGATTAACCAAGTTAGTTAGATTCTGTCTAGTGACCTCAGTCTAGGGATTTCGTCCCGGCTAGAGGTACACTGGATATGGATACAGGCAGCTAATCTAGGATCTTTGGGTCCGGTTGGCGAGCCATAACCCCAGACCTAGCATTTTGGTGCCGACCAAGGGGATCAGAACCCGGACTATAAAACCACAAGGACTTACGCATCGGATTATCGGATTCGGCTGTGATAAAGACTGCATAAGGATAAGGAAGCCTCACTTGCTGGCTATATCTAACCTGGTGAGCCAGCGGAAGGGTGAGACTCTGTTGCCTTTACATTATGTGTTGTGCTTGGTTCATGTGTTATTGCTGTTAACTGTTTGGGGATCCAATAAAGCCTTAATATCATGGTTTCCCTCACCCCGTGTTGTCTGAGTAGTGTTCCGCCCACGGTTAAGGAGCTCGGGCGTTCAGTTGGGGATGAGCCCTGGTCCACGTAGTCTTTGTAAAGGCGGCTGGGCCAGTGGACGAGAGCACCCACTGACCCCAGGGTTACACACCCCCTCCTTAGTATACAGACCCCTCCTTAGTATATGGCCCTCATCAGTGATATACAGCCCCCACTCCTTATATTAGCCCCAGCCAGCACACATTAAATAACAAACATTATACATTACCTTGTCCGGCGACTCCTTGCTGGCAGCGCGCTTCCTCCAGTCTCCCGGCTTCTTCCTGCTTGTGTCGGCTTCCTATTCCTGTGGCCGACACAGCAGCGATGATGTCATCGCTGCTGCGCCGGTCACATGACACCGCACAAGCAGGAAGAAGCAGGGAAACTGAGGACGCGGCGCTGCCAGCAAGGAGTCGCCGGAAAGGTAATGCATACAATGCTTGTTATTTTAACAGGTGCCGCAGCCTGGGGGCCAGATACTAAGGAGGGGGGCTGTATATCACTGCTGGGGGCCAGTGTAGTGCAGTATGCACCGCTCCCCCTGCCGCTGATGGACGGGGGGATACAGTGCATATTCAGTACAGTAATGGGCAGCCCCATGTGACCTCCCGCTGTCACTGCGGCCCCCTCCTGCCTTCTCCAGCCCCCGGTCACAGCCCCCCTCCCCACAGCAAATACAGATTGACTCGAGAATAAGCCGAGGTGGCACTTTTCAGCACAAAAATTGTGCTAAAAAACTCCGCTTATACTCGAGTATATACGGTAATCTTAATTCAACTGTGAAGCCACTATTCCAAGATGTGGCCAGTTTAACATCCTAAAAATGGTGAATGATCTGCATTAAAGACTAAAGCTTTTATTGCAAAAGAGACTCTGAAAATTAGATATAGGATTTGATTGTTTGCTAAATGATTCTATTTTTTAAATGTTTGGTAACTCTATACCAATATATGTTAACAAAAGCTCCAGTATGCCAATCAAATTAGTTCTAATCCACATAATCATATTATGCTAGCAAATGACACACTGTTTGAAAAAATTACATTGTTTGCAACATAGCCATAGCCCTTAGGGTAGAAGGTTAGCAGAGAGAGTAAGATAGATGTCTATATATTACAGTCTTATTAGGGTCCACAGGTCTGCCATCTTTGTACTCATATCAGGCCCCAACCAAGAATTGTTTTAATTATGCCAGCCATTAAATGACTGCATGTTCACATTCCATTGTAACAATAAAAACATAATAAACCCCAAGTTAGAAAAAAATGTTATACACGGTAGTTTTAAAAAAATTAAATATATAAAGGTTTAACCTCATTCATAAAAGTCTGAGCTAGATTGCATTATTTATCTTATAGTAAAACAAAAAAAAAATTACAAAATTGCTGGTTTTTGCCTCATCAAAAAAGTTGAATAAAAAGATCAAAAAGTTATAGCCATGCCAAAAAAATACAATATAAAAAAGTGCAGTTCTGCATCACGCTCTTTGAGGGACATATAAAACAGGACTCAGAAAGGGCAACAAGATAATAAAAAATTCTAAGTTAAAAAAAAGACTATATACTGTATGTTTGGCATTGACATAATGACCTGTTAATGACCATGTAATTTTTGCAGCACAGTTAGACTAAATTATGCCATTACAACTACAACCTGTCCTGAAAAAGTCAAGCTGTATGTTGACCAGAAAATAAAATAGTTATGGCTCCTGGAATGTGAGGATGGAAAAACACAAAAGTTAAAAAATTAAAAAAGTGCTGCAATGTGAAGTGGTTAACAATCAACAGCTTCAGAAGACACAATGTGCAACATATGATTAATGAGCCATAAACTTTTCAATGAATTCCCATATTCACATATCAATGTCCGATTTAGCTTTAGTAAATGTGGTGAACTCATGCCATGTTCTTCCCACTCACAGACTTGGATTTCTCAATCTGATCAGAGTATGTTTAGATTGGGCACACAAGTCAGTGGAAGAGACTGATGTGTCTAGACATATTGATTTGTGGAGGTCAGGGAGTAGTGCAAAAAAAAAAAAAAGGAGATGGAAGAAAATTATGGGAATAAGCTGTAAGGGATTTAGTCCATATCACCAAAGTTTAAAATACCTTGAGTATATATTCTCATCTATAAAAATCACACCAATTCTCGAATAACACATCAACAGCGCAGCAGCCAATCAATGAGTTCAGTTGCTAAAATCGGGGCTTTCCAATTCACTGGAAGGGCAGCTAGTTTAAGGATTGGCTACCGCGCTGTCAACATGATGTAGGCACTACAGCCAACATCAGACACCAGGTAGAAGCAGCAAAGACTCGGCTGTGGACCCAGAGATGGTGATCACAGTTGCAGATGTTTATAACGAACACCCAAGAACCAGGATTTTCTGAAAGGAGACATCGTTTTCAAGTTTTTCTTATGTTCTCTAATTGGTAGTTGCTTCCTCATGTTTTTATATTCACCTCCAATTATATATTTTTGCACATTACAATAACTATAATAAAAAATTCTAACAAGTGTTGCACACATGCATTACTTTCTTCAACGAGACACTGTAAAGCTTAATGTAGCGACTTGAAAACATTAACAATGGTTAAGTCTTTCAAAAAGCTAAACACAACATAAACAGTCACCATTGTTCTAATGCATCAGTATGTCCACAATAAATGGCTAATGAAAGTATTAAAAGTACTTTTAACAAAGAAAAATCTTAAATGAATAAAACAACCTGGTCAAATAAAGTACCAGGGCTTCTATTGCTGCAAGTTTTATTTCTTTCTACTAAGCTTACATATTGGCTATAAAATATATATGTCACAACAGATAAAATGCACCAAAACATAAAACTGATAGGATGCAATCACATTTCAAGGCCGCTGTGGAACTGCTCGCCATTATATCTTCCAGCTTGTACAATAAAAGCCAGCTGTTAAAGCAGTATTCCAGCATTTTTTTCCTATATGGTACAACATAGACTATTATTACACAATAATATCAAACTTTTAGTATTAGCCTTGAGCATGTCTTTTTTTGGGCGGAAGTGGGGGGTGCCATTTCTAGGTTGTTCACAGCCTTTATTCTTTCTTTCTCACTGATACAGTGGGTACGGAAAGTATTCAGACCCATTTAAATTATTCACTCTTTGTTTCATTGCAGCCACTTGGTAAATTCAAAAAAGTACATTATTTTTTCTCATTAATGTACATTCTGCACCCCATCTTTACTGAAAAAAAAAACAAGAAATGTAGCAACTTTTGCAAATTTATCATTAAAGAGGAACTGAAATATCACACAGTTATGAGTATTCAGACCCTTTGTCCAGTATAGAGTAGAAGCACCCTTTGAGCTAGTACAGCCATGAGTCTTCTTGGGAAAGATGCAACATGTTTTTCACAACCTGGATTTGGGGATCCTCTGCCATTCTTCCTTACAGATCCTCTCCAGTTTTGTCAGATTGGATGGTGAATGTTGGTGGACAGCTATTTTCAGGTCTCTCCAGAGATGCTCTATTGGGTTTAGATCAGGGCTCTGGCTGGGGTCCTGTACACTCTTTGTATGGTGAACAGTTGTGACATTCGTCCGGATTCACTCATGGAGATCTTAGGAATATATTGCAGAATGTCTTCCCATCGTGCGTCTAATATAGGTCCAGGACTTCGGACCCTTTTAATCTAACCGTCAGTGGGTATCTTTCCAGGAGCTGCGAAACATACCATATCCCGAACCTCCTCCACTGACCAAAATTCCGTAGTTGCAACAACTCAGTTAATATGTGGTCATGCCAAATGGAGGTATATCTGGTAAAACAAGTAACCCACCTCCACTGTTTTATTTTCTGCCACACCTTCCAGATCAGCACTACCGTGGGGAATTTATGGGAATTTAGACGGAATTTACCTGCCTCCATGCTAGCCAACAATGGACGACTCCCCACCATATGCCTGAGGATTGTACCTACAGAGCTGTCAAAACCTGGGTCCCCCCCATATGTTGTCCCTGGGATGCAATATAGTAGACCCACGGATTAGAAACCGCCAGACCCCCCATCTTCCTTGGCACGCTGCAGATACTCTAGTTTGATGCGTGCCTGCCTTCCCTTCCAGATCAAATCCCTGAAGATGGCGTTGATTCTATAGAACCTGTTTTTCAGCAACCACACCGGAGCATTATGTAGAACATGAAGGAGCTTGGGCATAATGATCATTTTTAGCAGGTTCGTCCTTCCTGCCACTGAGAGGTACAGTCTGCACCAAGCCACAATCTTATGTTTAAATTTACTCAACAGGGGATTTAAATTTAATTACTCATCATCATCTACATTAGCCGATATTTGAATTCCCTGACTACTCGTATCGGAATCAAGGTATTTATTTCTACAGCCGTTATCCAGTCCAGCGGGAGCATCTTTGATTTGTCCCAATAAATTAAAATCCCTGACACAGCACCGTAAGCATCCAGCACCCTCATAACTGCTCTCAAAGAGCTGCCGCATCTCCCAAAAACAGGTGCGTATCATCCGCGTAAAGAGCCACATTTTCCTCATGCATCCTATACTGGAATCCCAAGATATCCTGATACAGCCGTATGACTGCCGCCAGCGGCTAGATGGCAGTGGCGAACAGAGGGTACAAAGGGCACCCCTGTCTCGTCCCCCGAAAAAGGGGGAAATCCTCAGATAACTGTCCACTGACCCACAATATAGCTCTAGGGGCAGTGTACAGCAATTGAGACCATCCTATAAATTTCTCCCCAAAGCCCATATGTCGCATGGTGGCCCACAGGTATCTCCACTCAACACTGTCAAAATCTTTGGCATCATCCACTGAGAGAATGGCCCTGTGTCCAACATTGTTCTCCTTGGCCTACATATTAAGGAACAATCTGCGGAGATTGGTGGCCATGGATTTGTTAGGCATGAAACCTGCTTGGTCAGGATATATGATAGAGGTAATAACCCTATCAAAGTCTGTTAGCCATCATTTTTGCCAGAAGCTTGATGTCTGCTGTTAATAATCGGGTGATTTGAGCCTGATGCAGTGGGATCCTTGCTCTTTTTAAGCAATACTATAATAATCACTTCCCACATGGACAGCGGCAACTCCTTCTTCTCCAATCCCGCATTATACACCTCCAGAAAGTTTGATAACAGAGGTCGCCTGAACAGCTTATACACTTCACCTGGTAATCCATCCACCCCGGGGCTTCGTCATTAGCCATAGATGTTAAGGCGGCCTCCAGCTCCCCTATGTCAAACGGTTTATCCAGCAATTCCCGAGACTCAGCGGACAACTGTGGGAGCCCAGCTCTATCCAGAAAATCCTCAATCTCCTCCTCCCCCGGACTCACTTGTGATCTGTACAACTTTGCATAGAAGTCAGCCAGCACAATCATTATGTCTTTATTTGTGGTCATTTCACTACTATCCTCAGCTTTTAGCCATAGTATGAAGGAAGCGTCCCTCTGCGCTGCAGCCACCAAGGCAAGGAGATGACCAGCTCGTTCCCCCTCCTCATAATATTTTATAGTTTGAACATCCTCCTACGTTACGCCGTCCTCAGGGATATTTTAGTACCACTAGTCTGAGCAATCCATAAAATAAGAATGGAGAAAGTTTGACGCTTCATACCCTCCCAATTCTTACTTTCTCAATTGCCTTTTGTTACCTGCCGACAGATCCAGTGTTTCATGGAGCGTGCCTAAGGTCACACATACATGTAAATCTATGAGGGCCTTATTGTGGCCTTCTTCTGAGTCTCTGAGTTACATTGAGAGCTTGTGATGTAACTTCTGATTTCCGGACAATCAGAGGTTACAGACAAAGAAGGCACCATGAGACTGTAGTGGCACTGAAAAAAGATGAAGATGGCAGAAGGTGAGTACTGTATATGACTGGGGGCGGTGAATTAATATAAAGCATGACTGCAGCGCTGAACAAAAAAAAACAAAACGCTGAAGCGATGCTTTAAGCTCCGTAGCAAGACAGCTTTGCAGAACACTGCTGTCTGACTGGACCATGTACAGCCCAATCCAGCAATCATTCACAATCATGGAAGGAATGCTTTTAGTTTAGTTTTCAGCAATGGCATAGGCAGACAGCGGCATTGAACAATACGATCAGCCTCACTTATATGAGTGGTCCAATATACTTTCTGAGCACTTATACGAGCTCACTGCTCAAAGTAGTTGCGTGTGCAATCTAGAATCTGCACACAACTAATTTACAGAAAACATCTATTTATGCACGACTTGTGCAGGAGGAGCTTGCTACAGGACTTAACTATATCATTAGCAGCCTGGAAAAAAAAAGATGCAATTTTTAAAATTAATTGTATTTGAAGTTTATTACTTTCCCAAGATCATTTGCATAAAATGGATTTACTAAAAAAGTCAAACCCCTTTAAATACAGCAGTACTACATTGACATCTAAGATTGGAACTAGCTCCAATTGCTGCTGTTAAAGGTAGTGGTGGCTGTGTAACACAGAAAACACCCACCGTGTACAGTGCAGGCTCAGCTCCTAAGCCCACTACATATATCTGAACTCAGTATTCTCTGTACAGGTAAAGGGTGCACTCAGTTGCCCATAAAAATGGTTGGTGACTGCATCGCAATGCTTAAACTGACCGACGGCTCTTCTGACCCGAGCATGACAGCTGAAGCTGTCACACTTGAGTCATGAGAGCCACGGACAGTTTGAGCATTGCGATGCGATCGACGTCTGACTGTGCCCTAAGACTGATATCTAGAAAAGTTTGTTTTGTTTTTTATTTGAAAATGTAAGATTACATTGATTTATCGAGACCCTTCACACTTTTTTTTATTCTATCCAAAATGTGAAACAAATAAAGCCTAACTAAAAGAAATGCACATTAAGTAGAGAAAAGCACCATACAACACTAAAGGTATCATCACATGCCGCGATATGTCTTCCATATAGCTGGCGATTTGATGTGACCGCGCACGTTTCGGGCACTTTTTTCTGATCGCTGTGGAGCTGGTCATACGTAGCGATCTTGCATGCGATCTTCGGCGATCCTGCGTTCTGGAAATCGCCTGCAGAAGACAGGAAGCAATCTTCCCTTCACACATCGTCGCGTCACACGTCACAATCGTAGCGACTGTTTTGATAGGGCGTGCTGGAGTGGGTTTCACTGCGCCCTAACACTGGATTAGTGGACGGAACTGCGTTCCCATTGGTCAGCCATGCGTGAACGCATGGGTCATCAAATAAGGCGCCTTGGACATGGCCAGCCAATCGGAACGCAGTATCACCCACCAATCGCTGCAGATGCGGCACAAAAAAAACAACATCCAAGCACGCCTACATGATTTATTTCAGGATTGCTAGTACGTCGCTATCGCCCTGTCACACGGCATGATCCGCTGAAATCGCCTGGTGGATATCGCCTGATTTCACTGCAGTGCAGGGCAATCAGGCGACGCTCCACCAGCGATTTCTTGTTGTAGAATCACCCAGTCACACGCCACTACGCACATGCGATGTGGTTTCCACATCGCCGAATTCGGGAATTGCTAGCAATCTCGCCGTCGATATGGCGGCGTGTGACGGTACCTTAAGAGAATGTGCTGAGAAGGACTTTCAATAACCATGGAGCTGCATCACGTAGGACTGAATAAAAGCAAATGAGCAGTGTACTAAACCTTCAGCAATAAGTCAGCAATTTTATTCAGAGAATACAAAAAAGGCTAATAGCATTGCAAAAGTGAAAGCCAAAAATATATTGTATACACCAGTGACCCTCAACCTTTCTGACCATGAAGGTGCGCTCAGATCTGCATTTAAAATCCTTGAGTGCAATCCGATAAAAAAATCAGGTTGCATTCGCAACATTGTTATACAATAAGGCAGTGTTCACCTGTGATTTTTTCTTCAGCTGGAAACGGGCTGATGAATTGCAGCATGCTGCGTATGACCACGTAAAATAACCGAGATTTGCCAATGTAGGTCAATAGGTGCAAGAAAAAAAACATTGAACGGCACATGGACCATGTGTGTTGGGGCAATTACTAAATAGTTACAAAAAAGGTGTCAACTTTAGTTAATGCCTACATTTCCCATATTTGCATTAAATAGTAAACTGCTGTGAAGCCTGATTGTGCATACAATTCTGCATGACAACGCAATGGCAGCAGTAATCTGTAAACTGAAAACTGTTGCAGCAATATGTGCTTTAAAAATATGGACTATTCCACCACTGCTTGAACTATTACTTTGGCTGTGTTACCTTCACCCTACAAAGAAACAAGTATTATTGAGACTTTTGGACATATTTACTTTGCAATTGAAATTTTCAGTAGAACGGACTTTACAATGCAATTCATAAAATCTCCTTCACTAGCAGCTGGTCTCACAATAAGGGGTCCCTTAAGAAAATCTAAATAAAAAGAGATTAGGATCCAGGTCAAGCATAAGCCCGGCGGTTTTATGCGAAAACTCCTCATTAAAACTGCAGTATGCACCTGTGCCCCCGGCGGACAATATCAGCCCCGAATGTCATTATCACACCTTACTGATGTAGCCTAGGTGGCATCTTTTATTCTACAAAGTCATAGAAGTTTTGTTCATTGCTGCAGGTGCAAAGGTCATGAATACCCAGAGTACTATACAGCATTTTTGCTGCTACCTTCAGAGCCTGATTTCAAGACGGTCTCTGTGGCAAGTCATGCATGTTTAATGGAGTACACAGCGTGCAAATTTTAAGAAAAAAACAAGATCTATTAAATAAACACTGTACACCTAACTAACAATGTAAAACAAAGACATAAGGATTAAATCAGGAAAAAACAATAGAGGGTTTCTGGTTTATTTTTCTTTGGCTGGCCATACACACTAGATTGCTGTCAGCTGAACAATGATTTATCTGATCTTTCAATCAATAGTCCTATAAACTGGAGAGCCAACTTGGCCAAGCACCCTTAAGGGTATGTGCCCACATAGTGGTTTAGTGACTTCAACGTCAGTAAACAGTGGAATTTGCAGGAGCTAAGTTGAGCTCTGAAGTCTCCAGATGTTTCCCACGTTCCCAGTGTTTTTTCAGTCGTTATTTCCGTCGGTTTATGGAGGATTTGTTCATAAACGATCAAAAACCGGCTGGAAGATTGCAGTGTATGCTCAAACCATCGGTGCAACCGCTCAACCTCTGCAGATCGCTCACAAACCCACTATGTGTGCACAGCCGCTTTCCTAAACTTACATAGGTTACTTGTAAGCCTAACGCTGCTTAGGATTTACATAAATTAACTAACCTATGCAAATCCCCGGCGGTTTTCGTGCTAACGCGTTAAACCCCTATGTGGGCACAACCTAGTCAGTCATGTCCATCGTCATGACTGCATGATAGTGGCTTACTGGGGAATGCATGTGCGATCCAAACTTTGCACTCATCTAATTATAAAAACTAAGGCAACCTTCCGTCAGATGTAACGGGATAGGTAGTACATCTGCTGAAGTTGCCTGAACACCATCTGGGTGCCCAATAGGCTGGCGTGACCAGGGAGCGGGGACCCAAAGCCACTCCGCCATCGGTACAAGTGCCACAGGAACCCTCCCGAACGCCGGGCCTCCGTTTCGACCCCTGCCGATGGAGTAGTTATGCCACTAGCCTCATCCAATGCCGAACTCCAGCAGGTCTGTGTGCTACAGGACCGAGATCACAGAGCGTAACAGGTCACATGATCGCATCACCGGCTCTATCCTGCCCCACTCGCTCCATCCTGCCCCCGCCAGCTCCATTCTGCTCCCCCACCGGCTCCAACCTGCCCCCCCTGCTTCATCCTGCCCCGCCGCCACCATCCTGCCCCCCGCCTGCCACCTTCCTGCCCCCCCCATCCTGCCTCACCGGCTCCATCCTGCCCCCCCGCCACCATCCTGCTCCCCACCGGCTCCATCCTGCCCCCCCTGCTTCATCCTGCCCCCGACTCCATCCTGCACCCCCCGCCACCATCCTGCCCCCCCCCCACGGCTCCATCCTGCCCCGCTCGCCACCATCACTCCCCGCCACCATCCTGCTCCCCCCGCCAGCTCCATCCTGCTCCCCACCGGCTCATCCTGCCCCTGCTTCATCCGCCCCCACTCCAGCTCCCGCTCGCCACCATCCTGCCCCCCGCCCTGCCACTTCTGCCCCCCCCATCCTGCCTCACCGCTTCCATCCTGCCCCCCCGACCCCATCCTGCCCCCCTCGCTCCATCCTGCCCCCCCTGCCCCTGACCCCTCTCCTGCCCCCCGCCACATCCTGCCCCCCCGGCTCCATCCTGCCCGCTCGCCACCACCCCCCCGGCTCCATCCTGCCCCCCCTGCTTCATCCTGACCCGCCGCTCCATCCTGCCCCCCCCGCCACCATCCTGCCCCCGCCGGCTCCATCCTGCCCCGCTCGCCACCATCCTGCCGGCCATCCTGCCCCCTGCCACCATCCAGCTCCCCCGCCACCATCCTGTCCCCGCCGGCTCCATCCTGCCCCCCTTCGCCCATCCTCATGCCCGGCTCCATCCTGCCCCCCGCCACCATCCTGCCCCCCCGGCTCATCCTGCCCCCCCTCGCCCATCTACCCCGCTCGCTCCATCCTGCCCCTGCTGGCT
The DNA here is from genome assembly GCA_033576535.1 of Allobates femoralis. Classification (NCBI taxonomy): domain Eukaryota; kingdom Metazoa; phylum Chordata; class Amphibia; order Anura; family Aromobatidae; genus Allobates; species Allobates femoralis. The sequence goes on along the minus strand of JARQOC010000003.1, from coordinate 720,300,212 downwards.
CCATCCTGCCCTGCTCGCCACCATCCTACCCGTCACCACCCCACCCCCACCCCCGCCGGCTCCATCCTGTCCCCTCCGGCTCTATCCTGACCCTCCGGCTCCATACTGCCCTGCCGGCTCCATCTGCCCCCGCTCGCACCATCTGCCCCTCCGCCACCATCTGCATCCTCTTCCCCGCCACCTCCTGCTCCTCCGGCTCCATCCTGCCTCTCCCTCCACCTGCCCAGCTCCCTCCATCCTGCCCGCTCCCTCCATCCTGCCCCGCTCCTTCCATCCTGCCCCGCTCCTTCCATCCTGCCCTGCTTCCTCCATCCTGCCCCCCGCTGTTCTTGCTCCCCCGCCCTCCATCCTGCCCTCCTCCATCCTGCCCCCCCTCCACCTCCATCCTGCCACGCCCCCCGGCTCTATTCTGCCCACCTGCCTCCATCCTGCCTCTCGCCCGGCTCCATCCTGCCCCACTCGCTCCATCCCGCCCCACCGACACAATCCTGCACCCCCTCTCCCCTGTCACCATCCTGCCCCTGCTCCATACTGCCCCCCGGCAGTTAGCGGTCATGTGATCGATCAGCTGATCGGTTTCCCAGGCAACGACAGGTCATAAAGGCCTGTAGGACCTAGAAGACGGAGGTGGAGCGAGTCGGCGGACAGGTGAGTATCCTCACTGAGGATTTTTTTACTTTTACTGTGGAAGAGCGGGGGCGCGGGGAGCGGAGTATGCCATATACCATAGTGCTGCTATACATGTACTGTAATGTACCGCCATATACCATAGCACTGCTATACATGTACTGTAATGTACCCCCATATACTATAGTGCTGCTATACATGTGCTGTAATGTACCACCATATACGATAGCGCTGTACATATATACATATATATATATATATATATATATAAATATGTAGTTCACTCACATTGACTGCACAAGTTCTGTCAGTCACGGTATGTCAACTACATACATATTCTAGAATACCCTATGCGTTAGAATCGGGCCACCATCTAGTCCCCATCCATAATAGACCAGCAACCTAAACAATCAATACCATCAGTCCAGTTGATATTGGTCTAATGCACATGAGGACCTTTAATATGGCTATAGCGTGACATTACGTAATCATCACATGACTACTGTAGCCAACCACTGAGATTTGCAGTTTGACTTCATAAACTGCATTGATATCGACAAATATCGAAAGCAGCAGCACAGTCTCATTGCTGGATTGGCAATGGGTAAATAAAGTCATTTGTTATTTGTATGTACAGGAGGCTAATGGACTACAAATTTAGAAAATGTATCAACAAACCCTTTGAAGTGACAAAAAATACATATATTTCCTGCAACAATGCAAATGCTTCTGTTGCTTGCAAGCAATGAACGATATCCAAGATAGAGAGACATAACTGGCCATGGGACACTAGAAGGAAGCCTTGTTAAATGGATTTCCCAATATTAAATACTAGAGATGCAAATTGTCACTTCAGTGAGGAAGTGGAAAACTCTAATGCCACCCAATAAGGGTAGCAATCCTTGAAGTCGTATGAGCAGACCCGTGGAAGTTCAGATTCTGGTTGTTTAGCTGCATTCTTTATAAAGGTCTGTTCATAATCAAATTTGACCTGAACTTCATTCGAAGACACTGATTGGGCAGTTCGGCTCTTTGCCCACATACAAGCCAGTCACAAATAAACCACTTCCGGGAGCATGAGGGTGAGGATTTGTCTTTTTATATTTTAAAAACACACTACAGACGATAATCCCTGCTTTTAACCCCAGTGCGAGTCAATAAAACAATGGAAGTGACTTGCACTGGGACAAGCACCAAGCGTAGCCAAGCTCAGCGACGCTTGCTGGAGTGCACTGGATACGTAAAGCACACAAACTCCAAACTCAAATGGGTTCACTCATCTCTAATAGACAGGTTTTCAACTATTTTGACTCTCTTGTACCAATTAATTTAAATGTGAATATTAAAGTACTGTATAATTCCATTTTTTCACTATTGGTTTGCTATCAATAATGTCTTTGCAGTCTTTTCCCATTTCCAGCTTTGCTCCCTTACCAGCATCGTGTGGAAGCTGCTTTTTCTTGCTGGATCTCACTGTGCACCATTACGTCTTCTCTTAAAGGGCTTTCTGGAACTTTAACATTGATGAACTATCCCTAGAATATGGCATTAATGTCAGATCAGTGGCGTGCGACACCTGGCATCCCTGCCGATCAACTGCTCCCAGTGCCGCTGCCAGATGGAACTTAGTTGTGCACAGCACATCTCAAGTCGATGAATAAGTGGCCATGGCCAGACACTGCACATTTGCCCACTATTCGGTCAAGTAGGGGGGGATGCAGTACCCATCCGTGGCCACTAAGCAGTTGATGGAGATTTGCTGAGTAGCTCTGACAGGCAAGAGGGAACTGATAATTGATGGGGTATTGGGTGTTGTACCCTCTCGAATGAGACACTGATGACATATTCACTAATCAGACATTGATGATCTATCCTGAACACCTGGAATCGTTTTAGGGTGGGTGTGAGGTCTTCTTTTTTGTCTACTTGTGTAACTTTTTTGGCTACCAATTCCTTCATTGCTCAATGGAAAAATCTTCATCTAGAAGTGATAAACTCTAGCATCCAGCTGCATGCTGTGAGTAAATGCAGCCAAGGCACACAAAACATGGCGGCGCCCACCGCAGGGTGCAGTCGCTGCAACTCTGGTCCCACAGCTGTGACCTCACCCCCCGAAACTACCTTCCGGTGCCCCCGCTCCATAACTGCAGCCACCCTCCTCGGTAAGCCATTGTGGATCCAGGGAGGGGGGGATGGGGGCTATGTACAAAGGATGGAGGACCATATATACAGTTTGGGGACAATATATATACAGGATGGGGACATATATTCCAGGATGTAGCATATATACAGGATGAGGGGGGACAACCTATTGTGTCTCTTCCAACTTACTGTCTCTTTCCCCATTACCTGTAGAATTTAAGCCCGAAAGGGTAGGGTCCTCTCTCCCTTCTGTATCAGTCTGTCAGTGTTTAGTTTGTTCGTTGTATTTTTAACTTGTTTCTATGTAACCCTTTCTCATGTACAGCACCATGGAATCAATAGTGCTATATAAATAAATAATAATAATATACACCAGGATGGAGGCAAATATACAGGAACGGGGACATATATATCAGGATGGGGGACATACATACAGGATGGGGGGCATATATACCAGGATGGGGGACATATATACCAGGATGGAGGCATACATACAAGATGAGGACCAATATAAGGATGGTGGGACATATATACAGGATGTGTGGGACATATATACAGGATGTGTAGGACATTTGATACAGGATGGGGGCTTAGATACAGGATGGGGGTACATATATACTAGGATGTGGGCATATATGGTAGGATGAGGCAAATATATATATATAATAATATATATATATATATATAATAATATATATATATATTATTTTTTCACCAGGATGGTGGACATATATAGCATGATGGGGGACATCTATACTGACTGTAAGACAGACGCTGGCATTATAAGATTGGTCCCCATTTAACATTAACATTTTTTTTTTCTCTTTTTCTTCACCAAATTTGGGGGTGCGTCTTATAATCTGATGAGTCTTATAAAGCGAAAAATACGGTACTGAACATACATTAATGATGGCGGACACATAATGATATAAAAAAATGCTGGATTACTTTAAATTCAGCCAATAATCTGAGCCTAAGGCAAGGTTCACACATCTTTGTTTTGCATCCACGCAAACATTTGTTTTGCATTCCACTCCATAAATCTATGCCACGCAGCAGGCAAAGCCCACTTTTCATTCCTGTTTTACAAACTAAGATTTATGGCACAAATGTTACTGAATTCTAGCTCAAGTGGTTAATAAACAGATTGTCAGATTGGACATTGATATATGTTGGCCTATGTACTGTATCTATAGCATATCCTGATGACGCTGCATAAGGACAGTTGTCAGCTGTGATCTTGACAAATCAGGACAGCATCCCACACCATGAAGTTGTAGATATAATTTCATATTATAGGAAAACCTAACTTTTTATTTTTTTAAAGCACATTACTTGCTTTACAGCTTTTCAAGCTACATGCACAACTTTTATTTTCAGCCTTCAAAACTCAAAATATTTTGGCCACATTCCATCTATTTTGCCTAATGTACAGAACATTCAGCACAGATTTTACACTTTTTTTTTATCAATATACCATGAAAATGCTTCCATTTGCTGAGCAGACCCATCTTGGTGTTTCACCAAGGGAACAAAAACCTAACCACAAAGAGTGCATTTATGTTAAATCTACTTTCTACTTTATTACAATAAAAAAGACTGTTAATGGAAATGTTCTGAAAAATGTATGATGGAGACTTGAGCATCGTCTTGGATGATACACCATAGTGCAATTTCATTTTGAAGTGCAATAAAGGAAAAGGAAAAAAAAGTGCTGTAAGCGCATCAATATTTACACCTATCCAAGCACTCAAAGTTGGGAGTGAATAATACAGAGCCATAAACAATCCCAGAATCAGAATCGCTAACTTTACGAGCAGAAGGATACTGACAACTGAGTCAAGAAGCCGCAGGGAAAACAACTTTCTTGATGCTTGGCCACAGTCTTAGATTGTTTTTGCCACTGGAAGGTTTTCCCAGCTCTAGTTCTGGGCTGCTCTTTATGCAGTATTGAAGCCATGTAGGGGGCAGTCTATGTTCTGCTAAACTCAACAAAGTCAAACACCAAATACAGGTTGCCATTGTGGTTTCAGTAAAAAATACAAGTTAATCACTGTGAATTGTATTACTACATTATACTGCAGTCTAAAGGTACAGTTACACGCCTCAATATTGAAACAATCTCACTAACAATCTCGTGGGTGCGCGCTCTAGATATCAGTGGACGACGCACCAACGATCCAGCGAGCAGGTATCGTTCGCACAACCCCGCGAACGATACTTGTACACTGATGTCAATGGGCGAAGTCATGAGCGACATCGTTATCGGGGTGTCACACAGAACATGCTGCAGTTTGGCTGATCGAGGATCGTCTGATTTGAGAACATGTTCTCAAATCTGCGATCAACGATCCAACGATTTATCGTAACCATATTCAGAGTCACACGCAACGAGGTAGTAACGATGTTGCTTGAACGACCCCAAACCCATGAGTTTGAGCGATATCGTTCACAATCTCGTAGCGTGAACGGTACCTTTAGAATAATCGTTATTTAGTTTGAATGAAAGCTTCCCCAAATCCCACAAATTGGCCCACTGTTTATACAGCTTCAAACAAGTACCTTTTTTTATTTTTTTGTTTAATTATTTCCATAAAATTGTCTATTTAATTTTGCCATGAATGTGCAAATCAGTGTCTGTGACTAGGTGACGGGATTTTCTCCTGGACTAATCATCCCATTAATTGAGTTTTCATGCCCCTGTTGATGTTAAAGGGAACCTGACCTCTACAAATACCCCCCAGACTGTTTTAACCTGTCCCTGCACCATAGGAATCCATTTCTAAACATCACTTTCTGTCCCTAAACCGCTAGGAGAAAGTTTATAAAAGTAGTTTATTCACCCTTTGTTCTGCACTTCTCATTATATGAGAAGCCGCAAAAGGCGGGCTTATGTGGCTCTCCCCGCCGGCGGTGTGTTCATTATGCACGCTCACATGGGTGTGGTATAGAGCAGACACTGTGCTTGTGCTGCCAGGGGGCGATACAGGCGATATGACGAAAATCGCGTCATATCGCCTGTACGCCCCCCTGCAGCACAAGCACAGTGTTTGCTCTATGGCACACCCATGTGGGCATACATAATTAACATGCCGCTGGCGGGGAGAGCCACATAAGCCTGCCTTTTGCAGCTTCTCATATAATGAGAAGCTGCAGAACAAAAGATGAATAAACTACTTTTATAAACTTTCTCATAGCGGTTTAGGGACAGAAAGGGAAGGTTACAAATGGATTACTATGGTGCAGGGACAGGTTAAAACAGGCTGGGAGGTAATTTGTAGAGGTCAGGTTCCCTTTAAGCTGGTTTCATACTGAAGTTTTTTTCCTGATCAAGTTCAATTCGGTTTGTGTGCCAAAACCAGGGGAGGAACTTCGTCGGTGCACTGAGCATGCTCAGGCAGGCAGTGATGACGGCTTTGCAAATTGTCATGGCTTTCATGTGTAGATGTGACTTGCGCCTGTACCATAGACTTCACTTCCGATTTGCTCTCAGCAAATGCAAAGACCCTATTTAGTAATTCTGTATCATTCCTGGTATATATGGCTCTGGCCAGTATAGAAGCTAATAGGTTAATCTTGCTGGATTTCTATTAGCTGTCAGCACTGGGAGGGACTGTTACTTAAAAACCCCTGAGAACTAGTTCCTGCTGCCAGTCAATAGCTTGCTACCCTGGTTTGTGCCTCTGACCTGGTCTCCTGTGTTTTGACCTAAATATTCCTGTTCATTGACTGCACATTGACATTCAACTACCCGCTTGTTCTTTTATTCTATTCCTGGCATGACCTCCTGGATCTGGACACAGCTTCCTCACTATCCCTTTTTCCAGCTTACACCACCGAAAAGCATCAGACTCTGTGGCACTTACACAGGGACCCCTGTTAAAGCTTAGATACCTGTACAGGGTTAAAGGGTGAAAGCCAGGGCAATTCCTGGGTTCTAGGAAATAAAATAGCTTGCACCAAGCCATTTTGTGTTAGCCATTTTGTAGCTGAAAGGGGACTACTAACAATGCATGACAGATTGATCAGCAAGACAAATAATGGATTCCCTCCATACAGTGGTGGATCAGATGCAAAAGCTGTATAATTTAGTCCAGGGTCTTTCAGAGCAGTTTCAGCATTATGAAACAACTCAGGCCCAAGCCTGAGCAGCACCTGACATGGTCATTTCTGAACCCAAGCTTAATGTACATGACTGATTTCCAGGTGACTGTAGACTTTTTTTTCTTTAGGAAAAAGTGTTGCTTGTATTTCAGGCTCTGATCACTTTCTTTTGGTTCTGAAAGCCAGTGTGTGGAACTCGTCATTTCCTTGCTACAGGGTGATGATCAGGCCTGGACCTTTCCTCTACCCCCTGATGCTCCAGAGCTCTCCAGTCAATTCATGTAGCACTAGTGCTCCTGTATGATGACGCAGATCAAGTAGCTTTAGCAGAAAGTAAATTAACAGCCATTTACCAGGGGCAAAGTATGGAAGAGGAATATTGCACTGAAGTTCGGATCTGGGCTACTGAGTCACAGTGAAATGATCAGCCTCTTTGCTATTGGTTTCAAACTGGACTTTCCGACCAAATTAACGACATGCTAGTTTAGTTCCTTTTCCCGATTCCCAAGATTCTGCCATGAACTTGGCAATCTTTCTTGATAGGTAGTTATATGAACACAAACAGTAATGCGCAATGTTGATTGTGCACCTTTACCCAAGACTGGTATACCTATTACCGTTACTGCTGAACCTATGCAAATTGGAATGACCAACTACTATTGACAACAATGGGCCAAGAACTAAAGAGTGAATCTTAGTAACAAGTGTGGAGAGAATGTATGTCAGGGGCATGCCTGTAGAACTGCCAGCAGAAAGACGCCAGCACCTAGGTTCATCCCGGATGCCAACCTAGGCGCATAGGTATTTCCTTATGATTCTGCAAAACTATTTCTTTGTTTTTTTTGTCTTATATTGTTAAATCTTTGCGGGTTAAAGCCTTTATTGATTGTGGTTCAGCCGTTTCCCTATGTAAGTCACTGCTATTGATGATACACCTCTGACCCAGGGTATGGAGAAGTATGTAACTAAGGAGGTGACCATGCTTGTTGGTACATTACATTTTAAATCTATAGGAATTTTTGTTCTTGAAAATGTGTCCACAGCTGTGATTTTGGGCACACCTTGATTATGTAAACATAATCTGATTGTTGACTGGCTCCAGGGTCATATAGTAACAGGGAGCCCGGAGTGTGAGGAAAAATGTGTGCCTTTATTTGTGAATATGTCTAAAGCCAAACCAAGTAATTTAACCAATTGTATTTAGAAATTATTCAAATGTATTTTCTGTGTCTGAATCTGAAACATTATCTCTGCACAGAAATTATGATTGTCCCAATGATTTGGTACTAAATTCCTGCCTCTCCAAGGGTAAAATATATAATCGTCTTGGTACAGAATGTCAGGTTATCAAAGAATATATTGCAGACAGTCTGCAAAAAGAGTTCATCAGAACTTCCACATCACCAGTAGGCACAGGTTTCTTTTTTGCTGATTAAAAATATAGTGGTCTCGAACCATGTATTGCCTATCCAGAATTTAAAGGGACGCTGTCAGGTTATTTGTCCGTATGATACTAATATTACCCTTGAATAGTGCCTGGGCAGATCTTTTAAAAAACATATAAAATCATTATTCCACCCTTTGTAGTTTCCATGTTATCAGCATTGTCAGATCCTGAAGAGAGCTCCTGGATTAGTCCTCTCCATTATAAGCAAACAGGAATAGTTCGGCTGCTGTATAAACGGTCATGTAATTATGCACTCCCTCTCAGCAGCTCCCTCCTCTCTTTGCTTCAAGTGCGGAGTGGTTTCAGTTTCCACTGGAGCGTCTGTGCTGTTGAGGACACTCAGTGAAAGCTATTGCAGATCTGCCTTATCTAAACTCCATTTGTTTCTCTAAGCAGGTATCCCTGTTGTGACAGTTTGTGTGTGTATTTTATCTCTAGTGATGCTGCAAACACAGAGAAAAAAATACAGCCCCCCCCCGATATCCTGTGCAGTCATATGATGTGAATATGTGACATGCATATTCATGCTATGTTGAGGGGATAGCAGAGAACTAAGTGGATCACTCACTGTGAGTGACAGATGGAATGAATCTCTTTATTTGAAGTTTACAGAGGATAGAAGGGAAATGTAATTAAAAGAAATACATAAATAGAGAGAGATTAGAGCAAGGAATTAGAATATGAAAGCATTTACATATGGATTTTTGATCTGACAGATTTCCTTTAACAAAACTTATATGAATCTGTATTCTCTCACTAATTCCTGATCTTTATGGTTTTGAAGATTAGGATGGGGTCAGCACCACCTTGCAGCGTCTCCCATACAGCCTGGGGAGATTTCACCGCTGCCTGCAAGCTTTCAGCCCTTGGCTATGGAGGATGATGAGGAGGGTCCTCCCTGCTGCACCGCTCTGCACGCTCTGGTGCTCACTCCCAAAAGTCCGATACGTCACATCCAGTTTTGTATTATAGGAGAAGAAAAAGAAGTCGCACTCAGAGCTTCTATAAACAGCGGTTCTTTATTGTGCTTCAGTGCACACAGCAGGTGGTGGCATGCGGGTGGGAGGACGGGGGGCACGACGTTTCGCGCCGTATAAGGCGCTTCAGCAGGTTGCTGAGGACTAACCTGCTGAAGCGCCTTATACGGCGCGAAACGTCGTGCCCCCCGTCCTCCCACCCGCATGCCACCACCTGCTGTGTGCACTGAAGCACAATAAAGAACCGCTGTTTATAGAAGCTCTGAGTGCGACTTCTTTTTCTTCTCCTATAATACAATTCCTGATCTTTATAACCAGCTGTTGGGAGTCCATTTACATTGGTTTACGAAACTTCATCTCAGAAGTGCAAATAACCTGATCTGCATAAGGGAATAAGAGTACAAGACATCATAAGGCTACGTTCACACGCTGCGTATTTGGCGCGTTTTTTTACGCGCGTATTTGCTCCAAAAATGCACGTGCATCTGCATTTCCCTGCAAAGTGAATGGACATTCACTTTGTGCCATTCAGATGTCTCGTAATTTTACGCAGCGTTTTTGGAGCAAAAAACTCGTGCATAAAAAGAATGAACATGTCAATTCTTTCCAGTTTTTTACGCGCGTTTCTTCCATAGGCTCCATTAAAACACTGGAAGAAACGCGCGTAAAAAAGCGCAATTGAAGTTGTTCTGTCGTGGTTTTTTTTTTACGCACGTTTTTCCCCTTAAAAAAACGCACGTAAAAAAAAAACGCGACAAATACGCAGCGTGTAAACGCAGCCTTAAACACACCTGAGGGTTACAATGAGTGTCTTCTGATGCCTTATGGGCCAAGTAATACACCGTGTGTTTTTCAAAATTTTGTTAACATTCAGAGATATCAGTGCTTAATATGTGGTTGTCTATCTGGATGACATCTTGGTTTATTCACATGATATTAAATCACACATTCTACACGTGTATTATAAAAACTCAGACAATTTTTTATTTGCTTAACTAGAAAAATTAGCTTTTTCTGATTCAAGAAGTACCGTATATACTCGTGTATAAGCCGAGTTTTTCAGCCCAAAAATTGGGCTGAAAAGTCCCCCCCTCGGCTTATACATGGGTCAATACGGTAACTCAGGCTGGAGGAGGCTGCTGTATGAGCGGCCCCGTCACGTGGGTCGCTCATTATATATGCACTGCTTCCCCCTGTCAATCAGCGGCAGGGGGAAGCAGTGCATATATGCCCCCAAATGCTGGCATTCGTCCCCCTCCGTTATAAGCCCCCCCCCCCGGCTGCTTAAGTTACCATCCCTGCATGCTCCGTCCTCGGCAGCATCCGGAGTCATGTGACCGGCCGGTCGCATGACATCATCGCTACTGGCCGGGGACCCCGGATGCAGCAGAGGACGGGAGCGTGGAGGACGGGCGCGGAGCAGAAGACCAGGGATGGTAACTTAAGCAGCCGGGGGGGGGATGCTTATAACGGAGGGGGACGAGTGCCAGCATTTGGGGGCATATATAACTCACTGCTGGGGCCTGTAAATATCTGTGGGGCTGCTGTATACCACTGGGGCAGCTGTATACCTCTGGCACGGCTATATACCTGTGGGGCTGCTGTATACCTCTGGGGCTGCTGTATACACCTCTGGGGCTGCTGTATACCACTGGGGCTGCTGTATACCTCTGGCGCTGCTATATACCTGTGGGGCTGCTGTATACACCTCTGGGGCTGCTGTATACACCTCTGGGGCTGCTACATACCTCAGCGGCTGCTATATACCTCTGGGGCTGCTGTATACACCTCTGGGGCTGCTGTATACAACTCTGGGGCTGCTGTATACAACTCTGGGGCTGCTGTATACACCTCTGGAGCTGCTGTATACCTCTGGGGCTGCTGTATACCCCTCTGGGGCTGCTGTATACCCCTCTGGGGCTGCTGTATACCCCTCTGGGGCTGCTGTATACACCTCTGGGGTTGCTGTATACACCTCTGGGCTGCTGTATACCTCTGGGGCTGCTGTATACCCCGGGGGCTGCTATATACCTCTGAGGCTGCTATATACCTCTGGGGCTGCTGTATACACCTCTGGGGCTGCTGTATACACCTCTGGGGCTGCTGTATACATCTCTGGAGCTGCTATATACATCTCTGGGGCTGCTATATACCCCTCTGGGGCTGCTGTATACACCTCTGGGGCTGCTGTATACACCTCTGGGGCTGCTATATTCCACTGGGGCTGCTGTATATACCTCTGGGGGCTGCTGTATATACCACTGGGGAGGCTGCTGTATATACCACTGGGGAGGCTGCTGTATATACCACTGGGGCTGCTGCTGTATACTACCACCGGGGCTGCTGTATACCCCGGGGGCTGCTATATACCTCTGAGGCTGCTATATACCTCTGGGGCTGCTGTATACACCTCTGGGGCTGCTGTATACCTCTGGGGCTGCTGTATACCTCTGGGGCTGCTGTATACCACTGGGGCTGCTGTATACACCTCTGGGGCTGCTGTATACCACTGGGGCTGCTGTATACACCTCTGGGGCTGCTGTATACACCTCTGGGGCTGCTATATACCACTGGGGCTGCTGTATATACCTCTGGGGGCTGCTGTATATACCACTGGGAAGGCTGCTGTATATACCACTGGGGAGCTGCTGTATATACCACTGGGGCTGCTGCTGTATACTACCACTGGGGCTGCTGTATACTACCACTGGGGCTGCAGCTGTATATACCACTGGGGCTGCTGCTGTATACTACCACTGGGGAGGCTGCTGTATATCACACTGCTGGGGGCTGTATACTTGTGCTGGGGTCCACCCTCGGCTTATACACGAGTCAATAGGTTTTCCCAGGTTTTGGGGGCAAAAGTAGGGGGGTCGGCTTATACACGGGTCGGCTTATACACGAGTATATACAGTAAATTTTCTAGGATATTTCTTTTCAGAAAAAGCTTTTCAAATGAAACCCTCTAAGGTACAAGCTTTTAAGGAGTGGGTTCAACACAGATCTTTGAAAGCCTTGTAGCTTTTCCTTGGATTTGTCAATTAATATTCTAAATTTACTAAAAAAGGTTTAGTTTTAAGTTTAGCGATTTACTAACCTAAGGCGGGTGAAGATGTAACTTGGTATTGGAATCCTGAAGTCATCTGCACCTTTACTGAGTTAAAGAGCGTTTCTCATCTGACACTGTATTGGTCCAGCGTGATCTTGAAAATCCTTTAGTAGTGGAGGTTGATGCCTTAGGCTGAAGGGCACACTGGCGTGAGAGTCGCGCGAGTGCAATGCGAGAAAAACTCGCATTGCACTCGGACCAGTATCAGTAAATGATACTGGTCCCATTAGTCTGTTTTACTCGCATAGCCCTTGCGTTGCGAGAGAAATGCGAGTGCAATCACAGCATGCTAGGGGTTTGAATTTGTCGCTTTGCCGATACAGTAACCAATCATCTTACACCGCTGTGACAGCAGTGGTGCAAGATGATTAGTCAAAACAGAACTGATGTGAAAAATTAAAAAAATCCCGGGGTTTCTCAGCATATTAACCCCATCTGCAGCCTCTGTGCTGCATGTCAGCACAGAGGCTGCAGATGTGGCTGATAAAAGCTGATAAAAGCCAGTGTCTGCAGGTTCAACCCGCTGTTTGTGTGGTGCCAGCATGTGTCCAAGGAGCATCCACACTCTCTGGACACATGCTGTCATCACACCCGCTTGTGCAGGGGTTAATACATGGTTAAAATACAAGCCGCATTTTTCGGCTTTTATTAAATCATTTAAAAAGCCGGCGGCAGTACTGTACGCAATTTACATACAGTACATTGGTTCAGTCTAATGAAGTCAGGAGCTGTCCTGAGGTACTTGACGCAAATTGCTGGCTTGCATTTTAACCATGTATTAACCCCTGCACAGGCAGGGTGTGATGACAGCATGTGTCCAGGGAGCGTGGACACTCCCTGGACACATGCTGGCACCACACAAACAGCAGGCTAACCCTGCAGACACCAGCTTTTATTAGCTGCATCTGCAGCTTCTGTGCTGTCATGCCGCACAGAGGCTGCAGATGGGGTTATTATGCCAAAAAAAACGGGATTTTTTAATTTTTCGCATCAGTTCTGTTTTGACTAATCATCTTGCACCACTGCTGTCACAGCAGCAGAGTTTGAAGCGATTTTAATGCACACGCGTGCGAATATCGTACAGTGTGCTATATGGGTGCGAGTTTGACTCGCACCCACATACTTTTAATTGCCACTTGTACAAGGAAATTGTGTGCAATCTCTAGCATGCTGTGACTGCACTCGCATTTCTCTCGCAACGCAAGGGCAATGCGAGTAAAAGGCACTAATGAGACCAGTATAATTTACTAATACTGCTCCGAGTGTGACAGCAGCGGTGCAAGATGATTTGTTACTCTACTGGCAAAGCGCCAAATTCAAACTCTGCGGCTTTGACAACCGCAAAGTTTGAATTCACTGGCAAATGCTGTCCACGGTCCTGAAGTTTGCTTCAGGACTGCAGACAGCATCACACTCACATGCACCACATACGCACTCACGCAGCACACTCTGAGCACACTCACATCGATACAGCCATGCACACTCACCCACACGCACCACACTCACACAAATCACGCATTACACATTACATCACAAATTACACTGGCATCACTGTCATGCATCAAACATGCTCTGTGTTTGATGCATGACAGTGTGCCCCCAGCCTCCGAGATTGCAGTGGGGGTGGTGTGTCACAGGGTACAATATTTCTCACTCAATTCAGTCTGTGTGTCTTCTTTTCATGAAAATTTTTATTTGCTGAATATCACCCATTATTGTTGATAATCAAGTGGGCCATAAGGGATGACACCTCAAAGGTGGCAAAAAAACGTGTTATCACAAACCACAGAAACTTTTTGTATCTTGAATCAGCCAAAAGACTAAATCCAAGGCAAGCTAAATGGGCTTTATTTTTCTCTAGGTTCGATTTTGTGGTGATTTTTAAACATGGTATGAAAAAATTAAAGCTGATGCTACTCACAAAGATTCTGCCTTTCCAAAATCAAGGACGCAGAACAAGTCCCGATCCTATCTGAGGCTAGCAGAAGACATAGATGTGTCCTCTTTCTCTAGATCTTGTTTAAGAGATATGCAAGTTTCAAGAGCTAGCCCCTGATACTACTCCTTTCCAGAAATAATTTATTCCTCTACAGTTTACTCTGCGAGTACTCCAGGAGTCTCATGACTCTGCTGTCGCAGTCCAATACTATTCGACTAATAACAAGAAATTTTGATGGTCAACCATCATTCAGAATTGTAGGGAATATGTTACAGCCTGCTGAATTTATGCCCAAATGTAAACACCCCAAACTCATCCTGCCGGACTTCTTCAGCTTTTACCCACTCCAAAAAGTCCTTGGACCCACCTCCCCATAGAATGATCATTACTGATCTTCAACCCTCAGAAAAGAAGTCTGTTATTTGAGTAGGGGTGGACAGATTCATCAGTGTAATTTTGTTGGTTTGTCTACGTTGACTATTTCCCAAACCTTACCTAATTTTTTATAAAACACATTATGTATCTACATGGGAATCTAGAAAATATTATTTATCATAGAGGAACTCATTTTATTTTCAAATTCTGGAGGGCATTCTGTAGTAAGATTAATAATTATTTGTTTTTTTCTTCTAGTTATCATTCAGAGACTAATGGTCAAATTGAACGTGCTATCCAAACATTTGAGCGGTATCTTTGGTGTTTTGACCATCAGTTTCACTGGGTGGAACACCTACCATTAGTTGAGTTTCCATTCAATATCAAGCATCAATTAGGACAGCTGCTTTTTTCTGTAATCTTGGGTATCATCCTCATTTTGGGTCTTTTGCAACCTCTGTAGTTGATTCTTCAGAGGCTGGTAAATCTGTAGACAAGTTGAAGCTTATCTGGTCTGAAGTGAGAGAGAACCTAGAAAAGGCACAGTCTAGAAAGACCTCATCTGCTAATAAGACACACATTGAGGGGAAAAGCTTTGTAATTAGGGACAAGGTGTAGTTATCCACCAGAAATATACAAGTTCTATGTCCTCTTGCCAAGCTAGGAGCCAAATTCATTGGTCCATACGAGATATCAGAGGGTTTCAATCAGGTGGCCTTCCAGCTAAATCTTCCTCCTTCCTTCCAGATCCCCGATGTGTTCCACAAATCCTTGCTAAAGGCATACCGTTCTCAGGTGCACCCTGTGTTGGTTAGAAGTAACCTTGACTTTGAGATAGAAAAGATTCTTTTTGAGATAGAAGATTCCTTGATAGTGTGGAACTCTGTCCACTCCCTGATACATTGGAAGGGCTATGGTCCAGAGGAAAGATCTTGGGTATTGGCTAACATCATCAATGCCGACATTCTTATTAGAAGTTTAATCTGTCTTTCTCTGACAAGCCCCATCCTAAGTGTCAGGAAGCCCCTTTGTTAGAGAACTACTGTAACATCCTCCTCACATCCCATCTACTTCTACTTTACTCTCAGCCAATGCAGAGTGACTATTCAGTAGTCCTGTATTATTACTGGGACTTGTGGCTCTGGTCAGTCCAGAAGCTAGAAGGTTAATCCTGTTGGGTTTCTATCAGCTATCATCACTTTGTTGGGCTATAGTTTTCAAGCCTATTTTTGGGAGCTGACAGGTAACTACTAGGGAACACAGGGACAAGGTGCACGTATGTATGCAGGGACACAGCTTTCCATGGGTAAACTTCTTTACATTTTTTACTTGGTCTCCTTCATTTTGCTATTTGTTCTTCAACGACATACTTTTTTTTGGGCTCCATATTTGTTACCTTGGCACATTACTACATACTATTGATGCGCTGTGCAATCTAAGTGCCATCCAGGGTTTACAATGTGATATTACTACATAGAGGATTTAATCTCTGTTTTACCATGCAATAATTTAATTGGTTGTATACCCGCACAGTGGTCCATTTACTAACGTATATACTCGAGTATAAGCCGAGTGTTTCAGCACAATTTTTGTGCTGAAAAGTGCCCCCTCGGCTTATATTCGAGTCTATACACTATATACTCGAGCCTGAGTGTTTGGGGGTGGTGGACCAGGGGCTGGAGGAGGCGTGGGGAGGCTTCAGAGTGAGCAGGCGGTCACGTGGGCCCGCTCATTAAATATGCACTGCATCCCCCTGTCAATCAGCGACAGGGGGAGCGGTGCATATTTACTTGCCTCCCCCCCATAGCGTTAACGCTATGTGCTGCTGTGGAAATGTCTACGTTTTTAACGGTTCTGTCATGCTAGGGTCACAAGGCAAGTGTGACCCTAGCCTTACTCAAGCACTCACTTCATTAATAGACTGGGGTAGAAAACTCCAGTTTAATGAATTTAGGGCCTATGAGTTTCTGAACTCTGGGAAGCAAACATGTTTGCAAAAGTAGCTACATAATACCTTTTCACAAACACAAGATGCTGAGTGAGAAAGCCAGGGACCAGCAGGACATTATGTTTTAGGCCAAATAACAGGCTATGCACTGCCTATTGCTTGTAAAAAGGCCAGCTACATAATTGTGCTAATGCACTGTGCTCACAGACAGTCACTCTAAGTGATAGAAAAAAGGCGAAGATAGGACATTACTCTGGGGATGCCAATTATTCACACTGTGCCATCAAACTGCTGCAGAAGACTTGCGGATGTATCTATCGGTGATGTCAATGCATCAAAAATAAACTAAAAATATCGAGAATAGTGACGTGTTTGGTAATCAGTCTACATGTATACAAGTTTATTGACGAAACTTATCTTTAGATTCAGAAAACTCTTGATACATTATAGTCAATGGCCCACTGGGTTTAAAGTGACCCTGTCACCTGCTTTACACTGCCCAAACCTCATGCAACATAAATCAGAGCCTGGCTGAAAAACTGCTTCAGTGTTTTAGAGAAGATATTCTTCTCTCAGCGCTGCTAGAGGTGATTGGTAGGTCGTTCACTATGTTATAGACCTGTCAATCACTGGCAACAGCACTTGGAAGAGTCTCAGACTATTGCCCCGGCTGAATCTTTAAAGCACCACTCCAGCATTTTTTTTTTAAAATTTCCCTGTTGGAGTGGTGCATTAAATGTAAGTACCCTGCCCCCTGACTTTGCTCATCTGCTGCCATCTTCATCTGTTTCCAGCATCGCTCCTCCAGCCGGGCAGCTCCAGTGTTTAATGGAGTACACTGAAGGTCACAAATCAAAGTAAATCATACATCGGTAATTTGAATGTGACAATAATGTCCTTTGCAATTTTATCAGGCAGATAACAAGGTTTTGGAATTCGGTATGCATTGATCACCAAATTATCTTTGGCTAAATCCGGAATGAGTTGGGTTGTCATTTTTTAAATACAGTTGTTTAATTGAGAAGGAAGCACTGATTCAGGTACTCCACTGATCTTTAAGTTATTTTTCCTTGAGTGTACTTGCCGGTTTCAGAATGTGCAGTCGCATGCTCTGGAACCAGCAAGTACACCCAATACTCTCCCACAATGCGCAGGACAAAAAACAGATGCGCCGGGCGTGCCATGCCTGGAAGCAGCCCATAGATTTTAGTATTTACACAGAAGGGGGCAGCGCTTGTACATTAGGTTATCATGCCCACCAGGGCATGATAACCAGGGATGGAAGGCGGCATGGAAATCTGAACGAACACCCACACAATCTTAACTGTGCCTCATTAACGGTGGGGGGAAATGAAAGTTGCAAAATGCATTTGTTCAACTATTAAACTAAACATTTAGCTCAGACAGGGATGCTTAGGAATGTACTAGGAAGCTGCAGGTGCAGATAGTGATAGCTTGGGGGGCGGGTCTAAAGTAGCTGACAGGTTCTCTTTAACTTTGGTCAGTCATACCCGTCCCCCCAAACCTTAAATATTAGCCTTTAACATCCCTATACTTTGATTCCTACTTTCATGTCTGTCTTTTTTCTCTTGACGTCTCCAACTACATATTTTCCTTCTAACTGAGGATGTTACTAAAATATAGTTTTATAAATTCCTGTATTTTTATCACTTGAGAACATGTTCAAATACATCTCTATCTTGTACACTCTCACTTGAGAATTTTCACCTTTGTAGAACATATTCTTCAGATCTGTTCACATGAGTCGCATATAAAGACAATTTTTTGCCAGAGAATTAATGCAAAAAAACAACAAAAAAACAAAAAACAACTACATATTATAGTGCCAGAAAAGGAGATGAAATCTTAAGAAATTGAACACATGAGCAGCAGAGAAATCCACAGGGTAAATTAACTAGCACGGCAGATATAAAACTCAATGTCTGTCAATTTATGCTGCTGATATGCACTATGGATTTGGGCAATACAAGTTAGGAAACTTAAAGAGATTTTCTACTGCGAGGTGGATCAGTCTACTATGGATTTAGCCCTACATGTAAAATATCCAGTTACTTTATGTTGTCTCTTTTTAAAATACCATTGTCTACAAATCTTTTGTACAATGTTTATTATTAACTAGACGGATTATATATTAGTTTAACTATATTAATGTTTTAAGCTACTACGGTACTTTAAAAAATAACTGGTGCATGTAAAACTGATAGCAGTTGAATTGTGTAAAATGCAAACAACAAAAGTGATAAATAGTAAAAAAAAAAAAATTTAATTATACAGATTAGTAAAATGAATCATTATAACTTAAATATGTTAATGTAAAACACTTATGAAAACTACATTGGCTTGTCGAGTGTTTCACAGCAAGCCCTACTGCGCATGAACATGTAAGCCAATATGGTGGTCGCGGGGAGGTACTTCACATGACACATGATCAGGTGTATAAATATTGTCATCGCTACACCCAAAGCGCTACTGCGCATGAGCATGAGGACTAATATAGCAGGTTCAGGGAGGTGCTGAAGAGTGTAGAAATATAGCCACGGCTACACCTGGAGCGCTACTGTGCATAAGTGTGTAAGTCAATATTGTGGGCGCAGGGCAGTTCTGCAAAGTGTAGAAAAAAATGAATTATTCTGATCATTAATTCGGTTTCTAGGAACCTTCCATGATAGCATAGCAGGTTGCCTCTCCACACCCGTAATTAGGGACAGGAAGCACAAAGAGGTTAAAATGCCCCTCCCACCTCCTACTAGCCAGTGACTTAGAAAGAAACCATAGCACTGGTTATCTTAGCAATTCCAAGAAAATATTGAGGAATGTAGGGAGGGAAATAAGTGTTGTCATGGAAAGTTCCTAGAAACCGAATTGACGGTAAGAATAATTCATTTTTTCTCTAGTTACCTTCCACGACAGCATTGGAGGAATACCAACAAATTATCCAGTTAGGAGTGGGACTACAGCCTGCAGTACCTTTCTGCCAAAAGTTAAATCCCTGTTGGATGCTAGATCTAATCTATAGTGTTTAGTGAAAGTATGCAGAGGGGACCAAGTAGCTGCCTTGCAGATCTGCTCAGGTGAAGCCCCTCAGCCCAGGAGACGGTGGATCTGGTTGAATGGGCCGTGAATCCTGATGGAGGTGTCAGGTTTTGACAGAGGTAGGCTTCAGTAATGGCTTTCTTTATGCAATTAGATATTGTGCTTTTAACCACTTTTCTGCCCTTGTTGCGTCCATGTGGTTGGATGAACAGATTGTGATCAATCCTCCAAGGCTCAGTCTGATCTAGATAGTGTAAGACTAGCCTGCAGACGTCTAGTGAATGAAATTCTTCTTCCTTTGAATTTTTCGGATCTTGACAGAAGGAAGGAAGATGAATACTTAAGGAACGATGAAAGTCGGAAACTACTTTGGGAAGGAAAGAAGGATCCAGATGAAGAACTATGCTATTATCAAAAATTGTCAGATAAGGATCTCTGATTGACAGGGCTTGCAGCTCTCCGATTCTTGCTGTGGTCGTGATGGCGATATAAAGGCTGTCTTGTGAAAGAACGAAGGCTGCAAGAGGATAGAGGCTCATAGGGAGGATGTGACAATCCAGAAAGGACCACATTCAGGTCCCAGGAAGGTGTAACAACCTGACATCTGGGACAAAGTCTATTACCCGATACCATGAATCTTTTGATCCAACGATGGTTGGCCAGGCCTAAATCAAAAACTGAACTAAGGGCAGAGACCTGGACCATCAAGGTACTAGGTCTGAGGCATAAATCCAGCCCCTACTGTAGGAAGTCAAGAATTTGAGAGATAGTAGGTTAAAATGGATCTGGCAAATTGGGGCTGCACCAGGAAGAGAATTTCTTCCAGATTTTGTTGTAGATTGTGTTGGTAACAGGGTTCCTACATTTTTGCAAGGTTGAGATTATTTTATCTGAAAGGCCCGGAGCCCTTAATACTTGAAGCCAGGCAGCTACTCAGCCTGAGGATCCGGATGAAACGGAGGACCCTGTGAGAGTAGATTTGAGTCTGGGGCCAGAGGGACTGGACCCTCCACCTTGAGATCTATTATTAGATTGTACCAACTCCGCTTTGGTCACATTGGAGCAACTAGGATAGTTGGGTCTCTGTCTTCTCTGTTCTTCTTCAGAGTCTTTGCCAATAGAGGAATTGGAGGAAAGGCGTAGCCCAGGTGAAACTTCCAAGGGTGGGAGAATGTATCCACCCCCATGGATTCGTCCCTTGGATTCAGGGAGAAAAATGTTCTTACTTTCTGTTCTGGTTTAACGCGAAGAGGTAGATCTTGGGAGGTCCCCATCTTGCTGCCAATGCACAGAACACCGTCTGGTCCAGGCTGCACTCCCCTTGGCGTAGATCCTGACGACTTAAGAAGTCCGCCTGAAGACTGGAGGATCACTTTAAGTGGAATGATGGTAGGGATAGAAGGGACTGTATAGCCCAGTGAAAGATTCGACCTGAGATTGATTTCTGACTGTTAAATCTCATGCTCCTCTGATGGCGGAGATGTGCCACCGTAGTGATGTTGTCTGAATAGACGAGAATGTTTTTGACCACAACTAGGCTGTGTGCTGCAAGAAGGGCTTCTTCTACCGCCTTCAACTCCCTGTAGTTGGATGACTGGGAGCTGACTTCCTGACTCCAGAGACCCTGGAATTGAGTGTGAGACACCATAGCTCCCCAGTCTCTCTTGCTGGCACCTGTTGTTAGGGTGACAAGAGGAGTCTGGGACCATGCAACTGCTCTGCGGAGATTTTTGGGGTTTAACCACCACTGGAGGGAAGCTGCTACTTGACCAGATAGTCATTTTGTTCAGGGAGGTAATGTGCCTGTTCTAGTTTGTCAGGATGTGATCCTGCTAATTGCGGGAGTGAGCATGGACCCACAACACTGAAGGTATGCAGGATGTCATGGATCCCAGGGCAGACATAGCTGCTTGGAGGGTAGGATCCCTCTGTGTCTTCAGTGCTGATATTTTGGAGATCAAGTCAGCCAGTGATTTTCCAGAAGAAACTACATCTGTCTGTCTGAATCCAGCAGTACCCCAGAAACCTCCTTGTAGTGGAGGGTTGGAGTAGTGACTTCTTCATATTTGGGATCCAACATAAAGTCCGAAGTATGTCTAGTGATGTTTCTATATGGCTCCTGAGGGTTTGGGCTGAAGGAGCGATTAGAAGGAGATCATCCAAGTATGGTACGAGACAGATGCCTTGAGTTCTTAGGAAGGCAACTACCTCCGACATAATTTTGGAGAACCCCTCACTGCATAGGAGATGCCAAAGGGGAGCACGTTGAACTGATAGTGATAGACCTGTTTGTTGTGAAGGACTGCGAATCTCAGGATTTTCTGTGCCAAGGATGGATAGGCATATGAAAATAGGTATCTTTTAGGTCTATCGTGGCCATCAGGTAATGATGCCCTATTAATGAAATATGAAAATTTTATTGATTCCATTTTGAGCCTTTGATACTTCACATATTGGTTCAGACACTTCACATTGATGATAATGTGGACATCTCAAGATTTTTTTTTTTTACTAAGAAGACACGGGAGTAATGGCTTTCTTCCTGCCCTTGCATCGGTACGGGGAGATTACCCTTGAATGTAGAAGATCCTGTAGGTTGGTGGACAAAAGATCTTGGGCTCCCTGTGAAGGCAGGGTAGTGACTTGAAGATCTGGGGGCGAGAGGACTCGAACTCTATAAGTAGGCCTTCTGAAATGACTTTGAGGACCCACTGGCAATTGGTGACGTTCTGCCACTGGGATAAAATGTTCGAGAGCCTCCCCCAACCAGACCTGAGTCAATGTCTGTCCTGTTGCTGCTGTGGTTGGGCAGGTACAAGTATGATTTTGCACTTGCCCTTTGGATAGCTCCATCTACCCGTCTTCCCCTTGCTTTTAGCCTGGGAGGTTTGAGGAAGTGAGGAACGAAAAAGTGTTTTTTCGTTAATTACTGCTCCGGAAGAGCCTTCTTTTTGTCCGTCGCCTTCTTGAGAATGTCATCGAGAGCCGGCCCAAAGACTAACTCTCCTTTGAAGGGTATGGAGCAAAGTTTTGTTTTAGATGTGGCATCCCCACTCCCCAATTTGAGCCCCAAGTTACGTCTGGCAGAGTTGGATAGGACAGATGTTTTTGCAGCCATACAGACAAACTCAGCTGAAGCATCGGCCAGGAAACTGGTAGCTTTTTTAAGCAAAGGCAGGGAGTCCAATAATTCTTCTCTAGGGGCTCCCTGAGAGATATGGTTCTCAAATTAATCTAACCATTTGAGCAGAGATCTCGAGACACAGGTGGAGGCAATATTAGCCTGGATGGTAGAGGTAGATACCTCCCAGAATATTTTCAACAGACTCTCAATTTTAGGATCCATCTGATCGTTAAGTTGGGATGAATCCTCGAAAGAGAGTGCAGTTTATTTAGCTACTGTCGTCACCTGCACATCCACCTTCGGGATGTCCCAATTAAAATACACTCTCCTCAAGCAGGAATCTTGGTTTAGATCGGTTTTAAGCCTTTTTTTTCTGCAAATTCCCATTCCTGTGAAATGAGGCTCTGTATGTTTGCGTGGACTGGGAAGCCAACTTGCTTTTCTGACTTCAGCCCCACAAACATCTCATCCTGACAGTATGGAGGACGTGTTTCTCTTCTAAGCCAATCGTGCTACGAACAGCGCTAATGAACTCGCCTATATCTTCTGAAGAAAACAGTTATTTCTTAATATCTGCCCTTCTGGAAGGTGAAGTGTCACCGATTTTGTCAGAATCTGAATCGTGAATCTCTTCTGACCCAGAATCTGAAAGGTCTATCTGGAGCTTCGTTTTTTAGGGGAAGGCCGACCAGGTACAGGGGTGGTGGGCGTTAAGGAAGCTAAGGAGGACTAGCCTCTTGCTACATATGGAACATGTGGGGATTTCCTGGTAAACTTGTCAGCAGCAGACATGTCTCCATAGAAAGAGGAACAAGCTGCTTTAAAAATCTGTCCTCAAATATGTCAGATTTAGGGACCCACCCTACAGACTCACTATGGCTGAGGCAGCGCTGTGCTCTGCAGGAGGAGGGCAGGGAGAGACACCATCCATCCTCACAGAGGAGTAAGTTTACCTCAGTGGTGTCTTCTCGGCGGGCTTATAACCTTGTAAGCTGAGCCCTCAGCGCCAGGTCTGTTTCCCCTCCTCCCCCTCAGGGTCCCAGACAGGCCATTGAAAAAGAAAAAAAAAAGGTGTCCTGCATGCTGTTCGTAGCCGGGATCCGGAGGCCGGAACCTGGAAGTGCATGTGCTCCACAGCGGAATGCAAGACCTGGAAGTT
This sequence comes from Allobates femoralis, assembly GCA_033576535.1. Lineage (NCBI taxonomy): Eukaryota > Metazoa > Chordata > Amphibia > Anura > Aromobatidae > Allobates > Allobates femoralis. Next base: position 720,276,207 of record JARQOC010000003.1, on the reverse strand, counting down.
CAGCCGCTGATGTCACTTTTGGGTCGCACTGAACAGCGCACGAAGGAGAAGAAGCCGGCGGGCTCATGGAGGCCAGAGATCTCTGACCCGCATTGCCCCATGAGGAGATGCCGGAGGGCCAGGGATGGTCCCAAAATCCCGCAGGGAGACGGAAGCCGAATGGAGGAGGAGAGCGGAACCCGCATCCAGCACTGTCCGGCTTCGAAAAATAAAAAAGGTATGCCACAGTTGCTGGTTACACAGCATAAGAAAAAACCTCTCCATGCCCCATGGGGGAAAGGAAAGACACTAACTAGTAGGAGGTGGGAGGGGCTTTTTAACCTTTTTGTGCTTCCTGTCCCCAATTAGGGCATGGAGAGGCCAGGGAAGGTCCCGAAACCACACAGGGAGGCGAAGGCAGAACGAAGGAGGAGAGGAGAGTCAACGTCCAACAATGCCCGGCTTAGAAAAATAAAAAAAAAGGTATGCCACGGTAGGCAGCTACGCAGCATAGGAATAAACCTCTCCATGCCCCATGGGGACAGGAAAGACACTAGCTAGTAGGAGGTGGAAGGAGCTTTTTAACCTCTTTGTGCTTCCTGTCCTTAATTAGGGCATGGAGAGGCAACCTCCTATGCTATCGTGGAAGGTGACTAGAGAAATATGGCCACCGCTACACCCGAAGCGCCACTGCACATGAGCGTGTGGGCCAATATGGTGGGCGCAGGGAAATACTGCCAGGTTTAGAAATATGGCCACCGCTACACCTGGACAGCTAGTGCGCAAGAGCAGGTGGCCAATATGGCAGGAGAGGGAAGGTACTGCCGGGTGTAGAAATATGGCACCACTACACCCTCAGCGCTACTGCGCATGAGCATGTGGGCCAATATGGCGGGCGTGAGAATGTACTGCCCGGTGTAGAAATATGGCTACTGCTACATCCAGAGCGTTATTGTGCATAAGCATGTTGGATAATATGGTGGGCGCAAGCCTGTATAGACATGCCAGGAAAAAAAACAATCGGCCCACACCTGGATCTGCCTGCACTTCTGCCAGTGTCCTGGACGGCGCGTAAGCCCCGTCCTCTAGATGGCGCTATTTCAGGAACAAACTTACAGACGGGATAGGGATTTTGTTATTGTAGATTACATGCAAACTTATTTTTTTATATTTAGTCAAGAAGGAATTTTTCCCCTAATAAGGGGCAATTTGTATCTACCTCATGAGGCTTTTATCTTCCTATGGATCAACACGTTAGGGTATCGGTTGAAGTTGATTGACCTATGTCAACCTTCAACTTTAAAAACTATATGTGGCTTGTAGATGGCTACTCTCTATATCCTTGTATATGAATAGTCCATATGTGTTTCTATTAATGCCTTTGTTTCAATAAAACTTAATTGCTTAATTAAAAAACAAAACATGAATAACGTTTAAATACAAACAAAAGAACCCAGTGGGTATAACACAATGTAACCTTTAAGAGATGATGCCACAATTAACTGTACACACAGTCATGCACATTAATTTCAGTTCTGAATGTATTATCGGCCTGCAGTAAATTACTACCCTATTAGAACACTGAAATTATCTATACAGTAAAAGACCGAGCCCTTAAATACCAAGAAATGAGCAAAAGGTCACGTTGTTCCAGAGTAGGAAAGTGTCTCGCACAATTCAAGCCAACGCAGTATCTATATTTTATGGATGACAGCAAGGAAACTATAGTCACATGAACATAAAGTAAGCGGCAATTGAGCCATTCGGCAAATGCCATTTAAATTTGTCCTTAACAAATGATAGATGAAAGTCATACGACAACTGGGCTTAGGTTTCCTCTTCACCATGACCCCCAACTCAAGTATCATTCATTAAATATAGTCCGTTTGGCATCTGGTGTGCACAATTTATGTATTCTGTCTGATCAACGTCTTGGTGAAGAATTGCTTGGGTGCATCTTTAATAAAGCAAAGACTTTTAATTTCCCTTTTTCTTCCATACGGTTCAGGAGAGGTTAAGAATGATATCAAAATTACAGCAAAGCTCAAGTGTCAGCGCATCCCTTCTGCTATAACTTACCAGTCAGGCTTTTCATCATATCATAAAAAATATTTCCAAAATCATCCCTGAAGGTACAGAGTTATGACAACGTCAAATATAGGTGTAAGCAAGCCGAAATACCGTCTGTCATTGTCTTGTTACTGTCCGTGATTCATGAATAGCATTACTCTATAAATAAACCCAAACTAAGAAATACTTCGTCTATGGAACACACAGGCACTAATTTTATAGAGGGATAAGTCTGATTTACCTGCTTTGGCAGCCGAAAAAGAGAATTTTTGTTGAATATGTCTTTGGCCTGACTCCATGTGCCATCTATTATGATGAGGGAGCGCGGGTGATGATTGTCTTCTAGGGACAGCTCTTCCAAATTAGCTGCTTCAGCTCCAGGATAAAGGATAAAAGTACCAGGTTTCCTGCAAATGGCAGCTAGTTCTGGATATCTAAAAGCAAAGGTGAGATGCTATGAATACAAAACAGCTGATTTTCAGTGCCATATTGTTTTCATACATAAAGACCCAGTCTGAAGGGTTGGCATGATGTTCACATAACAGACTGATGGTGTTCATTACCGATGATGATTAATGCTAGTAAACATCAACATTTTGACAGTTAAAAAAGAAAACTAGGCATAGAAAACAAACTATAAACCTGCACATCTGTGGTGAATATATGGATTATAATACATTAAATGTAATATTCATAGAAAACAACAGAACAACATTGAGTCATAATAAGATGTTGTGAGGTCAGCGGCATCAGGAGCAAAGACACGGGATCCAGGCACACGGGTCACGGCACACGGGTTTATTTGCCAAAAAATGTAGAAAACAATAGTCGGGTACAATCTTCCGATTCCCCTTACTTCAGGGGCCGCTACTTAGTTCACCCAAAAGGAGTACCCCGTCAAAACCAGCACAAGGTCTCAGGCTGCTCAGGGAAGTTTCTCTGTCAGAAGCTCAGGAAGTTGTCTTCACTCCCCACTAGAGACCACACCCCGTGGTCTAGCTTCCTTTATCACACCCAAGCCAGTAAAGCAGAACCAGCACAAAATCTCGGGATGGAGTGCGACCTGTCAATATGGGGGACGCACCCAGGAGGCACATACCGTCGCAGGGGCCGACCCGGTCGGTGCCTCACAATGTAATCAGGTGCATTAGGACTCCCCATGAAAATAAGCCGAGAAGCCTCATTACTTTTGTTGTTAGGGTAGGTTCACATATAGTTTTCACTTTGTGTTACAACGGATCCGTTGTAAAGCAGCAAAAACGCAATGTAACTGTTGCATTAACACATCCATAGACTTACATTGAACAAACGCATACTAATGCATGCCAAAGTAGGCATGCATTTGAAAGTATGCATTTTTTCAACGCACATGAAAACACTGCAGTCCACGTCTACATGTGCGTTGAAAAAACGTATGCTTTCAAACGCATGCCTACTTTGGCATGCATTAGTATGCGTTTGTTCAATGTAAGTCTATGGATGCGTTAATGCAACAGTTCCATTGCGTCTGCGCTGCTTTACAATGGATCCGTTGTAATGCAAAGCGAAAGCGATATGTGAACCTACCCTTACATAGTGAGTTGTGGAGTCGGTAAGCCAAACATCCGACTCCTCAATTTCCCTGAATCCCACTCCAACTCCACCAAAATGGACACTGACTCCAACTCCATGACTTCACAACCATGGCTGTGAAGTTAGTAAGCCAAACATCTGACCCCAACATTGACTCCTCAATTTCCTTAATGCAACCCCGACTCCACCAAATAGCGCCGGACTCAGACGCTACAGCCCAGAATAAAACACAATTAGATCTTCATTTAGTTACATACCACTATACTATCATCTAAGTAGCTGAATGTACCTTCCACGTTCTTTTGTTTGGGTTTTCCTTGACATTACTTTTGGCACATGAATGCCACCAGCACCTCAAGAGCATACCCAGTATCTGTCCCTATTGGGTCTATAAAAGTCACAAAAACTCTTGTAGTGGATTTGATTCATTAATCTTGACCACTGCTACTCACTACTACTCAGTATTCTCAATAAACAACCCTTTTCTATCCCAAATGCAGCAGTCAGGTCATTTTCTATTTTACGGTATTCTACACTGATTTTCCAACCTGTCAACTTCAATGGTTCACTTAACCACTTCAACATTTACATTTAGTAGTTGTAGAGCTATTAAAAGTAGAATGATTAATAACAATTAAAGGAAAAAAAATATACGCTAATGGCCAATTATTAACAAAAAATATCAACTGGTTCTAAGCAAACGTGTCTTGAAAGCACTAGCAGTAATGTGCTAATTAAGCTTATACAAAATTAATTAGTCAACTCTCTGAAGGTGAGTTCAGACACAATTAGATTAAAGCGGCATACTTGCTGGACCAGAAGTTAGTGGGACATGACCAGCTTAGTTGCTGGGCGTGTCCCAGCATTTCCTTCTGTGCACTCTACCTAGTTAGCGCCCATTTCCACTGGCTGAGCTTGGTCACAACCCACCCCCCATGTATCCATCCCCCGATATTGTGAGGCAAGCCTGCCACGATAGGATCCGGTCTGCAGTAGCAAGTGGGAGGTGCTGGCCACGCCAACAAAGCCAGTCATTTACGCTCACTAAACTGGCTACCATGCCCACTATGGTTCTATTCTCCTCCTTCAATCAAGGTGAAAACCAGCAAATGGCATACCACAAGCAGATGATGCCAGCTTACAGATGAAGGATCAGATGGCAGGGAGTCTACGATACAAGAGCTAGTGCATGGAAGGAAATTCTAGTCCACAGCCACCGAGTTGGACGTCACCAAGTAAGCCTGTCATGCCCACTAACTTCCAATCCACGAGCATGCCACTGGGGCTGCAGTTGAGCTTTACAGCCAATGTACAATAGTCACAAATATTTCAATGCCAATTTGGGGAATTTAAGGCCCACACTTGGACTGCACACAATAAAACAAGGAATAATCAATCACTTTGTAGCAGTTTTGAATAAATCACAACCAATGCAATATTATTTCTAAAGGCTGTCTTGGACAAATGCGGTCCATTGATAATTTTATAGTACTGCTCAAGACTCTGTGGGCACCATGGAAAGTGTCATCTTACAACTCCTTCCAGTGCCTTTCCATGAAGACGTTAAAGCTAGTCTCCATTACAGCAAAAACTAAAGTATGTTACGAACCTATAGAGGACTGGTCATGTACCATCAAATGATAGGTGGATTGGACACGGTAGCGGCTGGGACTGCAATCATATTGGTTTACTCTCACCTTCTAAGTAACTCATAAAACTACCGTAAGTAGAATGTTCAGAATTCTTCAGTAAGAAAATAATTTCAATAAGTAGAACATTTACCATGGCAGATCTATAAAAAAAAGACAGTAGAAAACTATTCATTAATTCAATGCAGCCCAAATGTCTACCCTTGTTCCAATTACATAAAATTGGGGGAAAATCCCTGTAGCGCAATATTTTCTGCTTCCTTCCAGCCCTCTGTTTTCCAGCACTAAACTTATTCCCTTGATAAATGTCCTTTTATCTTTGCTTCAAGTACAATATAGTACAAACACAGTCATGCCATATAAATCTCAGTTTGGAATAGCAGAATATTAGAGTATTAACAGACACTATTGCCGTTTTACTACTGTGTTGAAACTGAAACTTTTATGGCTTTGCAATATATAAAAGAGCTGAAGGAAACATGAATTAAGCAGCGTGAGTGGGGAGAAGTATGGTGTCTCAGCAGCATTCACCTTGTAATGCCTTATTAAGACACAAACAAAATGACATTTTCAGTAGTGTACCATTAAACCAAGGAAAGTTTGCCTGAGGAATGACATAGATATGGCGTCCAAAAGCAATGTATGTACTTTCACAGTTTACTGTCTGCCTGCAATCATTTAAAAGAAAAAAAAACACAACACATGAAATGTTCACACATCAGCCGCCAAATTATTCCGTTTTAGAGGTCTGCTCCTTATGCAGTTTAGAGAATAAATCCCAGACTTGCAGAAATTGAAATGACCAAGGGCAGATTACTTAGCAGACTGGAAACAAATCAAAAAGAAAGGGCACAACAACCGAGTCCGAGGAGCGGATGATACATGCACAAGGTTGTTAATTCTGGAAATCAGCATATTCCACACAATGAGTGGTGTAAATATCCACACTACAAATCTTTTGTATCTGTAACACTGCTATAAATCCTTGCAGCTCATGTTTTAGTATGCAAGAGCCACCAATCTCCTCCATCTGTAGGTTTATGAGCAGGATATCACCAGGTTTTTCCATTTTAATCTGAAGCCACTACCCATAACTGCTATCACTGCTATCTACCAACTTGTATCCAAGAGCCCAACTCACCCTACATATGCAAAAAATTATGTTTTATACTTCTCGTACATGGCATGACCGGTCTGATGGGCAGGGGAATAGAGCTGGAGTGACAGAGACATCAGATCTACAGCCTAAAGGCCGCATTACATGCTGCGATGTCCCTGCGATCCCACCAACGATGGGGATCGCTGGGACATCCCTATCTGATCACTGGTGAGCTGTCACACAGGCAGACTCACCAGTGATGAGGACCAGTGAGAATGCTGGTAACCAGGGTAAACATCAGGTAACTAAGCGCAGTGCTGCGCTTAGTTACCCGATGTTTATCCTGGTTACCAGCCTCCCAGCGTGTACTGTGCAGCGCTGGGAGGTTGTTGATCGCTGGTCTCCCGCTGTCACAACACGCCGATGCTGGCCGCCCAGCGGGAGACCAACTATAAAAAAAAAGGTCCTGGTCATTCTTCCACAATCTTCAACGAACTTATCGTTGGTCATTGCTACGTGTCACATGCAACGATATTGTTTTGATGTCGCTGCAATGTCACAAAACCGGTGACGTTGCAACTATATCGTTGACGATATCTAGCGTGTAACGGGGCCTTAATTTGCATCTCAATTCAATCACCGATTTCTCAGTAATGAAGGAACAGACTGGACATGAACAGGTATTGCTGGAATAGTCTGTGAAAGACCTACATGCCCAAAAGCTTCTATAAGGGCTCAGACACACTCTCCTAGTTACATCCGAGTTTGACGGATGAGTCTCAAAAAGGGTTGGAGCAGTGACCTTGAACAGCTTCTCCCTGTCTGGACGGGGCTGTTGGCTAATTGTTTTTTTAGTGCAGCTCCACACTCCCCGTCCAGAAAGAGAGGGGCTGTTCAGGCTCACTGCTCCAGCCCTTTCTGAGACTCATCCGTCAAACTCGGATGAGTGTGTTCGAGCCCTTAAGGTTAAGTTACAAAAAAAAAAAACACAGAAGACTTAAAAGAGGTATTCCCATCTTCAAGATCCTATCTCAACAGATATTATTTTTATTATTATTATTTATGAAGTATAATTAATTCCATAGTGCTGTACATGAGAAGGGGTTAAATACAAAATACAGATATAGGTTACAGTGAAGAAACTAACATTGATAGCCTGATAAGAGAGGACAGCACCCTGCCCTCACAGTCAACATTCTATAGGATGATAGGGAGGAGACAGTCGGTTGGGGGTTGCGATAGCTCCGGTGGTGGTGAGGTGGCAGCTCCAGGAGTGATGAGGCGACTGCTCCAACGGAGGTGAGGGGCCGCTCCGGTGGTATTGATTATGTTGGAGCAGCTTTGGGGGTGGTGACAGGGCAGTTCCAGCGGTGGTGAAGGGGCCGCTCTAGTTGTGGTAGTGAAGTGGCAGTTCTGGAGGTGGTGAGGTGGCCGCTCCAGTGGTAGTGAGACAGTAGCTGGTGATTGCAGGCTGTGAGATTTCCCAGAGCAAATAGGACAGATGTAATAATAATAATAATAATATTAGCAAATAACTCCAATTAGAAATGTAGTATAGTTATTCTGATTAGCTATGTCTCTTACCCCATGTACAGGATGTTGCAGAAGCTTATGTATCCATAGTTACAACCACTCATATAGGTACTGTCAGGGTGCTTTCACATAACGATTTTTCTAAATCCGATGCTGTCCGATAAAATCGGACAGCATCGGATCCAAACTGAATCCTGCAATCGGATGCCAAATAGCATCCGAATCCTACTTTTTGCAGGATCAGTTTGGGCTGTGTCACGTAGCTCCCCCTCCTCTCTCCCTCCTGTAATCTTGCTGTCACCCTGCTGTCCCCCTACTGTCCCCTCTCATGTCCCCCTCCTGTCCCCTCTCATGTCCCCCTCATGTCCCCTGCTGTCCCCCCTCCTGTCCCCTCTCATGTCCCCTGTCATGTCCCCTCTCCCCTCTCATGTCCCCTCTGCTGTCATTGTAACATAACAAATGTTTATTCTCACCTTCCAGCGCTCCCTCAGCGTCTCCAGCTGCAGCCGATCGGGTGTACAGGACATGTGATGATGTCAAAAGCATCGGCGTTTACCGCGGTAACCGGTCATGTGACCCGATCAGCTGATCGGGTTCTGACATCATCACAGGTCCTGTTACCGAACGGCTGCAGCTGGAGACGCCGAGGGAGCGCTGGCAGGTGAGAATAAAGATTTTTTTTATTTTAAACACTTGTTTAACTTATATTTAACTTCTGCAATGTATGTATATACATTGCAGAAGTTAAATTAGGGGCGGCACACAATAGGTTTAGTGTACTGAGCATGTACTGAGCATGCTCAGTACACTAAAATCGGGTCCGAGGAAACATCAGATGTTTCCTCGGACCCTGCTCCATTGGGCCCCATGTTAAAGGGATCGGGTCGGATCGGATGTGCACTAAATGACATCCGATTTGGTCCGATCCGATTTTGTCCGATTTTATTTTCGGTGCAAAAATCGGAGCAGGCTCCGATTTTTGCACCGATAAAAACATCGGACAGAATCGGATCGGACCAAATCGGATGCCATTTAGTGCACATCCGATTCGGTCCGATGCCCATAGGGCTGCATGGGGCCAAACTCGGATCCGATGCTGTTCGATTTTTATCGGACAGCATCGGATTTGCAAATATCGTAGTGTGAAAGCAGCCTTAGTTGCTTATGGTTGTAACCATGGATACCTAAGCTATTGTAATGCCTGCACATGAGGACACATAGCTAATCAGGAATGTTATACTACATTACTAATTGGAGGTATTTGCTAATAATATCATTACATCTGCTACATATTGGTTTAAGAACTTGGAGATGGGAATACTCTTAATTTCCAGGTCTGTGCTCCATCACCACCATGTGTACAAATAGTTGCAGTAAAGATATGGATCTTGACACTCCAACAATAATTAGATGCACCTTACTTGTAGCACAAAATTAACTACTTGCCCTTTTTATTTTTCAGTCCTTGCTGTTCTACTTTATTTGTCAATATAAACAGTTTAACCACTAAACGCCACATGACGTAAATAGCACGTCATGAGCAGGTATCAATTCCCGTATTATGACGTGCTACGTACAATCACCACATGTGCATGGCTTAGCTGACAGCTGAGCTCCTGCATTAACAGCCACACCAACTCTGGCTGATTAACCTCCCAGGTGCAATAAACTGGGACAATGTCTTGAGATATAAAAGTACACAATGAAAATTGAAGACGTTTACTAGAATCCTGAATAGGACCTGTGCACAATATATTCCCTATGGGAATAAACAAGCTAATAATAGGAGGAAACCACAATGGCTAAATAGAGCTGTAATGGGGTGCAATAAGTGACAAAAAGAAAGTATTTAGACAAGTAGATAGTGATGATGCATTAAATAATTATAGAAAATAAAATTCTGTAATAAGTTTATCAAGGCAGCAAAGATTGAGACAGAGACACTCACTGCCAGAAAAAGTAAAAATTATCTAAAAATACAACTACATAATTAGTAAGAAACTAAAAAATTATAGTATTGACCCCCTTAAATAGTCTGGGTGACATGTTGGATGAAAATGAGGGAAAGAACAACATGTTAAATGCCTTTATTCAACAATATTTATACAAGAAAATCCCATGACAGATGACATGGTCAGTGATACCATAAATTCTCCATTAAATGTCACCTGCTAAACACAGCAGGAAATACGACACCATCTCAAAATCACTATAGTTTACAAATCCATGGGCCTGGATAGCATACTCTCCCGAGTACTGCAGGAATTAAATACTGTCATAGATAGACAATCATTTTTAATCTTCAAAGATTCCATAATAACGGCGTCTGTACCACAGGACTGGCACATAGCAAATGTAGTGCCAATATTCAAAAAGAGGACAAAAACTGAGCATGGAAATTATAGGCGAGTAAGTTCACCCTCTACCGTGGGTAAAATGCTTCAGGGTTTCTAAAGAGATGCTATACTGGAGTATATCAAAAAGAATAACCTCATGACCCATTATCAACATTGGTTTATGAGGGATCGGTACTGTCAAACTAATCTGATCGGCTTCTAACAAGTTAAGTTAAGATGACTGGATCAGGAAAATACAGTGGACGTTGTGTATATGGACTTTTCAAAAGCTTTTGATACAGTGCCACACAAAAGGTTGATACATAAACCTTAAAAACTATGAAACTACAAGATTCCCTATGAGGCAGATGGAAACACATTGGACTCTCTTTGGCCTATAATCCGGCCGTGCACATCTTTTTAAGTGTGCATAAAAACTGAATTAGTCCTTACCGGTAATTCCTTTTCTTGGAGCCTTCCACGACAGCATTGGAGGATGTCGTCCACGCCCTATTGGGGGACAGGAACACAGAGAGGTTAAAAGCCCCTCCCCTTCCTCCGCACTCCAGTGTATTACCAAGATCACCTGAAGACATGGATTACCTGATACACCTGAATCCAAAATCGACAATAAGGGGGAAAACTGATGCTGTCGTGGAAGGCTCCAAGAAAAGGAATTACCGGTAAGGACTAATTCAGTTTTCTCCCATCGCCTTCCACGACAGCATTGGAGGAATACCACAGATACTCCTCAGGGTGGGACAACTGCCTGTAGGACTTTCCTACCAAAGGACAGATCCCGACTAGAGGACAGATCTAACCTATAGTGGCGAGAAAAGGTGTGGAGGGACGACCACTTAGCCGCTCTGCATATCTGCTCAGATGAAGCTCCAGCCCGCTCCGCCCAGGATGTAGCAGCAGCCCGAGTGGAATGAGCCTTCAACCCCACCGGAGGAGCAAGGTCTTGAGCGACGTAGGTCGAACAGATCGCCTTCTTGATCCAGGAAGCGATGGTAGCCTTGGAAGCCTTCTTCCCTTTGTTTTTCCCAAAATGCTGAACAAACAGGTTCTGATCTAATCTCCAGGAAGCGGTCACTTGGAGATAGTGGAGGACGGACCGACGGACATCCAAGGTGTGAAACACGGCCTCAGCTGCATTAGCAGGAGAATGACAAAAGGACGGGAGCACCACTTCCTGGGACCGATGAAAATCCGACACAACTTTAGGAAGGAAGGACGGATCCAACCGAAGCGTAATGCGATCATCGGAAACCACGAGGTAAGGCGCCTGGATCGAGAGCGCCTGCAGTTCCCCAACTCGCCTGGCCGAAGTAATGGCCACCAAAAACGCCGTCTTGTGAGAGAGAGATGGAAGGGAAGCAGCAGACAAGGGCTCAAAGGGATCCCGAGAAAGCCCATGAAGAACAATGTTCAAATCCCAAGCAGGGACGGAAGGCCGAAGCCTGGGACGCAGTCTACAAGCAGAGGTAAAAAATAGTTTGATCCATCGATGGCCAGCAAGATCCTGATCAAACACGGCACCGAGAGCTGAAACCTGGACCTTAAGGGTGCTTGGTTGAAGGCCCAAATCCAAGCCTCGCTGCAAAAAATCCAGAATGAGAGCCACATCAGGATGATGGATATCCGGAATGGAAGGAGCACACCAGGACAGAAAGCGTTTCCAAACCTTCCCGTAAATGGCGTTCGTCACGGGCTTCCTGCTCTGCTGAAGCGTGCGGATTACAGCTTGGGAGAGGCCCTTGGCTGTCAGGATCTCGGCCTCAACAGCCAGGCCGCCAGATTGAGCCACTGCGGTCCCGGGTGAAAGAGAGGACCCTGGGATAGCAGGTCGAGGTTGTGGGGCAACCGAATCAGACCCTCCAGGCATAGGTCGTGGATAGCGCCGTACCATGCCCTTTTGGGCCACAGGGGAGCCACCAGGATAGCCGTCACCCCCTCCGCCCGAATCTTCTGCAACGTCTTGGGGAGCAGCGGGATCGGAGGAAACGCATACACCAACCGGAAGTCCCAGCGATGGGCGAAGGCGTCCAGCCCCAGAGGATGGTCCGACCAACTCAGGGAAAAATACGTCGGCACCTTGGCATTGGCTCCCGATGCAAACAGGTCGATTGAAGGGACTCCCTTACCTGTCCGTGAGAGAGCGAAACACGTCCGGATGGAGGCTCCATTCGCCAGGGTGGACCTACGTGCGGCTCAAGAAATCTGCCTGTACATTGTCCGCTCCCCTCAGATGAACGGCTGACAAGGAGAGAAGATGGGGTTCCGCCCAGGAAAATATTCGTCTTGCGAGCACCTGCAAGTGGATGCCCCGAGTACCACCTTGGTGGCGCAAGAAGGCAACCGTAGTCACATTGTCCGACAGAACCTTCACGTGACGCCCACGTAGGACGTGAACTGCAGCATGAAGCGTCTTCTCCACCGCTAGAAGTTCCCGGAAGTTTGACGATTGATCGAGCGACTCCAAACCCCCTGGAACGGTACGCGATCCACCATTGCTCCCCAACCGGATCCGCTGGCATCCGTAGTCACGGTGGTCACTGGAGCCTGCAGCCAGGCCACCCCCGTTCGGAGGTTCCCGGGATTCATCCACCAGGAAAGGGAGGCCACCACCCGCCCTGGGGTCTGGACCCGAGTGTTCAGGGAATCCTGGTGCCTGTCCCAGGAGCACAGAATGTGTTCCTGAAGCAAACGGGAATGAGCCTGAGCCCAAGCCACTGATGGAATGCAGGCCGTCATGGACCCCAACAGGGACATCGCCTCCCGCAAGGTGGGACACCCCCGAGCCCGGAAGCGGGTCAGTTTGTCGTGGAGCAGAAGCCGGTGTGCGACAGGAAGGAACGAGGTCTGTTCGGAGGAGTCCAGCAAGACCCCCAAAAATTGACGGCGGGTCGCCGGAACCAGTTCCGACTTCCGAAGATTCGGCACCCACCCTAGACCCCGAAGAATCTCCAAAGTCCTGGAGACCTGGGAGCGCAGGACCTCCGCCGAAGGCGCTACAACCAGCATGTCGTCTAGATAGGGAACCACGCATAAGCCCTGGGACTGGATGAATGCCATCACCTCCCCCATGAGTTTGGTGAAAACCCTGGGGGCTGATGAGATCCCGAACGGCAGTACATTGAATTGATAATGGACCGTCCCGCCTGCCCCGGAGATCGCGAAGCGCAAAAAGCGTTTGTGAGACGGGTGAATGGGGACGTGATAGTACGCGTCCTGGAGGTCGATGGTGGCCATCATGTAATCCTGACCGATCAGGGGAATTGCCGAGCGGACGGATTCCATCTTGAATCGCCTGTAAAGAACATGACGATTGAGAAGTCGCAGATTGAAGATGATACGGGGCGCCCCGGAGGGCTTTCGTACCACAAACAACCTGGAGTAGTGCCCCTGACCCACTTCTCCCGGAGGGACCGGAGACACTACGCCGGAACCTAACAGGTCTTGCAGACCCGACAAAAACAGTGTGCGAAGGGGACTTGTCACTCTAGTTTTCTGTTAATTTTGGATGTTATTGGTATAGAGTGATATCTAGGTTTTCTTTGTTTTGAAAACATTCAAATAAACATTTTCTGGAAAAAAAAAAAAACAGTGTGCGAGAGTCCCCTAGAGGAAGGGGAGTGATCCGCAGACATGGAGGGGGCTGACTTACGAATTCCAACCGTAGACCCTCCCGAATGGTCGAGAGGATCCAAGGGCATGAGGAGATTGCTTCCCACTGAGGGAGAAACCTCAAGAGCCGCCCCGCAATGGGCCCGGCGTCACTGCTTAGAGCCCGGCTGGCCCCCTGACTTCGGTGCTGGGGGAGCAAGATATTACGGTTCTTGTCACCTTTCTGGTAGGCCCAGCGACCGGACTTACCCTTCCCCCTATACTGGGAGGGCTGGCTACGCTCGGCCCGAAAGGACTGCTTCCGAAAGGGCTTCTGTTCCGGGAGACACTTTTTTCGGTCTGACACCTTTTCCAAGATGTCATCCAGTGCCGGACCAAAGACATAAGACCCCTGAAAAGGGATGCCACACAGCTTAAGTTTCGACGTGACATCCCCATTCCACATCTTAAGCCACACCGCTCTGCGAGCTGTGTTGGACAACACTGCGCTCCTGGCGCCAATGCGGACTGACTCTGCCGAGGCATCAGCCAGGAAGCCTGTCGCACGTCTTAGAAGTGGAACAGAATCCAAAAGCTCCTCCCTGGAAGTACCCTGCAGGATGTGATCTTCCAGCTGGGAGATCCACTTAAAGAGAGATCTGGCCACACATGTCGATGAGATGTTCACCTTCAAAGACATAGCGGCCGCCTCCCAGGATTTTTTGAGAACACTCTCCATCTTACGATCGAGGGGTCCTTCAACTGGGAGGAATCTTCAAATGGTAAGGCGGTCTTTTTCGCCACCCTGGCTACCTGGATGTCCACCTTCGGAACATCCCCGACAAAGTCAGCACCCTCCAAGGGAAACCGCCGTGTCAACTCGGAAGGGGTGATCAGCCTATTTTCTGGCAACTCCCATTCCCGGAGGATGAGTTCCCAGATGACCTCATGGACAGGGAAGCCCGATTGCCGCTTAGCCCTCAAGCCACAGAACATGGCGTCCTGCACTGAACAAGGGGGTTCCACCTCTTCAACTCCCATGGTGCTACGGACAGCGTCCAGCAATTCCCCATGGACTCAGAGGAAAAATAGTAGTGTCCAGAATCTCGTGCCTGTGCAGAGGCAACAGAGGCAACATCCTCGCTGTCCTCAGACGCAGAGCTCTGGACAGCCTCCATGAAAGCCATCGAATCACAGTCCTGGAGCTTCCTCTTTTTTGGAGGGGAAGTCCCGGATGCTGCAGCAAAAACCGGTAAGGCTGAGATAGAAGCCTGTACCTCCTGTCTAACCGCTTGAACTTCGTGTCTAACCATGGACCGGAGTTCCTCAAGCAGGGACGGGGATTCTTCCCTGACCACACCATCAGTACATGGCTGACATAACTTCTTTTTGCAGGAAGAAGGAAGTTTCATGCCGCAGATGCCACATTTTCTGGATGGGGTTTTGCTGCTTTTAACAGGGGGGCCCTTGTCTCCCTATAGAAAAAGGGGGAGAAGGGGACCCAGAGTGAGTGAAGGGATCTAAGCCCCTGACCGCAGTGACCACCCCCAATACACTTACAGGAACTGGGGGAACGCTGGGCTCTGCAGAGGCAGAGGAGGAAGATCTACCACCCTCCATCTTCAGGGATCTCCTTACCTGGGTGTAGTCTTCCGGCGGGTACTTATCTCTAAGCACCGTGGCCCCAACGAGGAACAGCTGTTCCCTCCCTCCTCCCGGTCACTGGCCGCAGGCAGACGCTTGCGATAGGCCTGCTGGGCCCCTGGTGCCGTGCCCAAGCCGCCACCGCGCACACAGGAGCCGCCGGCCGAAAACCGGAAGTGACGTCGCGGCACTCTCGGCGCGCGTTCCCGGGACCGCAGCTGGAGGAGGGAGACGCCGGAGAGCTGAGACAGGCCTCCGGCGTTCCTAAACCGGCCTGCTTTGCCCCGGAGGACGCAGGAAGGCCGCCAGGTCCCAAATGGGAGCCCTGAGAAGGAGGAGGAGGACGCCCCCGACGACCATCTCTGGCCTGGCCGTAAGTTTAACCAATGCTGCCCCTGCCGGCCTGACAGCACTGGAACCTCTCCATGCCCCAAGGGGGACAGGAAGACACTGGAGTGCGGAGGAAGGGGAGGGGCTTTTAACCTCTCTGTGTTCCTGTCCCCCAATAGGGCGTGGACGACATCCTCCAATGCTGTCGTGGAAGGCGATGGGAGAAAGTGCAGTTGACCACCTCTTTTGTGCCCATCTTAAAAGTCAGATACAGCTTACAAAATGGCACCAATAAATACTACTCAATCCACAAAAACCAAGCTCCTATTCAGGATCGCCATCTTTAAACAGAAATATATGGGTTTCATCATTATTGGTAGCACAAAGGCTTTAGAAAACCTCTAAGGGTACCTTCACACATAGCAATATTTCAAGGCAATTTTGTACATAGCAACAAAATGGAACAATGTGTCCATGATTTCACTGTAACCAGCAAATTGCAAGTGAAATTGCCTAGCAATATTGCCGCGTGTGAAGGTACCCTAAGGCTCCTCTCCCTCCAAAAGAAATCCAGTGAAATATGCACTCCCAAATCCAAATTCCCCCATCCCTTCTGAGCCCCACAGTGTGCCTAAACCACAGTTAGTATCCACATGTTGTTTGGCATTTCTGTAGCGAGGAAAGACTACTTAATTTATGGGGTGCAGGTATTCAGAAGCTTAAAATGGGCACATTCCATGGGCACTGCGATGTACTAGACATGGCAGATTTAAATCTTCGTTCTGCAACAACTATTGCTGCTTGTCATATGAAGTAAAAATCATCACTACACCCGTACGTGAATTCCCAGAGGGGTGTAATTTTCAAATTTTCGTCACTTGAGGGAGGTTTCTGCTCTTCTGGCACTTAGAAGCTCTGTATATGGAGTCCGCAAACTATTCTAGGAAACTCTGCAAATCCCAGAGTCAAATAGAACTCCTTCCCTCCCAAGTCTCGCCATGTGGCCAAACAGTACTGTAGTCACATATGGGGTATTGTCACGTTCAGGAGTAATTGTGTATCAACTATGCAGTAATTTTGACCTATTCTCCCTTGGCAAAATATAAAATATGTGGCTAAAACAACATTTTAGTGGTAAAAATGTATTACCAAATGGTACAACATTTTGTGAAATGTGTGTCAATATGCTGTCAAGCTAGATGATTTCATTAAAAGGTTTGTAAAATGGGGTTGTCCACTTATGGGGGGGTTCTCCTGTTCTGACACACTAGAGCCTCTGCCAATATGACATGGCACTCGCAAATCATTCCAGCCAAATTTGTAGTCTGATATGGCGCTCTTTCTTTCCAAGTTTTTCACTCTGCCTGAAAAGTAATTTCTGACCATATTCGGGGTATTGTCGTACTCAAGAGAAATTGTATAACACATTTTGTGATCCATTTTCTCCTGTTACCAGAGTGAAAATTAAAAATTTGGTCCTTTACCATAAGTTTTATTGAAAAAAAAGTGATATTTTATTTTCACAGCCCAATATTGTAAAATTCTGTGAAGTAAGATGCTCACCACACCCCTAGATAAATTCCTTGAGGGGTGTAGTTTCCACATTAGTGTCACTTTTGGGGGGGTTCCTGCTGTTTTGGCCCATTGGCAGCTCTCCTAATAGTGTCTGCAATTTATTCCAAACAATTTTGCACTGCAAAAATCAAATAATGCTTCTACCCTTCCGAGTCCTGCTGTGCAAGCAAGTATATTTGACCAAATATGGGTTATCCCTGTAGTCAGCAGAAAATGTAAAACAAGTTATATGGTCAATTTTTTCTTGTTACCCTTGTAGAAAAAAAGAATTGGGGGCTAAAGCAATATTTTTCGGGAAAAAAAGCTAATTTTAATTTTCATTGTCCAGTGTTTTAAAATTTTATGACGCACCAGTGGGCTAAAGGTGCTCACTACACCTTTATATAAATTTCTCAAGGGTTGTAGTTCCCAAAATGGGGTCTCCTGTGGGGGGTTTCTACTGTTAAAACATCTATTCCAAGTTTGGGCTCCAAATGTCAAATGGTGCTCCTTCTCTTAGCTTATGCTGTGCATCCAAATAGTAGTTTTCCACCACGTACAGGGAATACGTGTACTCAGGAGAAATTGCACATGAAATTGTATGGTCCATTTTCTCCTATTACCCTTGTGAAAATGAAAATTTTAGGGCTAAAGCAAGATTTTTGAGAAAATTGAATTTTTTTTTCATTTTCATGGGTCAATGTTATAAAATTCAAAGTGCTCACCACATATCTACATAAATTCCTTGAGGGGTATTGTTTCCCAAATGGTGTCACTTGTGGCAGGTTTCTGATGTTTAGGCACATTAGGGGGCTCCAAACATGGCATGACATCCGCCACCTATTCCAGTCAATTTAACACTCCAGAAGTGAAATGGTTCTCCTTCCCTTCTGAGCCCTGCCATGTATTCAAACAATAGTTTTCCATCACATATGGAGTGTTCTTCTACTTGGAGAAAATGAACCTTACAATTTGTTGTGCCATTACTTCCTTTTACCTCTGTGAACATTTTAAATCTGGGGTTAAAGCCTCATTTTTGTGGGAAAAATATTTTTATTTTTTTTACTTTACGCATTGCTTTAATTCCTGTTAAGCATCTAAAGGGTTAATAAACTTTTTATATGTGGTTTTGAGCACTTTGAGGGGTGCAGTTTTCAAAATGGTAAAAACTTTGGATATTTTCTGTCACGTAGGCCCCTCAAAGTCATATTAAATGTGATGTGATCGATAAAACAACTGACTTTGTAAATTTTGTTGGAATAATGAGAAATTGTGGATATACTTTTAACCCTTCTAAGTCCTAACAATTAAAACTATGTTCCAAAAATTAGACCTGTGGGAAATGTTATTTATTAACTATTTTGTGTGGTATAACTATCTGAATTAATGACCTAAAATTCAAAGTTTGAAATAACATCGACCAAATTTACCACTAACATGAAGTACAACACGTCACAAAAAACAGGCTCAGAATCACTGAGATATGTTAAAGCCTTCCAGAGTTATTAACTCACGCAGTGATACTGGTCAGATTTGAGACATGAGGCTCAGTCATTTACAAGTTCATCTCAATAACTTAGAATATCATCAAAAAGTTAATTTATTTCAGTGATTGAATACATAAAGTAAAACACATATATTATATAAAGTCATTACAAACAAGTGTTTATTTCTGTAAATGTTGATGATTATGGCTTGCAGCCAACGAAAACCCAAAAGTCAATATCTCGGACAACAGAATATTATATAAGACCAACTGAAAAACCGGAGTTAGTCTTACCGGTAAAGATGTTTCCAGGAGTCCACATGACAGCACCACAGGAGGAGTAATCCCATATCCTTCTGTAGGGACAGGAAGCACAAAAGGTTAAAAGCCCTCTCCTAACCCCACCTACTCGGTGATTTTCCAAGAACCACATTGGCAGGATACAACACCATATTATTCTAGTAAAGTCATACATATGTTAAATACACATACAGTAGAACATTAGGGAGGGAAAAAAGGCTGCCGTCATGTGGACTCCTGGAAACATCGTTACCGGTAAGACTAACTCCGGTTTTCCAGTACGTCCCCATGACAGTACCACAGGAGTATACCCAAGAACTCATAGCTTAGGGTGGGACAATTGCCTGAAGCATCTTCCGACCAAACACAGCTCTCTGTTGTGAGAGAATATCCAAGTTGCAGAGTCTGCAAAATGTAGTATGGCCTGATTATGAGGCCGTAGCACATCTGTTCAATGGTAGCACCAGCTCCAGTAGTCCATGATGTCTAAACAGCTCTGGTAGAATGTGCATTGAAAAGTTCAGGGAGACTGCCTTTCTGAAAGATACATGAAACCTGAACCTGATCCATCTAGCCAAGGAAGGTTGCGAAGTTTTCCTGCCACCATTGTTACTCCCAAACTGCAGGAAAAGCGTAGAATCTAAACTCCAGTACAGAGTGGCTTCCACCGAGGCACTGCGGATATGGAGACTGTGAACGTCCTCCTCCTCCGGAGACATAGGGTTGTCGCAGAATGACAGAAAAACCATTCTGTGGATTAAAGCCAGTGGTGACACCACTGTCGGGGAGAAAACTTGGATCTAGTATGAGAATGATACAATCCTCTCGTATCTGTATATATATATATGGCATGACCACAGAGAGAAGGCCTGTATAGCCACCAGGAAGACTGCCAGCAGAGTTCAGGTCTGTATGTCCAATTCCTTAACTAGTCCAAAGGACAGATTGCAAAGGACTCTCAGGACAAAACGCAGATTCCACAGAGGGGAAGAAATCCTCTGGGCAAGTAAAGTCTCAGGACTGCCGTGACAATTCTGAGTATCCAAGGATGTGAGGACAAGATCTGGCGAAGAAAGCACTTAGAGACGCTATCTGTACCTATAAGGTACGTGGACTAAGGCCTGTGTCAAATCCCGCTTGAAGAAATCAAGTATCCCTGGAATGTCCAGATGAGATGTGTCTACCGGTTTGCGAAACGAACAGGTGTTCCAGACCTTGTGATATATTGCCTGATGACAGGCGTCCCATTGGCCTGCAAAGGCTGGATCACTATATCGGATAATCCGAGGGTCTTTAGGATCTCTTCATCAGAAGCCAGGCCGAAAGCTGGAGTTGTTGAAGATTCTGATGAAATAGCGAACCTTGCGTCCAAAGATCTTCCCTCAACGCTAGGAAAGATTGGGTCCTCCAATCCCAGATAAGGGAGAACCAACTCCACCTTGGCCAGAAAGGGACCACTGTTATGACTGACTACCCGTCTTCCCCACGTCCTCGCAGGACCCCTGGAATGAGGGGAGTAGGTGGGAAGGCATATGCTAAGCCATTTCGCCAATACCGTGAGAGAGCGTCCACTGCCAGAGGATGACCCCTGAGACAGAAGAAAGATGAAGTCTTCGTATTCGTCCTGGACGCCAACAGATCTAGGCGAAGTTGACCCCATCTGCAAGTCAGTTGCTGGAACACTTCCGTGTTCAGTTCCCATTCCAGAGCCTTCATCCGACGCCTGCTGAGGGAGTCTGCTTCTCGAATTTCTGATCCCTGAAAATGAACCGCAGAGATGGAGCTCGCCATCTTACCCATGCCCTGGAATATCTTATTGGCCTTGGCCGCCCCGATGTCTGAGGAAGGAGACTGCAATGATGTTGTCTGAGAGGATAGTCACCTGTCTGTCCATCAGGACAGCTCGGCTTTACCTTAGGGCTTCCCAACATGCCTGGAATTCCCGGAAATGCAACGATCGGGTCGAACATTGTCGAACATTGTGGACCAAGTCCCTTGAAGATAACGATCCCCCACTCGAGCTCCCCCTCCGCCATGGCTGGCGCCTGTGGTTACTAGCAGACAAGGCTCCGAGGTCCATTCCACTCCCATCCCATCCTTAGATTTTCCTGGTCGAGCCACCAATGTAGGGAGTCCTGGGCGTCCGTGGGCAGAGAATATCTCCATGTCCAGACCAATCTGGTGTTTGTCCGCCACTGCCAGGATGGAGTACTGCAGAGCCCCGGAATGGACTTGACTCCATCTGTCAAGAGTCCCAGAATACTCATCCCTCTTGGATTGATGGAAGTTTCTTCCTTACCAAGAGACAAAGCCTGTGAGGGATTGAAATCAGCTTGTCTTCTGGAGAGAGGATGTTCCTGTACAAGAGTTGAGACAAACTCCCAAAGGATCCAGCCCAACAAGGGTAGTATCAAGAAGAGCAATCACAGAGGCCCAGTCATCAACTGTGGGGAATCTGTCACTATCAAGAATTTGTCCAGGCAGACAATGATTTTTATACCTCTGTGCCCTAGATAAGGCACCCTGACCGACTTAAATTTTGAGAGCGGATGAGAGGCAGAAAAGGGAGACACCGAAACCTGTAGTGGAGAACCAGACTTCCCGACCCTAAGGTAGACCTCCTATATCAATGACCAGTGGAAGAATCGACAGATGATGACCAACCTCCATCGGGCCTAGGGCAAACTGCCATGTACATCAAGCCAAGTCAGTTTTTCAAATCCATGCGGAACTGTTCGTATCTGACCCAAAGACACAGGGGTATGAAATGCATTATCGTACAAAACCTCCCGGCCAGGGTCAATATGGAAACCCCGGAAGACAATGATCAAAATACGGGTCCAACAGGAATAAGTACCACCTGAGGCAAAGCTTCTACACGTCTGCTTCTAGCCGACAGAAAGAGATGTTGGAACCCTTTATCCCCCCCGAATGTATGAGGCAGGAATCGGGCCTCTATGAGATAATCCTGAGTAATAGTGGCCAAATCTAGGGACTCCTTTCTAACCCGTCCTGTTCCTGAGGATAGGAGTGAACAGGGCCGGAATCTCCACTCCGTGTCTCCTTATTAAAATACCATTGCAGAGCCAGCATACAAAAAGGACTGAGGTCTACCAAGAGACGACCCAATAAAAAAATGGGTCTCATTATGCAAATTTGCACTTCACTAAGGAAGTAGAGTAACTCCAGTGCCACATTTAAGCAGCTTCCTCAAAGTCATAATCGCTTTCCAACAAGCTTTTAATATAACTAAGGGATTTGTGACAGATCAGAACCCCAAACTACAGATGCTGCATTTCGGGGTACCTGCCCCTCATCAGTGTAGTGTGTGGGATATTCTGATCTGGCTGAGTGAGTGGGCTAAGACAAGGTCTGGGAGCTTGCTATCAACCTTATGGAGACAGCAAAGTAGGTGAGGAGATTATAAGCCACTTCCCTCCTCTCAGATATATGCAAATTTGCACTTCACTAAGGAAGTAGAGTAACTCCAGTGCCACATTTAAGCAGCTTCCTCAAAGTCATAATCGCTTTCCAACAAGCTTTTAGAGTTACTCTACTTCCTTAGTGAAGTGCAAATTTGCATATATCTGAGAGGAGGGAAGTGGCTTATAATCTCCTCACCTACTTTGCTGTCTCCATAAGGTTGATAGCAAGCTCCCAGACCTTGTCTTAGCCCACTCACTCAGCCAGATCAGAATATCCCACACACTACACTGATGAGGGGCAGGTACCCCGAAATGCAGCGTCTGTAGTTTGGGGTTCTGATCTGGCACAAATCCCTTAGTTATATTAAAAGCTTGTTGGAAAGCGATTATGACTTTGAGGAAGCTGCTTAAATGTGGCACTGGAGTTACTCTACTTCCTTAGTGAAGTGCAAATTTGCATATATCTGAGAGGAGGGAAGTGGCTTATAATCTCCTCACCTACTTTGCTGTCTCCATAAGGTTGATAGCAAGCTCCCAGACCTTGTCTTAGCCCACTCACTCAGCCAGATCAGAATATCCCACACACTACACTGATGAGGGGCAGGTACCCCGAAATGCAGCGTCTGTAGTTTGGGGTTCTGATCTGGCACAAATCCCTTAGTTATATTAAAAGCTTGTTGGAAAGCGATTATGACTTTGAGGAAGCTGCTTAAATGTGGCACTGGAGTTACTCTACTTCCTTAGTGAAGTGCAAATTTGCATATATGTGAGAGGAGGGAAGTGGCTTATAATCTCCTCACCTACTTTGCTGTCTCCATAAGGTTGATAGCAAGCTCCCAGACCTTGTCTTAGCCCACTCACTCAGCCAGATCAGAATATCCCACACACTACACTGATGAGGGGCAGGTACCCCGAAATGCAGCGTCTGTAGTTTGGGGTTCTGATCTGGCACAAATCCCTTAGTTATATTAAAAGCTTGTTGGAAAGCGATTATGACTTTGAGGAAGCTGCTTAAATGTGGCACTGGAGTTACTCTACTTCCTTAGTGAAGTGCAAATTTGCATATATCTGAGAGGAGGGAAATGGTTTATAATCTCCTCACCTACTTTGCTGTCTCCATAAGGTTGATAGCAAGCTCCCAGACCTTGTCTTAGCCCACTCACTCAGCCAGATCAGAATATCCCACACACTACACTGATGAGGGGCAGGTACCCCGAAATGCAGCGTCTGTAGTTTGGGGTTCTGATCTGGCACAAATCCCTTAGTTATATTAAAAGCTTGTTGGAAAGCGATTATGACTTTGAGGAAGCTGCTTAAATGTGCACTGGAGTTACTCTACTTCCTTAGTGAAGTGCAAATTTGCATATATCTGAGAGGAGGGAAATGGCTTATAATCTCCTCACCTACTTTGCTGTCTCCATAAGGTTGATAGCAAGCTCCCAGACCTTGTCTTAGCCCACTCACTCAGCCAGATCAGAATATCCCACACACTACACTGATGAGGGGCAGGTACCCCGAAATGCAGCGTCTGTCGTTTGGGGTTCTGATCTGGCACAAATCCCTTAGTTATATTAAAAGCTTGTTGGAAAGCGATTATGACTTTGAGGAAGCTGCTTAAATGTGGCACTGGAGTTACTCTACTTCCTTAGTGAAGTGCAAATTTGCATATATCTGAGAGGAGGGAAGTGGCTTATAATCTCCTCACCTACTTTGCTGTCTCCATAAGGTTGATAGCAAGCTCCCAGACCTGGGTCTCATTAGAAACCGATCCGTACACGTCCCTAGGGTATGTTGGAGGGGCATCAGATAATGATGAATCCTCCCTGTATAGCACGGCCTGACCCAGTACAGTTTAGTACAGCAAGGCATGGCATAGCACAGTACAGCAAGGCCTAGCATGGCACAGCACAGCACGGCCAGGCCCAGTACAGCAAGGCACAGCACATCACGGCACAGCACTGCCTAGTACTGCAAGGTACAACATAGTACAGCATCGCACCGCATAACCCAGTACAGCCAGGTACAGCACAGCACAGCATAGCACCGTACAGCATATCACAGCCTGGCACAGAAGTGGACAGTACGGCACAGCCTAGTACATAGGCATAGTACAGCATGATACAGAAAACATGGCACGGTAGCATAGCATGTCCCAGCATGGCAAAGCACAGCATGTTCCAGGCTGGTATAACATGGCACAGCATGGCATGGCTCAGTAGGGCACAGCATGGTACAGCAAAGCACAGCCTGGCACAGTATGGGACAGCATGTAATAGCATGGAACGGCATGGCCTAGCATAGCACGGCCTGACCCCGTATGACATAGCATGGTACAGCATGGTCCAGCATGGGACAGCACAGCACAGTATGGCCCAGCCCGATACCGCATAGTATGATATGGTACGGTAGAGCATGGTATTGCACAGTACAGTGCGGAATGACCCAGCACAGTACAGCAGGGTATGGCACGCCACGACACAGCATATTATGGTACTGCCTGACATTGCATGGTACAGCATTGCATGGCACAGCATGGCTCAGTATGGTACAACACAACACAGCACAGTACGGTACAGCATGGTATTTCATGGCACAGTATGGCATGACACAGCACGGTACGGCACAGCATGGCTCAGCATGGTACGGCACAACACAGCACAGTATGGTACAGCATGACATTGGATGGTAAAGTACAGGACGGTACAGCACCGCATGGTCCAGCATGGTACGGCACAGCACAGTATGGTACAGCATGGCACAGTACGGCATGACACAGCACATTACAGCATGGTATGGCACAGCATGGTATGGCACGACACAGCCCAGTATGGTACAGCATGTCATTGCATGGTACAATACGGTATGGCACAGCATGGCACAGCATCACAGCTCATCATGGCACAGCACGGCACAGCTCGGTACAGGATGGCAAATGACACATCCCAGCATGGACCTGTACAGTGTGGCAGCGCCAGCTCTTACCTCCAGACATGTCAGGTCGCCCTGCTATGTCCTCCTGTTCCTCAGGCGTCCACCGCTGGCCGGCACTTCGAATTTCCCGCTTGAAACCGCGGACCGGAAGTGCGTCATCCCGAACTTCCGGTTTGGCGCCGAGCAATGCCCGTAGCCGTGAGAAGCCAGGGGC
The DNA here is from genome assembly GCA_033576535.1 of Allobates femoralis. Classification (NCBI taxonomy): domain Eukaryota; kingdom Metazoa; phylum Chordata; class Amphibia; order Anura; family Aromobatidae; genus Allobates; species Allobates femoralis. The sequence continues at coordinate 720,250,476 of JARQOC010000003.1, read as the reverse complement.
CACTGGAACAGGACACCGAGAGCCTCCGAAGATGGAGGAAGCGGCACCCGGAGGCTCCTAACCCCCCCCGCAAGGCTGAGGGACTCCAAGCAGGGAGTGTCGGCATTGGAACCCGCTTGATGGCGGGAAGGAGAGTGCTGCAGCCTCGATCCCACCGGGTCCCCTGTAAGTAGATTCAGCGCTCATGGCGCTCCTTCAGCCAGTGCTCCCCGCACCAGCACTCTCCTGTACTGCCTGTCCTGAGTAGGGACAGGAAAAACACTGAGGAGGTGGGGTTAGGGGAGGGCTTTTAACCTCTTGTGCTTCCTGTCCCTACAGAAGGATATGGGATTACTCCTCCTTTGGTGCGGTCATGGGGACGTACTGGAAAAAATGATTTTTAAATAATAAATGCTGGTCTACTGAAAAGTATGAACAGTAAATGCACTCAATACTTGGTCAGGGCTCCTTTTGCATTAATTACTGCATCAATGCGGAGTGGCATGGAGGCGGTCAGCCTGTGGCACTGCTGAGGTGTTATGGAAGCCCAGGTTGCTTTGGTGGCAGCCACCAGCTCATCTGCATTGTTGAATCTGGTGACTCTCATCTTCCTCTTGACAATTACCCATAGGTTCTCTATGGGGTTCAGGTCAGACAAGCTTATGTATTGAATTACTGGAATAAATAACATTTTTGATGATATTCTAAATTTATTGAGATGCTTTTGTACAAACGGTCTCATTTCTTAAGGGCCACGTCACACACACATATCTGTTCAGAGACTGTTCGCAGATCTCTGGTTGCAGTGAAGTCATATGGACACATTGTTACATTTGTACACAGCCACAAAATGGAACATTGTGTCCATGATTTCACGGCAGCCAGAGATCTGCGAACAATCTCTGCACAGATTTCTGTGTGTGTGACGTTTGATTGTTGAAAGGATTGTCTAATGAAGACGGTATATTCTCATACGAAGGTTCCTAGGAGATCAGCTCATCCCTGCTGGCTCTACAGTAGCTTTTTTTTTTACTCACACCAACAAGCTGTTATTGCCAGTGAAAGCTATATTTGACTATACATTTACCCTCAATCAGCCATTGCATGATAAATGTAGCATTACATTGATGGCCTGGGGTGGTGAAGCCACTCTTGCACAGCAGTTCTCCATTCTGCTTCATATAGAGAGTTATTCCAGGAAGGAGACACCTCCACTATAATGTGCACATGCCCCTATATAATTTCAATTACACCATCCCTAAGAAGGGATATTCTTATCTTTTAATGCTATGTACGCCATCAGTTTATGATTAAGAGGGTGCTGAACTCTGGTGCCCACATGGATCCTGAGAATCAAGTGGACACAACTTTGGTGTAATGATACGTCTGCTTCTAATATTTCCATGCAGAGCAGCGCTCCAGGGCACCCGGCTGCTAAGTAAGCTGCAGCTGGCACCATTAACTGGAGAGAAGCTAGACTGAAGTTACTGGCATTGCCAGATGGTGAGAACCGCTGTGCAAGGGAAATCGGTGAAGAGGATGCAGCACTATACCAGGATTGTGCCCTCCCCATCCTCAGGATGGAATGGAGTCTCATATTAGACACCCTCCTATCATAAAATGATAGTTTGCACTACCAATATACACTGGTAATCACTTTATTATCTAGTATAGATGATTTTCATGTCTTTGATACTCATTACACTTAGAAGCCACTTTTAATTAAGGATTCCAGCATTCCATGCATGTTTGAAGCTTAAGGCAATGGCTGACCCTCACACTGTTAATTAGCAATTAAGCAGCCAATAATTAACAATAGCTCTTGGGTATGTTGTTTCTAGGATTCAAAATTCACATTATTTATGGAGACAACCTGCTTCACATTGCAATTTGGCATTTGAAACCTTTAGAAATTTTCTTTTAATTATAAGCCAGAGCCACTGGCAGGTTCGGAGAGGCTTCAGTTTGTTCTCCAAGGGAACATACCCCATATTTAGAAAGGGAAGGAGCCGGTATAAATTATAAGGAAGAATTTATTTCTATAAGTGCTTAACTAAGCCCTTTTTTCAGATATCTATTCTTCTTACACATTGTCTGTTTTACGCTCTTATTTATCTTTTAAAGAGCTTCAAATATACTGTTACGATCCATTGAGCATAGGCTGGGAGATATTTTTCAATATGCCATCTTATTCATGATGCCAACTTTGCCACTTTTACCAACACAAACAGAAATACTAAATAACAAGCAGTAAATGTGCTCTGCACATATTTCTGTACTCACATTGAATGGCGTTCACGATCAGCATATTGATGGCCTAAGCCTAGGAAAGACCAACAATATCCAATTTGAGGAGGTTCTATCCAACTTAAGGGGGTTCTATCCAACCTGAGGCGGTTCTTCGACTCTCAACACCCTTAAAGATCAGCTGATTGATGGGGTTGATGTACAGCACTGCAATTTCTTCTGCCCTGTTTAGTAGCCACTGAGCTGGATATTGTAGAGTTGTTCTACAATTAAGTGAATTAGACAAATTGCACGGTCCCTGCTTCAATTTACATAACACAGGTAGATGGAGCTGAAAAAGCTACTGAGAGTTGGACCTTCAATAACCTTATGATTCTGGATAACCCCTTTAAATCTTCTGTCATGTGAACCTTACCATGCTACTAACCATGTCTGAAGCAAGTGCCAGAAAACCATAAAACACATGAACCCCTTTAATTTTTCACCAATAGAGATGAGCACACCCGTGAAAGTTTGGTTTCTACGAGTTCAGCTGGACTGTTCTGGACCCAAACATTATTGGAAGTCACTGATTGAGCTGTCCGTCTCTCTTCATCCACATACAGCCGGTTGTAAGCAAAGCACTTTCGGGAAGGGAGGGCGAGGTTTCGTAATATACTTTTTAAAGTACACATTAAATCCGATAACTCTGACTTTACACTTAGCACAAGCCATTCAAACACTACAGGCAACTCACACTAAGCCGAGCACCGAGTGCACCCGATCACAGTGATGATCGCTCAAGTGTATGAATACGTAAAGTATCTGAACCAGGCCCGGTGTCAGCACCCTGCGCCAGCACCCTGCGCACCCGGGCAAGTGGCGGTCCCCGACTGCTTGGAGGGGGCCCACCGGGCTCCTGAGGCTAGGGTCACACTTGCGTTGTGACCCTAGCCTGACGCAAGTATTGTCTGCTGCAGCGCAGAGCGTTTAATGCAATGCGCTGCCAGCAACAGAGCCCATAGAAACCTGCTGTTTACATTGCCAACCAGTGGTTGGCAAGGTAAACAGCGGGTTTCTATGTGCTCCAGCGCATAGCATTAAACGCTATGCGCTGCAGCCAACAATACTTGCGTCAGGCTAGGGTCACAACACAAGTGTGACCCTAGCCTCAGGAGCCCCTGAGCACTGCCCCCACAGCCAGGGCCATATCTAGGGGGCAGCTGGGGGGTCATTTGCAGGGAAATGATTTGCAGCCTCCTGCAGCGCCAGAGGTCTCCCTCCTCCCCCACCACCCTGTGGGAGCCGACAGAGCCGCACACTGTGCTGACAGGACCTGTGATGATGTCAATGGAGGGGAGGATTCAGGGGTCACATGATCATCTCCTCAGTGTATGCAGGACTCTGCTGTGCTGGACATCATGATACTGGATTAGGTGAAGTTTATGTGTGGGGTCAGGAGGGATTTACAGTGTGAATGTAGCAGAGGCGAGTGTGTACGAGGGGTAGCGGAGCCGCATGGGTACTAGGTGTATGGAGCAGAACCGAGTGGGTACTAGGTGTACGGAGCGGAGCCGTGTTTACGAGGTGTATGGAGCGGAGCAGAGTGGGTACTAGGTGTATGCAGCGGTGCAGTGTGTGTGCTAGGTGTATGGAGTGGAGCCGAGTGGGTACTAGGTGTATAGGTGTATAGAGTGGAGCAGAGTGGGTACTAAGTGCATGGAGCAGAGCCGAGTGGGTACAAAGGGTATGGAGAGGAGCCGCGTGTGTATGAGGTGTATGGAGCGGAGCCGCGTGTGTATGAGGTGTATGGAGCGGAGCCGCGTGTGCATGAGGTGTATGGAGCGGAGCCGTGTGTGTACGAGGTGTATGGAGCAAAGTCGAGTGTGTACGAGGTGTATGGAGCAGAGTGTGTACGAGGTGTACGAAGCAGAGCCACATGTACGAGGATTATGGAGCGGAGCCGAGTGTGTACGAGGCGTACAGAGAGGAGCTGAGAGTGTACTAGGTGTACAGAGTGGAGCCGTGTGTGTACGAGGGTATGCAGCGGAGCCGTGTGTGAACAAGGTGTATGGAGCGGAGCAGAGTGTGTAAAAGGTGTATGAAGCAGAGCCGCATGTGTACGAGGTTTATGAAGCGGAGCCGAGTGTGTACGAGGCGTACAGAGCGAAGCTGAGAATGTACAAGGATAACGGAGCGAAGCTCAGAGTGTGCGCGGTGTACGGAGCGGAGCCGTGTGTGTACGAGGTGTACAGAGCAGAGCAGTGTGTGTACGAGGTGTACGGAGCGGAGCGGTATCTGTACGAGGTGTACGGATCGGAGCCACGTGCATACGAGGTGTATGGAGCGGAGCCGCGTGCATACGAGGTATGTGTACCAGTAGTAGCCCCCGGCGGATTCCGCTCCCACTCCTATAGTTCCAGCCGCCTTTGCCAGCAGCATTCTTCTTCAGAGTCTCTTCTGCCACTGTCTGCATTCTGCAGCTCAGCATGGTGGGGCACGATGTTGTCATTACTGTGCTGATATGTGCAGAGCGGCAGAGCAAATGTTGAGGAGACCGGAGCAGCGAGAAGAGAGGCGAGAAGAAAGAGAGATCCGGACGGCCAGACACTCCGCTTGGCTGTGGTGCCACCCATATGGCAGTGCGGCTCCATTGACCTGCTTGCATTATTTGTGCGCTTCAGGATGCTTGTGTACATACCAAGCATCCTCAGACGCACAAAAATGCAACATGTTGCGTTTGAAGGGTACTTTTAAAAAGCGCAAGGGAACGCAAATGCATTTTAGCCCGCTTCTAACATCATGTAATATACTCACTGTCAGAAACAGCTCTTGCTGGTTTCAGCAGTCACTGGTCCTGTAAGGCCGCCTTCACAGACCTTTTTTTGAAAAATGCAGCAGTTGCACATTTTCCGCCTAGCGGCCGCACTTGCTGCGCTTTTCCTTCACGCCCCATGCATTGTCTGTGGGGCTTGCGGTAAGTGTTCAGCAAGTGCAGTTCCGGCCGCAAAAAAAAAAACAAAACGCAGCTGCCCGCGTTTTATTTTGCAGCCGTAACTGCCGGAACCGCACTTGCGACACACTTACTGCAAGCCCCATAAACAATGCATGGGGCTTGACGCAAGAGTGATGCAAGTGCGGCCCTAGTTTTTTTACCGCAACTGCCGCATTTTTCAAACAACGCCTATGTGAAAAGGCCCTAAGTGTAAAAATCGCATATGGATGATTGGTCACTTGGTCACATGATGTCTACTCAGACTGCGGGGGCGCCACACTAAACTCCTGCCCCAGGTGCCAGAAAACCTAGATACACACCTGCCCACAGCAGCAGCCGTTGATCTCAGACAGTCTGTCATGTAGTTTGATCTGCAGCTGCTCTATTTCCTGTATCTCTGCACACACAGGAAATAGAGCAGCAGCAGCTGCAGCTCACGCTACATTACAGGCTGAGGGTCTGAGAGATCAGCGGCTGGTGTGGGAGCAGTGCTCAAGGGCCCCCTGGTGTTTGGGCAGTGCTCAGAGGCCCGCCGGTGTTAGGGGAAGCGTTCAGGGGCCCCCGGTGTAGGGGCAGCACTCAGGGGCCCCCCGGTGTGGGGGCAGCGCTCAGGGGCCCCTGAGGGTGAGGGGTGGGGGCAGCGCAGGGCCCCCGAGGGTGGGGTGTGGGCAGCACTCAGGGTCAAATTACATCAGGGGGGAGACAGCGTGCAGGGGGAGGGGGGGAGACAGGCACAGGGAGGAGACGCAGCGTACAGGGTGAGGGGTGCGAAAAGGCGCAGGGGGAAGATGGCGTGCAGGTGGAGACAGGTGAAGTGGAGAGACACAGTGCGCAGGGGGAGATAGGTGCGCAGGGGGGACACAGCGCACAGGAAGGGGACAAACACAGGGGGAGACATGTGTAGGGGAGAGACAGCTCACAGGGAGGGGAACAAGCACAGGTAAGAGACAGGCTCAAGGGAGAGACAGAGACAGCGCATAGGGGAGAGAGACTGCACAGAGAGAGTAGAGACTGCACAAGGAGAGAAACAGTGCACAGGATGGGAAAGACAGCATTCGGCGGGGAGACAGCATGGTAGGGATCAAATTTGTGAGGGATATAGATAATATATTATAGTCCGCAATCTATATATTTATTATTATATGTATATATATATATATATATATATATATATACATACACATACACAGACACACATATATACACACCTACATGTAGCAATATGTACTAAAGGGGGCCCTCTTTTCGCCCGGGGCCCACAGAAACCTGGTGCCGGCCCTGATCTGACCTCCGAACACTGATTTTTTTTCCTTTTTTTTTTTTTAAAGTCTGTGTTCGGCACAACACTGAGCTTTAAAGTTTGGCTCTGCTCATCTCTACTCATCAGTCATTTCTATAGCTTAGTATCTTTGACGCTATAGCTTATACTGTCTGTGACAAAAAGAAATAAATAGGTTTTTCAGATCTTGCAAATAAAAATATTTCATCGTAACCTGACATTCCGATTTAAAAGCACAATACAAGGTTACCAAAGGAAACACAAAGTAAATTACCGTAATTATATAGGACTTAAAAGGTTGTACTATTAAAATTAAAATATCTATAAACAGATTTATGAATGAAAATTTATATTTAACCATTTTGAAACTTACATCTATTAAAAATTATTTATGGATCTAAATATATTTTTTTTCATAAGAATAATAGAATCTAGATTTAGTAATGTTGTCTGTATTATTGCTTTACATATGTAACTGTCACTAGGTGGGCACGTATATGCAGTTAAGGTTATCTATCAGCAGGATTCCTCCCTCCCACCCACACACTATTTATAAAGTCATCAAGGACAAGTCCAGCAATACTTTTAGACAGCCAGTCTAAAATGTAAATTAATATGATAGATCTGAAACCTTTGTTACTCCAGCTCCATTTTCCACCTACGTACCACCTCCTTCAGCTTGACCAACAGCTCCTTTTGTGGTACCCTAGAGTGGTGATAATGCAAGTGTTTTGTTAATATCATGGTAGGTATAGCTGTGGTTAATACTTTGAGGCTACGTTCACACAATGTAAATTCCAGAATCCGTCCCTTCCTCAACCCCCAATCTGCTAAACTACTAATGCATGCCCTCATCATCTCCCGCCTCGACTACTGCAACCTCCTCCTCTGTGGCCTTCCTGCTAACACTCTTGCACCACTTCAATCTGTCCTTAACTCTGCTGCTCGACTAATCCACCTCTCTCTCCACTTTTTCACCACTTCTCCCCTCTGCAAATCCCTCCACTGGCTCCCAATTCACCAGCGTATCCAATTCAAACTACTAAGATTGACTTACAAAGCCGTGTACAATCTGTCCCCACCATATATCTCTGAACTAATCTACCGATATCATCCAACTCGTAATCTTCGATCCTCCCAAGACTTCCTTCTTTCCTCCACACTTGTACGTTCCTCATTTAACCGCCTGCAAGACTTCACCCGAGCATGCCCCATTCTCTGGAACTCTGCACCCCATCACGTCCGACAGTTCCCTACACTCGGAACCTTCAAGCGGAACCTGAAACCTGTCTCTTCAGAACAGCCTACAACCTGCAATGACCACAGTGCCACCTCACCACCACTGGACCTGGTGCTCCACCACCATCGGACCTGGCACTCCACCAGCACTAGACCCCGGCGCTCCATCACTACTCGAGCAGACCCAATCTACTGTCTCCCTCCCCATTGCCCTGTAGAATGTAAGCCCGCAAGGTTTAGTTTGTTCATTGTATTTTAACTTGTCTGTAAGTAACCCTTTCTCATGCACAGCACCATGGAATGAATGGTGCTCTATAAATAAATAATAATGATAATAATAATTTTTTGCGCTTTTTTGCGCGCGCTTTTCCCGCAAAAGAGCATCTGCGTCTGCCGGCAAAGTGAATGGAAATTCACTTTTGCCGTGCAGACGCTACATAGATTTACGCCGCGCTGTTATGGGAGAAAGCGACGTGTAAAAAGAATCAACATGTCAACTGTTGCCACTTTTTAATGCGCGCTTTCTCCCATGGGCCCCAATATAACTGCTGGAATTATGCATCGCCGTTCAGAGAATGTGCAATTCCTGCGCATCTAATACGGGCGCTGGGGGAAGTGATGTCACACGGGGGAGGAAGAATCCTGTGTTCCTCCCCCATGTGACTTGTGTGACAGCCCTTTTGGCTTTGCAGTGTATTAATATACACTGCGAAAGCTAAATAAAAGTTATCAAAAGGTATTAAAAATATAAAAAATGGAATACTCACCTCTCCGCTGGCTGTTCCGGGTTACCGGGACCAAGACATCCACGTCTATAGTGCTGCCAGGACATTCCAGATCTGTGATTGGCCAGTAGCGATGATGTGGTATGCACGTCACGTACCACATGATTGCTACCGGCGAATCACATCCTGAAGGTCCTGGCAGCACAATAGACGTGGATGTCTCGAGTCCCGGTAACCAGAACAGCCGGGTGCAGAGGTACCGTAAGTATTCAATATTTATTTTTAATACCTTTTGATTACTATTATTTAGTTTTCGCAGTGTATATGAATACACTGTGAAAGCCAAAAGGCTGTCACACAAGGAAGGAACACAGGATTCTTCCTCCCCCGAGTAACATCACTTCCCTCCTGCGCTTTTGAGGGAGAAATGCGGCCGTAAAAAACGCAATGTGTGAATTCACCGCGTTTTTTTTTTTACCTGCGTCAAGTAGCACAGCCTCAAAACGAGGCCAAAAACGTGTGCCCCCAAAAGAGCAGGAAATGCTCACTGTGTGAATGTAACCTAAATGTTGTTGGTTATTTTCAGAATGAAACACTCAGGCACATCACAGGTTAACACTCCTCACTAGTTGATGGCCTAGGAACAGGTCTGGTGGGTGGAGATTGGTGTGCACAGAAGTGACATAGGCAGTTTGCACATCAGAGTTTATAGAGTCCTCAGCCACGACACACCACAGCTAATAAAAATGTAGGAGGAAAATACCCCACCCTAGATATGGAAGGGGATGGACTTGAGATCCCTGTTGGGTCTCTAATAAGAATACACACCTCACTATAGGTAGAACAGTAATGACCTGATCTATACAGCACTGGCAACTAACCAAGGATAAAGCCATGGATTGCAGGAGGAGTACAGGTTTGGTGAGGGAGGCTTGCCTCCATGGAACTCATGAGGACAGAGAAGTAAAGCTAAAGAATCACACGAAGGCAAAAGAGATTAGAACTATAGGGCCTACTTAGGGCCAAGCAACGTCGTAGGATAAGTCAAACGTAAATCCTATTGTATCAGGTTGGACTACAGGCTGAGACTCTGGTAGGACATCCTGTCATCACATCTCATTAGAGACTGTTTCTGATTCTGCTGCTATATTCTTGTCTGTGGAGCTGTACCAACCTAATGCATTCTTCCATCTGTAGCGATATATTCTGTCTGGCTGTTACTCCAGTAAAATAACAACTGTTTCAAGTATCTCCTGACTCTCCTGTTACCCTCCACCACACAAACATCATGGGGAGTGCCACCCAACACCACCATTACCATAGGTAACAGTAAACCAGCGTTAACTCCCGCATGCCCACAGCAGCATGCCTTTTACCACTGCCACAGGGGTTACAATCATTGGGCACGGCCATCACCACTGCAGACATCTAAAATGATCCTCTGCCCAGTGATCAAGTATCCTAGCCCTGGTCATTACAATGCCGGCAGGAACTTAGGGCTTTCAATCAAGCAGTAAAAGGGGGTGCTGGGGAGGGAGTAGAGCTAGAGTGACGGGGCTTCAGAAATACAGCCTCATTTACCTATCAGTTCAAACTCTGATTTGTCAAATATGGAGGCACAAACTGGTTATGTAAAGTTATTGCCGCACTTGATGTTGACAGAGCTACATGCACATGTAAATAGTTTGAAGTGTGAAATTATTTTAATAGAATTGCTTTAATCTTCTGTTAGTGTAGCTGCACTTAACAAGGACTCATACTCCTCATCTCCAAATGCTGAAGAAATTGGGACATACGGTAGCATGCTGGACAGTTGAGAGCAGTTCTGCAGTCTGAGATTCAGTTCCTAAAGAAGGACTGAACACCCCCTGAATCAGGACAGATTGATTGGGCTCTCCAACCTGCTGGGCTTGCATCCAATACTGGACCTGAGAAAGGAAAATGTTTTCTGAATCAGACCATCCTGTTCAGAAATTGGAAGGAAACTTAAGGCGTTGAGAAAGATCCTCAGAAGAGAAAACTAGAGAGTATGTGAAGTATGTAGAGAGACCGCATTTCTCTGTTTATTATTCTCTCCAGACCTAGCAGAATCTAGAATAGACATGAGAGGCTTTAGGCTCTCCACTGAGCTTCCCAATACAAGAAACTCATCCAAGCATGGGACAAGTAAACTGTCTTTCTCCTTTATCGGACCCATGACTTCCCCTATGGGTTGTGTCAAAAAATTATGGGACATGATAAATCACAATCGAAGAGCGTTATAGAAGAGCTTGATGCTGAAGATGTAAAGCTGTGAACCTGTTTGAATGTCACTCACAGAAATTTCCAGGAGTGTATAGGCCCATGACAGTAACCTTGAGGTCAGTAAAAGCCTTGACAGTTGTTTTTTTACCTAGGAATAGAGTTGAGTAAATGCTTCTCCCTTTCTGTGTTGGGGACAATAAACCAATACACCTGTTTCACATCTGAAGGCAAGGCTGCATGTTCAATGGCATCCAAAGGTTGTTCAACTTTCGGGACAATTTTTTTCCTTTAATTGCATGTATTTTAGGCTAAATCATTTTTGCAATTTAATTTCATTACAGATTTTGCACTGTTTTGCTTTTATATGCATTTTGTTTCATGCACATTCAATACTAATGTAGTCTGTGGCCATAAATCAGCTTCTAAGAGCTAAAAAAGACAGCTTAAAACAAACTTTCCGTATCAGACTCACAGAGCGATCTTACTGACGGATTCTCAGTTAAAAGGATCAGCCAGTTTAGGTGGGTTTACACGCTTCAATATCGTTGCGATATCGCAACTCAATGGCGGGAGCGCGCATTTAGTGCACGTTTCTCCGCATCGCATTGGATGTTTACACGCTGCGATATCGGAATACAACGTCCGTGCGATTTCTACGCCCCCCAACCCAGGAACGATTCTTTAACATGGGAGTGAATGGGTGACGTTTCAAATCGCATCGTAGTTGGGCGTTTACACAGCACGATCCGGCTCCAATCTCCTTCAATATCGGGGCATTGAATAGCACGCTCATTCAATCCCGATATCGCATTGACATCGTTCCTGCATCGTATTGGACGTTCACACCATACAACGCAGGAACGATATCGGCTCCAACGATCGAACCACGTGACTTTTCATTGAAATTGGACGCCGATATCGCAACGTGTAAACCTGCCATTTCTCTTTCTCTCTATGTGCACACTATAAAAGAAAGGGCATTTATAAAATCAGCATACGGAGGCTCAGAAAAAGAGTTAAAGCATACTACGTTAAAGAGGTTGTCCACTACGCTAACAATGATGGCCTATCCTTAGGATAGGTCACCAGTGACTGATCAGCAAAGTCTGACCCTCAACTTCCCGCTGATCAGCTATTCCTGGTCCCGTCAGAGGCAGCAGGTGGCCGGAAATGCTCAGATCCAGAGCTGCTCCATTTTCTGATAGTACCCACTGATGGGTACTACACATCCGCCTCCTGTTCAAATCATTAGGGAGAAGATTGGCAGTACCAGCCCATGACTACTGTTAGAAGATGGAGCAGCTCCACAACTGAGCATTTGCAGTCACCTGCTGCCATGGCTGGCACCAAGAGCAGCTGATCAGCGGGAGTGCTGGGTGTTGGACCCTATCTGATCAGTCATTGATGACCTAGAATAATGATAGGCCATCAAAGTTTATGTAGTGGACACCCTCTTTAAATTAGAATGTGCAGGGAGACAAAGAGTCTGCAAAAGCCAAATGCTGCAAAGTTTTTAATGCAACCCAACTGGAAAATTTTTTTTTAGCCCTGAATACATGCATTTAATTAGAAAAAAAATCCTGAATATTGGACAACCTCAGTGAGTCTGCTGCTATAAAATTTCTTGGTGGGGAAACAGTAAAACAAAATTCAGAATGCGGCCATTCCTGATAATGGCTTTTACCCAAGAGCTTGCTATGGAAGAAGAATAAGCTCAGTCTCCAGCCTCAAACCTATGAACACTGGCATTATTGCTGGCTTTACTCTAAGACATCAGACTGAGGGTTTTTCCTTTACTGCCGTTCAAAATCATTTTTGTTTTCTTTCCTTTTTTGGGGAAAAAGGGCATTTATTCTAGCAAAAAAAAAAAAAAAAGAGCAGAGAGGAGCCTTTATTTTTGCCTGAGGCTTTTTCAAAGATAACATACAGGTTAGGTCCAAACAAAAACTGACCTAACTTGGCCTTAGTTCATAGATCTTCCCTCCATCACTTAAGCCACTGGCGACTTGGCGACATTCCAGCGATCCCGACAACGATACGACCTGGTAAGGATCGCTGGAACGTCGCTACGTGGTCACTGGTGAGATGTCAAACAGTCAGATCTACTGAACGACGCAGCAATGATACGGCCACCCGTATAACGTCGTCGGCAGTCGTTGGGACCCTGTCACACAGCAGCTAGTCTGACGATTCATACCTATGTGGCTGAGTTCTGGAGTCGCCAACGAGGTCGTTGTTAAGGAGTCTAACACACCGATGCATGCTGCCCAGCGAAAGCCCGACGATCATGAAATGGTCCAGGCCATTCCGACAGGATTGGCGATGTCACAGCGGAGGCCTGGACGCTGCTGCACGTCAAACATGGAGAACGCTGGCTAGGTTGCTGTTGCGTCACAAAACCTGTGACGAAACCGCGATCTCGCTAGGTGTGACGGGGGCTTTAGAATGTACCGCAGACCTATCAATTTTAGGGCATCAACAAGAAAATCAAAAGCTCTAGATAAGATTGGAATCGACCCCAAAATCACCCGTCTGGAAGGTTTACTTTGAAGATGAATGGATTGGTTAAGCCAGAGGTAGGTCTCCACAAAATTTCTTCCTCAAAATTAGTCACATAGCTTCTTCCTCCAACTCCTAATTTTTAGATTTGTGAGTGCATTGTCTATCAGTGTCGATGTGATGTTTACATATCACACAAATAACAGAAAGTAGGACCGCATCGGAGATGCAGCGCCAGACCAGGGGAGGGTAACTAAAATACTTTGTTTTGTTGTTTTTTATACAGATCTGAGGACAACTAAGGACAATTGTTTACTTAAACTGGAAGACACATTTGCTCAACGAAAATAAAAGACAACTTGTGACCCACTAAGAATGGAAATTGTACTTTTACCTTTCTTCTCCAAAACGTCGGCCAATTAAGACCTTGCATTTGTCTTCGGGAAGACAAGCTGCCAAAAGAGGGACTGTCCGAAGAACTCTACTCTCATAAAGGGAAAAGAGCGGAAAAGGTAAGCAATATGAATGAGATCATTAACTGCAAGAAATAATACAATATGCCTAAATGACACCATGACAAAGACTATTTTGGCTAGTCCTGTACAGAAGAATACTCGATGTGTCCTAATACTGAATGGAATATTCAGGGACAAAAACAATGTTACATGATTCCAGACTTCAAATGGTGGGAAAAATTAGTTCATTACAAAGTAAAAGTCTGGGTTCAATTTTCTGCTAATGATACTGTTTTCTACTCTTTCTGAACCACAAGGTTTTACTATAAACAAAAATCTATGGTCTTTTAAAATTACAACCTTCTAATAACATTTAGTAATAAAACAGCATGTCATTGCATTATATACTCATTAACCCCTTGCCTCTCTGCTTTCATGTTTGCGTTTTTCCCTCCCCTTCTTCAAAGAGCCATATCTTTTTTATTTTTATTATACTCCAGTTGTTTCTTGATGGGTTTACTAAGATATCAGGAGAAGTCTAGACTGTTCATTATTGCTTATTTTGATTAATGGACAATTATTGATATTTGACCATAATTTAATGAAAAACAGAAACAAAATTGAAGATGGATGAACGAGTGAAAACAATGCATTGTTTTGGGGTTTGGTTTTTACAATATTCACTTTATGTTAAAAGTGACTTGGAAACAGGGCTTTCATGGTCAATATGACTAGTGAGATAGCACACTTTCAGAGAACAAATTTAAGTGCTGAAACAGAATTCTGACTTTACTATCAATTGGTTTGTGGCACAATTCGAGAGACCGGTAAAATTTTAATTTTTCCATTGATTAAGCTGTGTGAGGTTTGTTTTTTGTAGCCAGTTGACAATTTTATTCATTGTAAGTTTGGGGTTTGTGCATTTTTATCAGTTTTATTTTAAGGAAGGTGTGGTGACCAAGAAAGCACATTTCTAGTGATTTAATTTTTTTCTCTTTAAGTTTAAACTATTGGTTAATTTCATACTTTGATATACCAGTCTTTTAGTGGACACTGCAATATTTTAGTTTGTTTATTCTATATCTTTATTTTTAAAGGGGGAAGAGGATAACTCAATTTTTCTATATTTTTTTTTTTAAATAATTCTAATAACTTTTCAATTGTGCACTGAATTAATTGTTTATTGTATTTTGGATAATCTATTCACTTATGCTATATACTGCAATACTCGGTATTGCAGAAAATATAGTGTAAATTGGAGTCATTTTTAAAGCTGAGCCTGTGGCTGAACTTCATAGGCATATTAAAATGGCTGACACAGGGCACTTAATCAGCCCTGTCTGCCATACTAACTATCAGCGCCCCAATAGTGCATCAGAGACAGATGGTAGTTGATGCATGAGCACACTGGCAAGTGCTCCATTTAAATGGGGTCAATAGTCAACAGCAGTTATCGGAATCGGAAAATGGGTTTTGGGGTTGATGTAAGCAGTGTAGTGTCAGCTGGAATCAAGCCCTGGTGTTATTCGTTGAGAGGCATCTATCAGACACACCTATTAGTAAGTAAAAAGATAAATAAACACTCATGAAGATATTTAAGGGAATCTGTCAGGTCAAAAATAAATATGTAACTGATATAATTTTCAAATTCCTCTGGTGAAGCTCTTTGTATTCATGTATTTCTTTTATTTTTTCTCCCTCCCTATCCTCTGTAAACTACACATAAAGAGATTCAGTCCATCTGTCAATCACACTAAATGATCACTTAATTCTCTGCTGCTCACTCACCAGCAAATGAATATTCATGTAGTGACATCACTGCCTGATCTGCACTAACCTCTTTGACAAGCAAAATTCAGTGGAAATGAATCACATGGGGGTAGAGGCTGTATCCTCTTGTCTGCAGCAAAACAAATGTTCAAATAAAAACACAGAATCTCTCACAGACAGCATGGCTTGTGCTCAGAGCAGGAGAAGACAGCCTTATCTGATAACTATATATGAGCATGCCATCTCTAACTCTCCCCATCAGAAGCAGTACAGGCAGGAATAAAAAAGGAAAGTTACATACACTACACTAGCAGGAGACACAAAGCACAGAGGGGAAGGAAAGAATAACAGCTTCTGTGAGTGTGGCCATTTAAATAACATTTACCTACTGCGGACCACTCAGTAATGAAAGTAATGAGCTGGACTAGTGCACCAGCTAACTGCAGGATGTGCAGATACTTATATCAAGAAAACTACAAAGGGTACAGTAATGATTTTTACATGTTTTTAAGGGTCTGCTCAGGCACTATTTAATGGGATTATTATTACCATACTGAAAAATAACCTGACAGAGTCACTTTAATTTTGAAAAACACTCTCCGACTCTTTCCCTTGTTCACTAATTTATAATAATAAAAAAAGTTATGCAGGTCCGACGTAGTCCAGAGTTTAAAACAACACGAGTAAAAAGAAGACACCGAGCCTCTTTCATGAATTTATTCGAAAGCAAGTCCAATGTTATCCAGTGGTTCCCACAATAATACTGGATTATGTAGATCAAAGGCTATGAAATCTCAGAATGAAGCTCCATAGACTTTAAGAAGCAGCCAATCCCAGCTCCTGGACACACTGTGCCTCTGTAGAGTGGTGACGTTAGTAACATTACTGACATCAATGCTTATCATAAATGCTGGGTGTCATGCAGCACAGCATGAGCTGGGAGTTGCTATTTCTCAAAGTATATGGAGACTCAGAATGAGGGCCCTTATCTTTTGATCATCGCAATCAAGGAATGTCATGGAAACCGCTGAACTACGTCAGACCTGGAAACTCTGCTTTCAAATAAGTTGGTGCACGAGGGACAGTGTCTAGTCTTTCTTTTTATGTATTTCAGGTTTTCATTTGTGGACTACATCGGAATCCCTGAACTATGTCAGAAGCCCTGGATTACGTCGGAAGTCCTCAAATCCATAGACTACATCAACCCTGCATGCCTTTTTTTTTTGTTTTATGTTCACTCTTTGTTTATCCATTTATTTAAACAGAAACAAATTATAATCAACATATATCTATACATATCGCTGTCTCACATGCCAAAGACCAATGCATCTAATATACTTGTACATATCTTGGCAATGAAGGTATGCATGAAACTTCAACAATTGTACTAAGAGATCAAGGTAACAATTTTTACTTTAAAGAAGTCTAGTCAGAGTCTCCTTTGGAGCTCCATATTCCATAGCCTAATATATCTAACATATATTGACTGTCCATAGTAACCGTTCTTGGTCATATATCATGGATATCCCAGATATCTTAGCATGGTGTATGCATTACATGGCATATACTTATTCACATTCATATGTTCAAAACTGTTTTCACAACAAAAGTAAAGAGCAGCTTTAAAGCTATACATCATAAAACTTGAGAACTCAAAATGCCCTCTTATGTAGTGTATTTTCTACTTTTGGAAGGGGGGGGGGGGGAAGTAAGGGAAAAAGAAGAGGAAAAAAAAAAGAAGTAGAAAAATAGTACATAAAGACATAGTTTATATAGTACAATATTTTCAAGAACCATATACCTCCACGGTGACCTTTCCTGTACATCACCTCACACCTACCCAGCTTGTTCTGTGAAAGCCTCCCCAAATGCCGAATAATCAAGGAACAGTAGCCAAGAGCTCCATATGCATAGGAATCTATCCCTGGCATCCATGACCTCTGTCATAAGTTCCTCCATTCGATAAATCCTGTTCATTTCTCCCAGCCATTCCACCAAGCTAGGGGAATATGTTGTTTTCCAGTGGTTAAGTAAGACCGATCTTACAGCTGTTAGGCAGAATCGTAAGATATCAGATTTTTTGGACTTTATGGATCCAGGTAGAATAGAAAGAGGAGCAACCGAGGGCTTCTCTAGGGTCCTTGACCACTGATTCTCCTATAAATAACAAAGTCAAATTGCCAAAATGGTTGTATTCCCACCAGATATGCATCATAGAGCTGCCACTGGCCCCACATCTCCAACTATCTGGGACGGAGGGGAAGGCCGCGTGTATAGTGACTGGACACTGATACCACTGGGACAAGATCTTGTAATTCCTCTCTTGAGCCAAACATGCCGTTGAAAGCTTATGAGTGAAAAGACAAGCCTTCCTCCAATCCTCCCCGGACAGTTCGAATCCCATCTCTTCTCTACATTTCTCAAAAAACCTGGGTCTATCCTCGACTCTGCCGCTCTTTAAGATAGTGTCGAAATCAAATGCGTGGGCGGGGATTCCAGCAGGAATAACTGCTCAAACTGCGTTGGGTTTGCCAAAAAATTGTTTTCATTGTGCTTCCGTGTCATAAAGGATTTCAAGAGGGCGTGGCTTGGGCATGGAGCTGTAAGCACACATCTCTCCTGAGCTCCAGCGTGCCTGAGGCCTCTGCAGCAATTATATAGCCACCATCAGCTCCACTCACCCACTGATCATGAAGGGCAAGGTCGGGCTCCGCTCCCAGGCCCCCAGGGAGCTCACAGCAGGTCCCGCAGGCACAGGAATCACCAGGTACATGTCGATGCCTGGAAGTGTGGGAAGGAGAGCAGCTCCTTCAGCCATGGTGGAGGGGGGAGGTGCCTCCTCCTCCATGCAGCAGCACACACACAGAAGCTCCTTTCCTGGGACCTCGAGTGCACAGAAGAATGGAGCCACAGCAGAGAAGGCACAGGAGAGAGGACGAGTGACTGCTGCACCTGGGACTGGCCGCTCACCACAGAAGCTGACAGGAGGGATCCAGACACAGAACAAGGGAGAGGTGAGAGCTGTACCCTGTCCCTCCACCCCTGGACAGAGGACATCACAGGCTGAGCTGGCTGAGGAACTGTCTCCCCCTATACTGCACCCTTATCAGGCTCAGGAAACTGAAGTGGGCCCCCCACTACTACCCCCAGGGAGACATGAGAGAGGGGCTTCTTCCAGCTTAGTGCCCCAGGACATTGTGCCCACCATCACTACATCTCAAGGCCTCCCCACACAAGCTCCTGTTAGGTCCCTGGGCTCTGATGACTGTATAACTGCCTCTGAGCTGAGAGCGCAGCTGAGTGCCTTCCCTACAAAGGCTGACATGGAGTGCTATATACAGCGTCTGGAGGCAGTGTGCAGGAGTGAAGTGGGGTCCCTTAAGGAAGATGTGTCCCACCTTACCACCACTGTCTCTGCATTAGAAGCTAAAGTGGAGTCGCTTTCCTCACAATTGCAAAGTCAGCAACAACTTCTGGACCTACACTCAGAGACTTTCAATGTGGTTCTAGATATGCTAGAGGACTCTGAGAACAGGAACCGGAGGAATAATATCAGGCTCCGTGGGATCCCTGAGTCCGTAGCTCCACGTGACCTTTCCTCAGCCCTCCATGGCATTTTCAATTCTCTCTTAGGGAGGTCACCCACTGAACACATTGAAATTGACAGAGCCCACCGCTCGCTCGGCCCAAAGAACCCCGATACATCTAAGCCGAGGGACGTCATTTGTAGGATTCACTACTTCCAAATTAAGGATGACATCATGCGTAAGGCGAGGGACCACGATGTTATTGACTTTAATGGGTCTGATGTCCTTCTCTTATCTGACCTCTCACGCTTCACCCTGGCTAAACGGAGGGCTCTGCGCCCCCTCCTGGAGGTGTTGCGGGAAAATGAGATCCCCTACAGCTGGGGTTATCCGTTTCAATTACAAGTACGCAGTGACAAAGGACTGATAATTTTGAGATCCCCATCAGATCTCCAGAACTTCACCGCTGAACTGGGCCTACCCATGGTCACATTGGGAGACTGGCCTCGCCTTACTGCGTCTGACCTATGGGGCCCACGCCGTACTGGAGGACCCCCCACCGGGTCGCTGGGAAAGAGGAAACGGGGCTCCCGCCGTAGATGTGCCTCCGTTACTCGTGCTGATGACACTTGATCACCTAATTCAGACCTTATGATCACTACTGCCCTTTTTCTCTTTTGCTTTCTTGCCGCCTACATTGTCCCCCCATGTTGCCGGACTCCCACGGGGGGCTTTTTTGTGACTTTGCTTTAGTCTGTTTATTATGGATGGATTAGAGCCGAATGTTTTGTAGCGGTGACATTTCTATTTATGAATGTCCACCTACTTCAATTGACACCTCATGTACTGTGCTCAACTGTTGCACTACCGCATTAATGTGCTAATGTTATTCTATGTTGGCTAACGCCGCTCTTTCTCCTGAAATGTGACTTGTGATGATACCCCTTCGGGGGCTTGTTGTGACTCTGCTCATTTCGACAAATGTACTTGGCCCATGATCCGCTGTTATGTTCGTTAACAATGTTTATGTTACCAGGGTCATGGGGCTATTGGGTAGAGTTGGATTTTTTCTGTTTTGCTGCAGGGGCTCGGCTGGTTGCTCTCTGCTCAATCACCTCCCCACTAGGGTGTGTCTCTGACACTACTTCTCAGAGTTTTCTCTGATATTGTCCTGTACCCTTGAGGCCTAGTGGCTTCCTGGTTTTTCTCTTTCTTTTTGGTCGGAACCCTGTCTTCCGGCTGAACTACTCTCTTTCCTTGGTGCTTTACTTTCTCTGTTTCCATCTCTCCCCACTTCCCACCCCTCCCACTCCTTTCCGACCCGATTGTACCACCCGCAGGCCAGATAGTTCCTATGGCATCCCTACAACTCTGCTCGCTTAATGTCAGGGGGTTTAATGTCCCAGAAAAGCGATCGAAGGTTTTATACGGTATGCATAAGAAACGGGTTGACATACTTCTGCTGCAGGAGACACATTTCCGATCAGACAGAATCCCTAAGCTTAACCATAGATACTACACACAGTGGTTCCATGGAAGTAACTCTGACTCCAAGTCTAAAGGAGTCAGCATTGCATTGCACAAGTCTTTACAGGCTCAGGTAGTTGCCTCTAAAGCTGATTCTAATGGTCGATTTGTGTTTTTGAAGCTTAAAATTGCCCATGATTTGTTCACCATAGCTAACATTTATCTCCCCAATCAAGACCAGGTCCGAGCGTGCAGAAAGTACTTACAGGACCTCTCGGCCTTTGCGGAAGGCTATGTGATTATGGGAGGGGACTTCAATATGGTGTTGGACCGCGCTGTGGATTCCTCTTCAGGCAGGTCGGCGGTGTCCCTCTCACAGCTGGAGAGATTACAGCAGGCCCTGACAGACTCAAGGTTGGTAGATGTATGGAGGTTACTACACCCCACTACCCGGGATTATACCTACTTCTCCACAGTTCATAATTCCTATAGTAGATTGGATTATTTTTTGGTCAGCCACGGGCTCCTGTCTCTTGACCCAAAGTCTGACATTGACACGATGTTGTGGTCAGACCATGCCCCAGTTTTGCTCTCCCTTCGGCTGCCGAGCCTTTCTCCGAGAGAATGGACTTGGTCCTTAAACCCTGGTCTCCTTGGAGATCTAACGTGTCAGGCGGCCGTGCGAACAGCAATCTCGGACTTTCTAGATTTTCACAAACATGACCCCACGGCCATCCCATACCAATGGGAGGCTTTGAAAGGAGTTATACGGGGAGTATTCATACAACAGGGGGCCCGGCTGAAGAGAGAGAGGGAGACTAACATTGTGGGTTTGTTGACTCGTATCCAAACTCTGGAGTTGGATCATAAACGGACTAGAGATGCTGGGGTGCTGGCTGATCTCCTCCGGGCACGCTGTGAGTTGAGTGCCTTGTTGGACACGACGTTAGCACGACAGAGGGACCGCTTTCATAAATTTCTGTACAAGTACTCTGATAAACCCGGGAGAGCTCTGGCGAGGTTTTTGCACCCCCGTGCCCCCACCACTTATATCCCTACCATGAGGTCTGCTGCGGGTGAACTGGTCCATTTTCCTGAGGAGATTGTGGACTCATTCAGAGCATATTATGACTCTCTCTACAATTTAAGCGGCCCGTTGTCTGATATGTCCCCTTCCGAGTTTCAAGCACGGGTGGACGACTACATCCAGGACACTGAGCTCCCGCCTATGTCGGTGGAGGAGTCTGAGGCCCTGGAGAGTCCCCTCTCGGAACAGGAGGTTTTAGACACAATAAAATCTTTGGCTAATGGTAAAAGCCCTGGTCCTGACGGATTCTCCGCCGCCTTCTATAAGTTATATGCGACTTCCCTGGCCCCCTTCATGACCAAACTGTTTAACTCCATCTCGGCCAGCTGCCCCTTTGCCCCCCAAACGCTGATGGCCACAATCACCGTGATTCCTAAACCGGGAAAAGATCCCCTATTATGTGCAAGCTATAGGCCCATATCCCTCATTAATGTGGATGTGAAAGTGTTCGCGAAAGTGTTAGCTGGTAGACTGAACCCTATTCTCCCTGGGTCCATCCATAGTGATCAGGTGGGCTTTGTGCCACACAGGGAGGCCAAGGATAACACTGTGAAGACGTTGCTTCTAACTTCGTACATGCGCACGGGGAAGGTACCAGCATGCTTATTATCTATTGACGCTGAGAAGGCGTTTGATCGCCTAGGCTGGACCTTTCTACGTGCCTCCCTGAAGCAACTGGGAGTGGGACCTACCATGTTAGAGAGGATTTTTGCTCTGTATCATAGGCCTACGGCCCGTCTTAGAGTGAATGGCACCCTTTCCCCGCCCATTGACATAAGAAACGGGACCCGTCAGGGTTGCCCCCTCTCCCCTTGCTTTATATCCTTGCGATGGAGCATCTGGCAGTGGCATTACGGAAGACACCTGATATTGAGGGTCTACGGATTGGCCAACATGAGTTTAAGATATCCCTGTATGCGGATGATTTATTGCTATACATTACCAACCCGACTGTGGCTTTCCCTGTACTCCTCAGGGAGTTCCGTAGGTTCGGGGAGGTCTCAAATTTTAGAGTCAACTACTCCAAGACGGAGGCGCTCAATATCTCCCTGCCTGATGATCTAGTCTCTCGGCTCCAGGCGTCCTTCTCTTTTAAGTGGCAGAACGATGCCTTAAAATATTTAGGAGTCTTAATACCAGCTGACATTACTGCAGCATATGCTCTAAACTATGTCCCGCTCCTGCAGAAAACTATCTCGGACCTTAAACGGTATAGCAGACCTCAGCTATCTTGGTTCGGTCGGGTGGGAGTGATCAAAATGGATATTTTACCCGATTCCTCTATCTCTTTCAGACAGCTCCAGTGCAGGTTCCAGATTGCTTTTTCAGGCGCCTGCAATCGGCTATCAATAGCTTTATTTGGGGTACTAGGAAACCACGGACTCGGTTCTCAGTACTAGTGAGACCCAAGACTAAAGGGGGGGTAGGCCTTCCTGATTTTAAACGTTATTATCAGGCAGTCTTGCTCTCTAGGATTGTCGACTGGAGGTTCAGTGATGCTCATAAACAGTGGGTGCTCTTGGAGAAACTTTTATCGCCCTCTTCTTTATACTGGCTGCCTTGGCTGGGGGGGACCAGACGCCCACCTGTGTCGAGTTTTGCTCCACTCACACAGATTGTTTTGAAGTTTTGGGATAGATCCTATGCGAAATTACGCCTGACCTCTCGATTGAGCAGACTGAGTCCCTTTTTGACAATCCGGCCTTTCCCCAGCAATGAATAGGTCTACGTATCTGTGTTGGTCACGACTTGATGGGGTGGGACTGGGTCAGGTGAAAGATAAGCTTGTGGGGCTCTCTGGCGTGCAGGGGCTACGGGGCCCTGGTCTTACGACACCGCTGTCCTGGCTAGAGTTTCTGCAATTGCGAAGCTTTCTCTCCAGTGAGCCGATGGGGGCGCTGACGCCATTTGAGTCCCTGATGCTCCCTGCCGAGGGTCCCTCTCACGTGGTTTCGGTGCTCTATGGCCTGGTCTTGAATTCACTTCCCCCTACCACACTTGGATTTATGGAGGCTTGGGAAGGGGACCTGGGGATCACCTTTTCTGAGGCAGATAGTTTGAAAATTTTTACTCTTGCACATAAGATGACAATGTCCAGTCAGGCGCAGGAGAGGAATTATAAATTACTGACACGCTGGTACAGGTGTCCCACCCTTCTCCACAGGATTAACCCGGAGATCTCGGACGCCTGTTGGAGATGTGGCTCTGCCACGGGCTCTATGCTTCATATTTGGTGGTCCTGTGGTCCCCTGCAACCCTTCTGGAACTCAGTTTTCGATGCCTTTCATTTGATGACTGGGGTCCGTCACGAACCATCTCCCCAAATGGCCCTACTGTCCCTGATACCCAGTTCGATAGTTTCCGTCAAAAAGGGGATTCTGAGATTCTGCCTAATAGCTGCCAGAGCAGTTATTCCCCGGCATTGGAGGTCCACTGAGGTCCCCTCCACGGTGGAATGGATAGCTGAAATGGATAGATTAAATCGTCTGGAGTCACTGGTGGCGGGTGATAGTGATGCCGCATACGAACAGGGACGCACCTGGTTCCTCTGGCAGTCCTTCAAGGAGAGCGCAGGGTTCCTTACTTGGCTGCGTACATATTCGTAATTGTCAACTCGTGGGCGTTTAAATTGCTGGGTCTCCCTTACCCCCCCTCTCCTTCCTTACTCCCTTCTCCCCTACCCCTTTTTTCTCTTTTTCTCCTCTTTTTTTATTTCCACAATTGCCTTTTCATAGGTTCTGTATTCTTTATATAAGGTCCTTGTCCAGAGGTGATTCCTAAGATGGGAAACATGTACCCTTTAGGTGTTAGTGTCCTTATTGGACTACTCCTGTGCTGCTCTCTTCGGGACGTAATGTATCCCTGTATTAAGTCCTGGACATTGTACTGGTTCTTTCTATTCTTTTTACTGTTGAAAATCTCAATAAATATATTTACTGAAAAAAAAAAAAAAAAAAATAAAGGATTTCAATTGGGCATACTCCATCCAGGACACCCCAGGGTTCTCGTTAGCCAGAGAATGGAGGGAAGCCAAAGCCCCATCATTCAAAATGTGTAATATACACAGCTCGTCATGCCTGCACCATCTCAAGAATGTGCCAGCCTGAAATTCCAGGGGGAAGAAGGGATTGTCTAAAATTGGGGAAAGGGCACCCCATTTGTTAAATAATAATCTCTATCCCACAATTTCAAAGTGACGGACAGTAAGTCTGCCTCTGTGCCCAATTTGTATCTATCAGAAGGGGGAATCCAAGGCATACACCAGAGTGGGGTTTCAATGCCTGCTTGTTCCACTGCCACCCACTGCTTAGCGACACGATGGTACTGCCAGTCGAATAGCCTCATCAAAATAGCAGCTTTGTAGTAATTTCTGAAGTTCGACAAGCCCGTACCACCCTGAAGCTTATGGCGATATGGAGTACTGATACCAATTTTCAGTCTCCGCTTACCCCAAATAAATCTAGAAATGGTCGAATAAATTTTTACAAAAAAGTACGGCGGGATGTCAATTGGGACCGATTGAAAAAGAAACAAAAATCTGGGCAATACATCCATCTTTACCGCGATTATGCGGCCAAACCAGGATATCTGTCTTTTATCATATGTCTGTAGGTCCTTGGCCGTTCTCTGAAGCAGGGGAAGATAATTTAGGCAAACCATTTGGTAGGGTCACTGGGCACCTGTACCCCTAGGTATTTGGAGCATCTTGTTGCCATTTAAATGGAAAGTGTTCAATGAGGTGTGTCCTTTCACTCCCCGGAAGGGAAATATTGAAGGCTTATGCTTTAAAGATGTTAGCTTTAAAGTTACAAATATTTTGCAAATTCATCGAACACTTTGAGCAGAGAGGAAAAGGTGTTAGCTTTAAAGTTACAAATATTTTCCAAATTCATCGAACACTTTGAGCAGAGAGGAAAAGGTATTATGAGGTTGAGTCACAAAAAAAAAGTCATCTGTGAATAATGTCGCCTTATATTGCTTTTGATCCACCTCCAAACCTATTATGTCTGGATTTTGCCTAATTGCTGTGGCAAGGTTTCCATTATGATTATATAAATCAATGGAAATAAGGGACACCCCTGTCGAGTCCCAGCCTTTTTTAATTTTAATGAATCGGTACGAACTGGTGAGTATTTTTTTTAAATAAAATATAAGGTATCTGTGCTTATTTTTCTCTTTTTACTTACAGGGCTAGTAATGGAGGTGTCTGATAGATGTCTGTCCATTACTAACACCAGGGTTTGCCTGATGACACTATACAGCTGACATCAACCCCAAAATCCATTACCCTGATTACCAACAAACCAGGGGCAATCGGGAAGAGCCGAGACAAAGCATCAAAATTGACGCATCTTATGTGATGCGCCACTTATGAGGTGGCTGAAGGCTGGTATGTTTAAGCGGGGAAGGGAGCAATAACCATGGAACTTCCCAGGCTGATAATACCAGCCTGCAACTGTCTGCTTTAACTTTGCTGTTTGTCAAACATAAGGAGGACTCCATGCAGTTTTTTTAAATAATTTATTAGGTTAAATAAGGCTAAACACCCTTTAGTGCAACATGAAAGGCACTAAAAGGTGCAAGTTTATAATATGTAGGGGGGTGGCACATCTCTGTAATATTGCTATCTATTCTATGAATAGCTTTATATAAGATAGCTTTATTATTTATGACAACTAGCTTTAATGTACATAGAGGGTCATAGTATGTACAATATGATGTTAAAAATTCATTGCATATGGCTGATATATATGTCATATGGATGGTAAGCAAGAAAAAAAATATCACACATTCACATGACATATAGATGCTAGGTGAGGAAAAAAACCACAATCATCAAACACTCGACAACTTTTCTGGCTAAGAATTTGAGCAAATTCATATACGTACATGTGAACTAAACCTTAAAGCATAACTGTTGTTTTCATTTTTATTTCATAAATCAATAGTGCACATGAAAATAATAAACTTTAATATATATTATCAGACATACAGTAAGTACTTCTTTCTCTGCCAGAATTGATCAGCCATTATCAAAGTTCTCAATTCTGGAGGTAAAAATCTGTATTCAGTGAAGACTTTCCCATTAGTGGGATAGGAGATAGCCATTGTTACTGATGAGATTGTATGTGGATAGAAGAGGGAAGAGGGGTGGAGCACTGCTTCTAGCCCCTACATCATCCCGTCGGGGCTCTTCTCAACCTCTGGAAAATGGGATTTCAGTGTATGTGGTAACCAGGGCTGAGTAATCGGTAAGCCAAACCACTGACTCCAACTCCTGAAGTTTCCTGGCTCCAATTTCGACTCCTTCATTCATGGCTCATTTTTAAGTGATACATTTCTTGTAGGTCAATGGTAACATCAGGCTTTAATCATTATAATGACATAATAATCAAGATATTTAGATAGAATATAATAATAACAATATTTAGCACATTCTGCATTGAACTACTGTACCCAATTTATTATACATTTTAGAATATGGAGTCGGACCATTTTCTACCGACTCCAACTTTGACTCCATGACTCCGACTCCACAGCCCTGGCAGTAACAGGGCCATTGACTATCATGCAGATGGAGTCAGAGTGACATTGGTCGTTCATCATTTCCATCCGTATGCGCCTAGTTGAGGTAAGCAGGAAGACGTAGCCAACTATGACTTGCTGCCTGCCTCCAAAAGAGGTATATGGTCAAACATAATGCAGGAGACGGACTCGGTCTGCATCATGATAGCCAATGGGTCCATCAGTGAATACGTCTGAACCCCAGCTTTGCAGGAATTCGAACATAACCCCCAAAGGAGCTACTGAATGTAGTAGGGTAAATCAAGATGTGCACTTAGCCTTCCTACATAAAACGCTAAATGACGTAAACTGTTATTATCCTAATGCCTAACAGCTAGATAAATACACAGACAGAGACTATAACACTCTCCAGAGTTCTAACCCAAGACAACATTTCTGTAACAGAAAATAGCACATTATTTTGCTTGTACAAATACAGTTCTATGTATTTCACAAATATTGTTGTTCATCAGTTAGTATAAAAATATATATTTTCTGGCTACCCAACTAGATGTCGGGAGACTTGTCAACACCTTTTTATAATCTGTGTAAGAGCTTGCCAAAAAAGTGTTCCAAGTGTACGGGCATACAGCACACATCTTAACCGAATAGTTTTTAAATTGATACAGAAGGCAATAATCACTTTGCACAGAATGGATATTCCAGCTCCCAAAATTCTAATCAGAGTCAAGACATGTTGCTAGAAACTGTGCCTAAGAGTCAGAGAATAGAACTTTTTAAAAAGCCTGCATCCTCTACATGGCAGCTCCTGCAAACTGAATACTAAGCGTTATCTCATTATTTTGTTTTCAGCACATTGTAAGCAGAACCGAGCAGTATGCAGACTATGGATAATAGGTGCTCATGCATATTCCACATTGCCTTGTAAAGATTCTGTTCCATACCTGCTCAGGTACAACAGTGAAAGGTTACAATGAAAAGACCTGGGCACATCTGAGGCCCTACACAGCGTACCTGGCATAACAGCACCATATTAGCATAATGTACATATGAGGTAGCTGAATATCATCAGATACAACTATATAACACAGGGTTGGACAAAACCTGGCACCCGGCAATCTAGAAAACTGGAATTCTATTGTCTAGAAATCACTGCAGGTTCTCGTGTCCTAATTTACAGCTGCAGACATTTCTACAATTAATGTGCCACATAACACTGTTAAAAAAGAGTAATGTTATGGTTACATAGAAACATAGTTTTTAAGGTTAAAGGAAGACTTTAAGTCCATCTAGTTCAACCCATAGCCTAACATGTTGATCCAGAGGAAGGCAAAAAAAAACGTGGCAACACTAAGGGCCCTTTCACATCAGCGGTATTTTCAAATCGCGGTAGATGCGGTGAAAAAAACCGCATCTGCCGTAAGTGCCGAAACCGCACCTGCCGCACCCTTACCGCAAGCCCCATAGACATTGCATGGGGCTTGCCGCAAGTGTCGCGGTTATGCGGTAATCGCGGCAGATGCGGGTTTTTTCACCGCATCTGCCGCGATTTGAAAATACCGCTGATGTGAAAGGGCCCTAAGCTCCACATTGGGGAAAAAAATTTCTTCCTGACTCCAGATACCGCAATCAGACTAATTACCTGGATCAACGCCCTATCAAAGAATCTAGTATATATAACTGGTAATATTATATTTTTCAAAAAAAGGCATCTAGGCCACTCTTCAATTTTAGTAGTGAGTCACTCATTACAACAGCATGTGGCAGAGAGTTCCATAGTCTCACTGCTCTTACAGTAAAGAATCCACGTCTGTGATTATGATTAAACCTTCTTTCCTCCAGACGTAGAGGATGCCCCCTTGTCCCCATCTCGGGCCTAAGAGTAAAGAGATCATTAAAAAGGTCTCTGTACTGTCCCCTCATACATTTATACATTACTATAAGATCACCCCCTAATCCTTCGTTTTTCCAAGCTAAATAACCCCAAGTTTAATAACCTGTCTTGGTATTGGAGACCCCTTAGTCCTCTAATGACTTTTTTCGCTCTTCTCTGGACCCGCTCTACTTCAGCTATGTCTTTCTTATACACTGGAGACCAGAATTGTACACAGTATTCTAAGTGTGGTCGCACTTGTGACTTGTATAGAGGTAAAATTATGTTCTCCTCATGAGCATCTATGCCTCTTTTAATGCATCCCATTATTTTATTTGCCTTTGCAGCAGCTGCCTGACACTGGCCACTAAATGTGAGTTTGTCATCTACCCATACACCCAGGTCTTTTTCAGTGATAGTTTTGCCCAGTGTTTTACAATTAAGCACATAATTAAACATTCTATTTTCTCTGCCCAAGTGCATGACCTTACATTTATCTCCATTAAAGCTCATTTGTCATTTATCAGCCCAGTTTAGGGTCATCTGCAAATATTGAGATTCTACACTGTATGCCCCCTACAAGGTCAGTAATAAATATGTTAAAAAGAAGCGGGCACAACACTGACCCCTGTTGTACCCCACTGTTAACTGTGACCCATTCTGAGTGTGTTCCATTAATAACCACCCTTTGTTTCCTATCACTAAGCCAGTTCTTAACCCACTTACACATATTTTCCCCTATCCCCATTGCTCTCATTTCATGTATCAACCTTTTGTGTGGCACCGTATCAAAAACTTTTGAAAAGTCCATATACACCACATCCACTGCATTTCTTTGGTCCAGTCCAGAACTTACCTCTTCATAGAAGCTTATCAGATTAGTTTGACAGGAACGGTCCCTCGTAAACCCATGTTGATATTGGGCCATGAGGTTATTTTTCTTCAGATACTACAGTAAAGCATCTCTTAGAAAACCCTCTAGAATTTTACCCACAGTAGCGGTTACGTTTACTGGCCTATAATTTCCAAGTTCAGTTTTTGTCCCCTTTTTGAATATTGGCGCCACATTTGCTATACGCCAGTCCTGTGCTACAGACCCTGTTATTATGGAATCTTTAAAGATTAAAAATAACGGTCTATTTATGACAGTGCAATAACAGGTCGAAATAACGCAAATGCTGATGCCCTTTCTAGAAATCCTCAAATACATCCACAAGGAAGTGAAGAAGAGGAAGATGACCTAGAGGAAATTGAACTCCCAGCTTTCCATAAAAGTAGAAAATGGCAAATCGCTGAAGATCGCGTCTACCAAAATCGCCAGACTGCTGAACTAAACCCGTTGCCTCACTATGGATGGAAAGAGACTCAAGACAGTGATCCAACAGTAAATCTTGTAAAGAAGTTGATAACTCAACCAGATTCCAAACTTGGAAAGAATGCTCCACTAGAAGTTCGATACTTGTGGAAAGAAAGAAGCCAGTTATTCATCTATCAAGGTCAATTGTGCAGGCGGTATATCAACCCAAGAACGCATGAAATGGTATGGCAAGTTGTGGTTCCAAAGAGAGATGTTCAAATGGTATTGCAAGCGTATCACAATGAATCGGGACACTTTGGATGGAGAAAATTAGAAATACTGTTACGTGAAAGATTCTATTGGATCAGCATGAGAGCCTCCATAGAGAGATGGTGTAAAAATTGTGGACCATGCTCATTAAGAAGAAAAGACCGTAACAGCCAGAAAGCACCCCTCAAACCTATCATCACCAAAGAACCATTAGAACTGGTAGCCATAGATCATGTAAAACTTACACCCAGCAAATCAGGGTTCACTTATGCTCTTACCATGGTAGACCATTATTCTAGATTCCTTGTGGTAGCTCCAGTAAAGGATTTAACAGCTGAGACAGCAGCAAGAACATTTCAAGCTTATTTCTGCAGACCCCATGACTATCCAGACCAGGTATTGACAGACCAAGGACCCGCCTTTGAAGCTGAAATATACGGATGCAAGAAAATACGCACCACGTCTTACCATCCTCAAACAAATGGAATGTGCGAAAAGATGAATCACGTGGTAATTGAAATGTTAAAAACGCTGCCCTTAGAAGAGCGCAACCAGTGGCCAGAAAAGTTACCAGATCTAGTTGACATTTACAACAACATCCCAGTAAGTTCAACAAATTGCACCCCTGCATACCTCATGAGAGCAAGACCAGGAAAATTGCCAGCAG
Source organism: Allobates femoralis (assembly GCA_033576535.1). NCBI lineage: Eukaryota > Metazoa > Chordata > Amphibia > Anura > Aromobatidae > Allobates > Allobates femoralis. The sequence goes on along the minus strand of JARQOC010000003.1, from coordinate 720,219,351 downwards.
ACTTTGAGATAGGCATAGTAGTTCCTGAAACAGATACTACAGATACAGATTGGGATAGTAGAAGGAAGGAACAATACCAGAAAATCCAAGAATGCGTTGAGAGAAGTCTGGAAAAATCAAGAGAAAGACAAGAAACCAACTTCAACAAGCGTGCACAAGGAACACCCTTAACACCAGGTGAATTGGTTTTGAGAAGAAAAAGGAGAATGCACAAACTAGATGATCAGTGGGAAGCAGAACCATACACTGTATTACCATCCAATTTTGACAATCAGAAAACCTGTTTAATCAGTAAAGATCATGGTGAAACTACAGCAACAGTGTCCAGAGATCATTTGAAAAAGTGCCCTCAACAGCTTCAACCAGAAGATGTACTTTGTCCAAAGTCAGTAGAGCAAGAGAAGCCAAAGACAGTCCAGACAATCATTGTAGAGTTACCAGCAGATTGGCCTCAAATAGAAGGTACATATCTAATCCCAACTTTAATGTTTCCATCAGCAGTAGAAGTGCCAAGAATACAAGAACCACCCATTGTACTGGAACCAGAGATCCCTGCAATCGGTGTACCTGCCATTCCTACTATGAGATCAGGTAGTCGCAGACTGCTACCCAGTTTACCAGTTACACATAGACCCACTCTCACAGACCCTACACCAGTGTTACGTAGGTCAACACGTAACAATCTAGGACACCCACCACTTAGGTAGAGAATAGGTCATAACACGTGGGAAAATGTAAAAATGTTTAAAATGTAAATATGTTCAGAATGAAAATATGTTATTAATGGTAGTGTACAGAAGGGTGGAGGAACTGGACTAGCCCCCATGCACATCAAGTTAGGAAAAGAAAGTGCCTGGCGGTGGTATAAGTGAAGCCAGGCCTCCTAAGCAGATACACCCGTATTGTATATAGTTATGCTTTTTCTTTTAATTCTAAGAAACTAAATTTGTTGGACTCTTGAACTTTCCCTTTTTCTTATTTTCAAAATGGACCATAGCCACAGGACTGGTAGTGGCAAATCCCTGTTTCAACACCCCCTAAACCGCCTGCAGCGGATGGACTAGCGCTGTATGGACTGGTAACCTGTTTTCTTATTTTTCCTTGGTTTTTGTAAATTTTTCATTTTTAAGACTTTGTTCAATAATCAAATGTAAATAGTTATAATCTGTTGTGTTTATGAAAAATGTTTCAGTCCCGGAGGACTGTGTTTAACTAGGGGGGAATGTGGCACCCCTGCGGGGGATTGCCACAGGTTACACTGGTGCAAGGAAGGAATGACACCTTGGTTTGTTCAGCACACAACACCTTCCACTCCAGACCTGAAGGGGGAGCTCTACTGGCTGCATTAAGTCAGTTCCCCTTTAATGAGATCCAGGCTGAGAGGAGGAGACAGTTGGTCCTAGGAGACAGTTGCTAGGGAGTAGTTCGTGTGAGGAGAGAAAGAAAGGAGGAGGCTGAGCTGCTGGTCCCTGGAAAAGACAGATGCCAGGACCAGAAGGGACCATTTTGTCAGCTGTTCACACGCCAGGGAAGGGGCCGGAGGCAAGGCGAAGAGGTAGGGAATAAGAAGAGGGACTAAAAGATATTCCCCCTTGAGAACAAACGGACACTGGAGTCCGATGCTGTGGGCTTGTATAGCCACAGTGAAAGCCCAGCAGTTTCAGGAGAAGTTTAGCCCTGAAGGAAGAGAATAGAGACATTAAAAACTAACCAAACAGAGGACCAGGGCCACAGGATAAACCGGGTTCCCGCAGAAAGGCCTGATTGTTAGTTTTAGACAATAGAGAATTGGAGAGCTCAAGCTCAGGCAAGACTCATCCCTCAAGGCAAAGAATAGAGATAAAGGAGGCCTCATATCTTTCTAAGGAGTTGATCCTAAATTGCACCAGGGACCCGGTTATTACTCAGAACTGTACCTGTTTTGTGACTACCAGTAAAAGGTACCGGAACATCTATCCCTGTGTGTATGTGTGACTGTTCATCGGCTATAACTGACCATCTTCCTCCTTCACTGCTCTCCCTCACCATCTTCCTTTATTGCTGCCCTGAGGTAAAGCTCCACCTGTGGGGAGATGTACCACACTTTGCTGCCCCCTCCATCACCTCAGCGGTCGGCTGGCAGCGCCGGTACCACCTTACCGGACCCTACAGGTGGCGTCACGTCCTCCTGTAAATAATTCCCTCACCCCCCCCCCCCCCCCTTCAAATGATCTCCAGTGCACGGCACCGGGATACCGTCCACCTGTGACTCCCTACTCAGCAGACCCGGTGACCGAGTACCCCCCACAGCCCTGGCCACATCAGCTGCTTCATCTATTTGCTTTATGGGGATATTCTCCTCCACTTCCATTATTGTTGGAGCCTTATAACAAACCCCATCAGTAATTTATTATTTTTTCCCCCTCCCCTTATCTCCACCCACAGAAACTCTACATTTTCATTAGATTCACATATATTGTCACGCAGGATGGGTTTTAAGGATGATTTTACATATAAACAAACACCCCCCTCGCTTATTTGTACAGTAATTTCTGGACAGACTATAGCCCTGTAAATTAACAGCCAAGTCATGGCTCTCGTCCACCAATATCTCTGATATCCCGACCATGTCATAATTATTTTCAAACAAAATTCTAATTCCTCCATTTTGTTGGTGAGGCTTCTGGCATTAGTGTACATGCACTTTATGCATCTTTCTTTACCTCTATTCCTTACCATATTGACTGTTCTAACCCCACCCCCCATGCCACCCCCAATTTCATTTTTTGTGCCCATGATACTATTTACACTATCTTCCCCTCCTGTACAATGAATACCCTCCCCCCCAATCCCTAGTTTAAACACTCCTCCAACCTTCTAGCCATTTTCTCCCCCAGCACAGCTGCACCCTCCCCATTGAGGTGCAGCCCGTCCCTAGCATAGAACCTGTAGTCAACAGATGTCGGCCCAATTTTCCAGGAAACCAAACCCCTCCTTCCTACACCAATTCCTGAGCCACTTATTTATCTCCCTAATCTCCCGTTGCCTATCTGGCGTGGCACATAGTACAGGCAGTATTTCACAGAATACTACTTTGGAGATCCTTGCCTTAAGCTTGTAGTCTAATTCCCTGAAATCATCTCTAAGGATCTTCCACCTACCTCTAACTTTGTCATTTGTGCCAATGTGCACCATGACTGCTGGATGCTCACCAGCCCCTCCCAGTAACCGGTCAACCTGATCAGCGAGGTGTCGGACTCTAGCACCAGATAGGCAGCAGACTGTTCGACAATCCCTATCTTTGTAACAGATTGCCCTATCTGTTCCACTAATAATTGAGTCTAGTTTTATTATTAGTTAGTATTTTATGTCTGGCTTGATTATCATTTAGAACCATTTTTTTATGTCTTCTTCATTTCAGTCTATGTTTGCTTAAAGACTACGTCATGGAGTAAGTCTGACCAGGAAAATGGTTACCTTTACAGATTTCCTGGCAGTTGAGTTGTGGAGGGCTACGGAGGTGTGTTATCTCTGATAATGTTTTAATTGTTCTTTTCTTTTTGTAACAGTATGTAGTTTCGTTTTTTCATACCAAATAAGTCAGACATTGAAGGCTACAGTCAGACAAGACTCTAGCTGCAGACACATGATGTTTCCTAATTTAGGAAATTAGGAATTTGGCCTGGCTCACGAGTTTTGTATGGGTGGTGCTCAGGAGGAATCAATCAATATAGGGAATAGAATAGTCCTGGCACACAAAAAGAATAAACAAGAGTCCAATGATGCTGAGTTGGTGTATTTATTAAGACACGTGAAAAAATGAAATTTGAGCAGTCCAGTAACAATAAACGTTTTCGACTCGTTTAGAGAGTTCGTCAGATTAACTGCTGTCTTGACATTATTATACATAAAAAAGAAAACAAAGAAAGAACAGTAGTAAGTAGAGTACAATCAACCCTTATTGTACAACCATTCACACAACTTAGGCCGGCTTCACACTGCGGCGTGATCCGGTCTGTCGCTGTCCGGGATGACCCAGACAGCCGCGGACCGGATCAGCACACAGGACTGGAACGCTAATATGCCCTCCGGTCCGGTGTGCAGCGCACGCAGTTCTCGCTGCTGATAAGTCAGGACCGCGGGCGCCGCGGTCCTGACCTGTCAGCGGCTGCAGCTGCGTGCGCTGCACACCGGACTGGAGGGCATAATAGCCCCCCAGTCCTGTGTGCTGAACCAGTCCGCAGCTGTCTGGGTCATCCCGGACAGCACCAGACCGGATCACGCCGCAGTGTTAAGCGGCCCTCAGGTGTCATAAATACCATGAAAATATGCATAAGGGTAGTACATAATGGAAAATAATGAACATAATAATGAAACAAAGTATATCACTGAATGTATAAAGCTGTCCTTTCTAAACAATGGGGGGTAACCCCTGACATAGAAACAGCTTGCTCCATTACACCCTAAACACATTAAGAATTGCATTCCACATTCTCAACACATGTAAATTAATAGGATTGTCACCGACCCATCAATACGGGAACAGAGAAACAATGAGATGAGCGGGAAATTGTTATATAGAAGTTGTCAATATGTCTTTGCCAAACCATGTGAAGGAGCGATTGAACGTAGGGATAGAGAGCAAAAGAGAATTGCATTTTGTAGCACATATCACCCATTTCAACCATTGATCAAACAAGTAATTAGACAACATTGGCCCCTACTAAATCGGTCATACCCCAATATTATGGAATTCAAACCCCCCCTATTCAGCTGCAAGAGGGCGACTAATCTAAGAGACAAATTGGTTAGAGCTGACTTAGGTTCCACTTCCATACCAAGACAACGGTTTTTGTCAAATGTCGGTGGGGTAATTTTCCCTATTTACACTGAATACAATGTTCTAATTTAACTAGGGGCGCAACATTCAAACACCCAAGGACAGAAAAAACCTTTCCCATTAGAGACTGCTTTACATGCGAATCTTCTTTTGTAGTCTATTTAATAAAGTGCCCCTGCGGTCTCGGGTATGTTGGGGAAACCACCCAGCATATCCGGAACCACATTATTAAGCACAAATCCACGATCCGCTGTAAGAATATGCTGCTACCAGTTCCACAGCATTTCATTTCTATGGGTCATACTATTGCTCAATTGCGCTTTCAGGTAATCGAACACGTACCAGCACCACGGAGAGGTGTAGATAGGGTACGCAGGTTACGTGAAAGGGAAGCTTATTGCACTTATCATCTCCGTATACTACAACCTAGGGGTTTAAATTGGGAACATGAGGTGTTTCACTAGGTCTATACACCTGAGTTCCCCTACATGATTAACCCCTTATTTGCACCTGGAGTGATATAGGCTGAGGAGAGCTATCTATCATGGTTAATTAATATCATCAATTATCACTGTTACATTTTAATGAATTACCTTTCTAGTTATACTCATTATTGTATGTATTATATAATGTTGCCATTATAGATTATATGGTTGTGGTATCGATAATTTGGCTGCATGGCTTTATAACTCTTTTCTTTATTTTCCTCCTCCTAGATGCATTAGACTCGCGTATTCTCCCACACGTCCCCATCGACAGTGTCCTGCACTATGTCCGTATCCTTTGAGATTTCAATACTATGCACCCTATAGAGGTCTGCGCATGCGCACAAGCGGCACTTCCGGATTGCGTTCCAAATTGTGGCCTTCATGCGTTCCTTTGGCAGGAAACCGCGTCATTCAGATAGTCCCGCCTACCGCCCATGTAAACTAGCGGTCCCAACACTATGGTGCACACACACAGGACACTCCCAGGACCATGTAAGTCACACAGGCACACAAGGGAACTTTCTTGATTGTTTAATGAGGAAGATCTTGGTCACTAATGGGGCTTCTTTATGGGTCTGTTTTTACAGTACTGGCCACTTCCTCATATGCTGCATTACAGGTACAGCATGATTTTAACTTACCATGTGACTAGCTATCTTTTTACTATATACCATTACCTATCTGATGTCTCTGATTCCTTTCCAGCACTTCTTATATATTATACTAAGGGGCTCCTTTCCCAATAGTAGAGGTATTACATCCCCTTTTAGGCTAATACCTGTCTAATTTTTATTAGCTTTTGCTAAAATTGTGCTCATATTTACAGTCCAGTACAGGCTTCATTCATTGCTCCTGAAGACTATAATCAGGATTTATAGTGCTGAATTTGGAGGTATAATTGTTCTTTTATAAAGACATGCCCTATTGTCCTTATACCTCTCGTATTACTCTTTCCTATACATATTTTCTCACTAGGTTACTATCCACACCTGTCCACAATGTTTATAAACAAACCTTTGTTCACGAATTATACCTTGCCTAGACTCTACCCCTTGATTCATTATCGTTAGAGAATGGCCATGCACAAAAGTGCATACATACAAATAGATATTATTCAATATGATATATTAATTTTTATTGAAGTATTGTTTCCTTAATTCCTCTATAAACACCACCGAGCACCATAATTTGACGTGATATGAGGTAATATGCACATGATATCTCCTATCATGTCTCCATTCATCGATGACTGTTTTATTTCGAATCTCATCGGCAACTTGTGTAGACCCATTGTGTCTACTCCAAAAAGCTGTCCCTAAAGATGGGTTTCCATGACATTACTGATAAATAGGCATTCACAGGAAATATGGCATTGCCACCTAATCTGAGAGCAGCATAATGTAGCAGCAGAGACCCTGATTCCAGCAATATTTCACTTACTGATCTGCTTGTGATAAAATCACAGTTTTATCATGTGATCACTAGAGGACAAGTAAACCTGCTGCCATGTAATCCTCTACATGGTGTGGATAAACTTATACAAAGCTCAGCATTCAGAGAACTGGTAGAACTAAATCAGATAATAGAGTGGCCCTGCAGGTGACCGTACTGGAATCAGGTTCTCTGTACCTACATCATGCTGTTCTCAGTTTGGGAAGCAAGAATTTGCTGACGTGTGTTCTCTTAAAGGAATCTAAGGGATCAGATTTACGGTACCTTTCTGAAAATTGCTAATCGAAAATACATTAAAATGTATTTAAAAAAAACAATAAAAACTAGAATACAAAAAAAGTTTGTGAAAGTAAAAAAAAATATTTTAGTTTACTCTTTAAAAAAAAAAAAAGAAAAAGGAGTACTACTTTAGAAGTTGAACTTCTGTAAGTCTGATTGCTCATGTAATAAAATGCTATACTGTTGCATTGTATAACTCATCCATTCGCAATGGAAAATGGAACTTCAAAGCAAATTACAGTGTGAAAAATGAGTTCCAAACCCAATATCCATAAACATCACTTTGCATCACATCTAAGAGACCAAACTCAAAAAGTCACTTTTTTTGTGACAATACGGAAACACTTTCTGAATTGTATAATTCTGCCCAGTGCTTGGAAGCTGCTGTGTTGTCTTACTGAGTAAGAAGTCCCAATCTCATCAAATCAAGAGATCTGTTTTGGAGGGTCTGAGGAGCAGGAGGGAGACTATGTGCCCACCTAGCGTTTTTTGTGTGTTTTTATGTTTTTCCTGCATGCATGCCAGCAATGTCAATGAGTATTCAGAAGTGCTGTGCCAACCCGTCAGAGTTTTTTTTTTTTTCTTGCAGATTTTGGTGCAGAGACAAAAGCAACATGTTCATTCTTTGTGCGTTTTCCTGCATTTTTCTCATAGCGGTCAGGGGCGTAACTAAAATAGGGACAGGGGTTGCGATCGCACCCGGGCCCTGCAACCTAGGGGGGCCCCAAACGTCCCTTTGGCCCATAGAAAAAGACTAATACTATTAAAGATTTGCAATAATTGGGGGCCCCATTGGAACTTTCGCATCGGGGCCCCGAGGCCTGAAGTTACGCCACTGATAGCGGTTACACCGGTACCTTAGCAGTGTCATCAAGTAACCTCACTGACTCACCGCTCACTCGGCTGCAGCTCTTTGCACTGTCATTCTGTGCTCAGAAGCTGCAATGAAAGGATGCTTCTTCTTCACCGCAGCCTCCGATGTAGCAGAGCTGAGGTTGCGACGTGGGACCTCATTAGTGGATTATCATCAGAGGGTTAAGTGTTGTGGTCAATAAAGGGGATAATGAGGGTTGTCAGGGTGTTTTATTTCTAATAAAGTTTTTTTCTCAGTGTTACATTTCTAATAAAAATTTTTGTGTATGTGTGTATTTGTGTTTATTAACTCTTCACTTATTTGATTGATAGTGGGTGGGTATCAGAAAGCACCTGACATTATCAATTCAGGGCTGAATGATAGGCTGTCAATCATCAGCTGTCATTAACCCCTTCTATCACCCCGATCTCACCGCACCAGGGCATCGGGAAGAGCCGGGTAAATCGCCATTAATTGGCATTTCTAATGAATACACCAATTCCTGTGGCGGCTATGGGCTGCTATTCTATAGCGTTGGGGGGGGGGCAATAACTATGAAACTCAACAAGCTTAGAATATCAGCCCCAAAGTGCCTTGTTTTACCTTGTCTGACAGTTAAAAATAGAGCGAAGCCCACGCTTTTTTCTTTAATGTTTATTTAAATAATTTTAAAAAAAATGGGCTCCCTGTATTTTTCATTGACAGTCAAGGTAAACTACGCAGCTGAGGGTGGCAGCCCACAGCTGTCTTCTTTATCTGTTCTGAGAATGAAAAATATAACGAAGCCCTATGCATTTTTTAATCTATAATTTATTTATTTTTGCACACTATGATAGTAGGTTGGTTGCCATGCACTAATTCTATACACTAATGTGTATGGCAACCAAACACAGTCACTGGCTGTTGCAATCAGACTGTGCTCCCACAATCTGTACAATCACAGATGCTCTCACAGAGAGTGAGTGTTTGTAATTGGCTGTTGCCGGTCAATGCAGTGAATATGCATGAAACTTAATGAGCAGCCCCGGAAGCAAGCAGCGGGAGACTGGCAACATCGATCTATCTATCCTATTATTATCTGTCAACTCTTAACTTTTTACAGACCAGCTGTTTCTTCAAATCTCCCACACTGACACTGGCGGGAGATCAGCTGTGGTCAGGAGGAGGAGATCTCTGCCGCTGATCTCCTCCTCCCGGCCGCCCTCAAGACAGCTGATTGGCTGGCCGGGCTGCATACTAATGTGAAAGCATGCGGAGATTCTCCGCTGTGTTCAAATCAGTATGGGCTGCGTTTGCTCTGCATGCCATACGCATGCAGACACAAACGTAAGTGTGAAGGCACCCTAAGGCTACTTTCACATAAGCGATTTTGAAGGCAGCCGATGCTGTCCGATAAATTCGGACAGCATCGGCTCCCTTCTGATGCCTGGAATCGGATGCCAAATAGGCATCCAATTCCGGCATTAAATCGTTGCCTCAGTCTGAAAAAAAAAAAAAAAAAAGTTTATGCTCTATCCCGAGGCCCCTGCCGTCTCCTGCTCTCTGCATCTGCAGAGGTCTTCTTCATCTGTACAGGACCTGCCGTGATGTCACAGTCATGTGACCGCAGGTTACACCATGGTAACCTGTGGTCACGTGACTGGACATCACAGCAGGTCCTGTACAGAAGTAGAAGTCCTCTGCAGACAGCGCGAGGATACCGGGAGCCGGCAGGAGACGGCGGGAGATGGCGGGAGCTCGGGGATAGGTGAGCATAAACTTTCTTTTTTTTCTTAACCCCTGCCTTCCAGTTTGGAGCAGTTTTACTGTACTGAGCATGCTCAGTACAGTAAAATCGGGTCCGAGGAGACATCAGATGTTTCCTCAGACACTGCTCCATAGGGCCCCATGCTAAATTGATCGGACCAAATCGGATATGCACTAAATGGCATCCGATTTGGTCTGATCCAATTTTGTCCGATTTTATTTTCGGTGCAAAAATCGGACAGAATCGGATCGGATGCCATTTAGTGCACATCCGATTTGGTCCAATGCCCATAGGGCTGCATGGGGCCCAAAATCGGTCCGATGCTGTCCGATTTTTATCGGACAGCATCGGATTTACAAAATCCGTAGTGTGAAACCAGCCTTAGAGAAAATTTCCTGATGGGAAGAGGACTGTTCAACATATTGTTAAAAACAACTACAACAACAAACATTTTATATATGATTACATTCTTCAAATTGGTCTCTCAGCTTTACATTATTACATATCCTATTTTTGACATTATCTAGGTACAAAATTGAGTTTCTTATTTGAGTGTCATGGGTATGGAGTGTTTTAATGCCATCTATGGGGAGACAGTGAAAGTGGAGATTTTCTGCTCCAATGAAGTAGCTCTTTCATAATTTAACAAACAGCTTGGCCTCCTGTACTCCTATATGGCCCCAGTGTGTTCTCTAGTAGTTGGAAACTTTCAAATTTAGTTCTAACCCTGTGGGTGAGAGACAATCTCCTACAGCTGGTGGGAGCATGGTTTTCTTCGGCTGAGAGAAGGAGGGAGCCCTTGTTGATAAGAGACCACTGTATGGTAGATGATGAGCAGCATACGGAATAGTAATGTAAATGCTATGTCAGAAGAGAGCAACAAGAAACATCAAGAGAACTGCAAGAGGAGAAAGAAGACAATTGGAGGCCGTCGTTAAGGAATTCCTATTTTTCTTTCTTGTCATACTAAAGGAGCACTTGTAAATGTGGTAAATGGGTTTGGACCTTTGGTTTTCGGTGTCATAACACCACAATGCCCATGGTCATGCCCTTCTGTCTACTGTTTGTTTCTACATTTGTTACTTTTGTCATATTTGGGTGCCTGAAGACTGACTGTAACACATATCCGTGCTGAGTAACACATTACATATGCTGAAAATACGTAAAATAGAAAAAGTACAAATAGTCATCAATGAAGTGCAATAAAATAATTTAGAAAAACATAGAAAGTTCATCACAAAATGTGTGGAGATGCGAGCAGGGAGGTACATTGGAATAATCTGTCACAAGCCAGGTAAAAAGCTTCTCTTTAAACAATTATTTTGTGTTATTTCTAGAATTCACATTGATTTCTGGCAAGCATAAAGCCAAGCCCTATGGTGTGAATGTGGGTCACATCCCAAAGAATGAAATGAAAGGTGCATTAACCTGGAGAAGCACCGGTGAGAGGTGTGAAACGGCCCGTCGTTTAGAGGACATCCCATCCTCCCCCCGCACCCCTATGTGAACCTGTTGAAACCGCTGTAGCTTTTAATAATAAAGGATATCTGGCAGACGGGTGAGTGCTGCCGCTAGTTTTTTCCTGTTGTCAAGGCTGCATGAACGTTGTATGAACTTTGTTATCGGAAGTGCACCACAGGCTTCCGAGAAGGAGTCAGCATCCAGTGCTGACAGGCGGTGGTGGAGAGGAAGTCCTCAGCAGAAGAGTGGACCCCAGAGAAGGGGATAAGGACTGCAGCAGTGTCTGGCGCTGAAGATAAGTAAATGAGGACATCCCAATGAATGTAAATGTACAACATCCCAATGGGTGGCAGATCCATTGGAGTTGGATATGTTGGGTACAGTGGCGGGTGGCTAACAACCCATCACAAAATCTAATCTAGACTAAGCCAGCATTATTGATTTGTAGCATTTTTTGTAATAAGCTATCTTCACCTTTACCGACATTCCTTTCTCATAAAAGTCTGACTTTTTCTAATCGACTGAATTTCTAAGAACTATTAAAAATGTGTATGAAGCTGGATTTGTGCCAGATCCCAGTACAGTCATAATTGTGGGAAGTGAAATTCTCATTAAACAGCTAGAGCTATTAATTACGCCATGTTAATTATGAAGCATCCTAATCACCAAGGGCTTGTTCATTTAGGAAGAAAAAGGTAGAGACGCTGCCAAAAATTAAGCACTTAACACAACTTAAATCTTCCAATCTAGGGTACATCCAGAAAATGTTGTTACCAGAGACACATAATTAAATGATAAATCATTTTAGCGTTTGCAAAAACTCAACCATAAGATACCTTCATTCAGCTACTGAAATTTCTGTAAGGCTTTTACATCACAATTTTTGTTCATCCGTGGCTATCAGTTTTACAACGGATAGTCAAGGATCCGATTTGGTCTCCATGTATCCCTATGGAAACGGATATGCACGGATTGATACTTACTGGCATCCGATTGTGTCAGTTTTGTAATGGATCCGTTTATGTCATTTTTTTCCCGTCCCCAAAATTGGAGCCAGCTAGGATTTTGGCCTGCCTTGAAAAAAATTGGACACAAACGGACAGTAATGGATCTGTTGCTCTCTGATTCAAATAACATGGAGCTCTATGGTGACGGATCAAAACAGATGCGTCAAAAAATCGGATCCATAAAACGGGTCCGATTTGCTGTACTGCGCATGCTCAGAAACAAGGTACAGCCCTATCACTGTTAACTGATGATGGATCCGTGGAAAACACGGATTCGTAGGCATCACTGGCATCTATTGGCACAGATCCATGCCTGTCCGTGTGATCCTTTAAATTCAAGGATCACCATGGATGTGCAAAAAACGTGATGTGAAGGGGGCCTAAGCTAGCAGGGGGCAGCAATCAAAACAACATGTGAGGATCCATTAATGCAACAGTCACAGTAACTATGTCAGTAAGCAGCTGTGGCGCCACTCTGGCGAGACGCCACAGGGAGGTACTGCACCACAAACAGAAGGTGTAGTGCCTCCATAGTCATGGATGAGGGGGAAACCCAGAGTCTCCACCCAAAACACGCTCATAGGACACCTTAGCACAGGGGATTGGTATTCAGTAGGTCCCAGGGGGGTGGAGCCTAGGAGAGCGGGAAGACGTGTGTGACAGTTACAGACAATAGTCAGTCAGACGGTGACAGAAGAGCAGAAAGGATGGATGCAGGGGACCCTGCGGTCGTGACAAGAGGGCACCTCTAAGGAGAGAGGAGACCCAAACAAAGAAGGGGACACTCCAGGACTGGTTGTAGCTGGCTGGAGAGTCCAGGTCAACACCGGTAAACCGGAACTGAGGCGGTTAGTTAACGGTTTATCACAAACTGCAGACCGGCAGGCTGTGGGCCTAAAATAGGAGCCAAAGCACCACAGGACTAAATCTCACCCTGCCCCAAAGTGAGTCCAAGACACTAATAAGGGAAAGGACTAAATACCGGAGGCGGGAGGATTGTCTTCTCATCGCTCCCGTCCATACCGGAAAGGAGTCAGAAGTGCCTTTTAGTAACAGACCTGGGGACCGGCTATCGGGCTCTTTGGTGTGGTTGAAAGGAGAGCTAAAGTAAACACCGACCAAGAAAGCTGTTATAGAGACACCTCTGTAGCAATAGTGATTGGCGTGCACACCTGTTGGACGTAGTAGAGGTGCTAGTGTAGGGGGCCCTTGGGTCCCAGTATCAATAAAGTTTTAAGGAACACTGCACACTCCAAAGTTTTTTCAAAGTGAAGTTGTGTGTTTATTTATGGTGCATAAAGACAGTTTTTGCGATAGGACTGACGTTTCGACCACGTCACGTGGTCTTTATCAAAGTATCGCTGTCTTATTTTATATATAGGGATAAATTGCACCTAGGGAACTCACAGGTCCTGTATTGGCTAGTCGGTGCTTTTGTTATTCTCTGGTGGTGGTGGTTTCTTTAGAGATGTATATATCATATATGTCTCAGTAGGGGATGTCTTATTCTGATCTGTGCCCCCAGGTAATGCACCTTTCCAGGAATGGCCCTGTGGATGGGTTATGTCCCTCCTGCTCCGGACTCCGCCAGCGCTTCCTACTGAGACATATATGATATATACATCTCTAAAGAAACCACCACCACCAGAGAATAACAAAAGCACCGACTAGCCAATACAGGACCTGTGAGTTTCCTAGGTGCAATTTATCCCTATATATAAAATAAGACAGCGATACTTTGATAAAGACCATGGGACGTGGTCGAAACGTCAGTCCTATCGCAAAAACTGTCTTTATGCACCATAAATAAACACACAACTTCACTTTGAAAAAACTTTGGAGTGTGCAGTGTTCCTTAAAACTTTATAGAGACACCTCTGACAGACTCTGGAAAAGCCTCCAAAATCTGTGGCTACAACACCCGGTGAATCAGACTGTACCGTGTACCTTATCCACCTGGTACCAGTAAAGAACTGTTTGAGCTAATCTGGTCTCTGCATCAATTATTCGTCAGCTGGGAGGCTCCTGCAGCACCACAGAGGCAAGGACTACGACTCCTCTCATCAACCCCACTGCCCTGAGGTAAAGCTCCGCCTGTGGGGAGCTATACTACCAAAGCTGCTTCACCATCACCTCAGCGGCCGGCTGCAGTGCTGGTAACCACATTACCAGGTACCACAGGTGGCGTCACATTCACCTATTCCCAAGTTCCCCCTCTTCCCATCAGCTAATTGAGTGCCCAGGGCACGGAACCGGGAACAGACCAGCCGTGATTCTCTTCCCTGCCATCCCGGTTACGAGTAACCCCTTCCCTGCCGGCCTGACTCACAGCTACACAAGAGTTTGATGACTAAAAAATATTTCTAATGCGACGATTATACGTGGAGAGGTAGAGATCATTAATGGGACATGTTTCTGAATAAACTGTATATAGTATGGAATAGCAGACAAATATAACTGTGACACTAATCACCACACGGCAACTCATGAGGCAGGACAGTCAAACATTCTGAGGTCAGGTACCAGGAGATTACGTCAGAGGGACAAGGCAAAAGGATAGTCAAACAAAATCAATGGTCAAGCAGAAAATGATTAATTCCCAGACCACAGATAGAAGAGGCCAACTAGCCCAACTGAGCAGAACACTAAAACTGGTAGTGTTCTGGAACTGATTGCTCAGGTAAGTAGCTGGAGAAACAATCCTGGACAGGGCCCACTTGGAAAGCCTCCCAGTGTCAGATTAATTGGTTGAGCCGCCACTAAATACATCAATGGCTCGGCATGCCCCTGCACTAGATTGGACATCTGAACTGTCACACCAGGGCATACAGAAGCCTAGCATGCGGCCCAACACAGGGGTGACTACGAGGAAGAAATAGAAGGAAGGCCCTGGTAACAGAGAAAGGGGAGATGGATCACCTCCTGACACCACCTTTGTCTGGACCCTAAGCTCTCTAACATCCCTATACAGGTCCTTCCCACCGTCGCCATCATGTGCCAAGGCCGTCTCTTGCCCTGAACTCCCCCTGGTTAGTGAACTGGCCATCAAGGCCTCATCTCTACAATAATACAACACAGGGAAAATGAACACAAAAGGATATAATACAAAACTCCTCAATTGCCGTATGCCATCAGCTGCAATTGTCTCTACTCTAACTTTGTTCAGAGACAGGACCCTTTCACAATGGTCAGCAAAGAATGAAATTCTATCACTGGAGTCAGCTGACCAGACATATGACTCTTTATAGAGAAGGGAGTGGTCACAAAAATGCTAAAACTGAGATTAGACTGCAAAGAGCAACCATAAAGGAAAAGGTCCCTGGCCCCTGCTGAACCAAAAGAAATAAATTAAATACACTTAAAACAGAGCCTCACAAGGCAATGTGAGACTTAAATCCCAAACAGCATACAGACAGCTGACCACACCCGGAATCTGTAGTGCAGCAGTCATCTATTACGTCCAATACACACAAGAGGAATAATAACATTACCCCCTCTTCTAGGGGCCCCAATGGACCAGACCTCTAGGTTTCCCAGGAAGCTTTTGATGGAAAGCCCTGACAAAACGATCAGCTGTCACCAAAATGAGAAAAAACCTAGGATCTCTCCTCATGTCCGATCGCTTCCAATGAATAAGAAACTGAAGGGAATTACAGACTTTCCGAAAATCAACAATTCTTTGTACCTCCTACTCTTGACAGTCATTGACAGAAACCAGAGGAGGTGGAGAAGAGGGAGACAAAACCAAATAGACAAATTCCTTTAGCAGTGATGTATGTAACACGTGGGGTACGAAAAGACTGAGGAAGTGTTAGTCTAAAGATCACCGGATTAACTACCTCCAAAGTCGCATATGGGCCAATAAATTTAGGACCAAACTTCATTGATGGAACCTTCAGCTTAATATTTTTGTAAGATACTCAAACCTTATCTCCTACTTTGAAGATAGGACCTGCTGAATGCTTCCTAGTGGCCTTCTGTTTTTGGTGAAGGTAAGACATGCCAATATTCTTTTGAACCTCCCTCCATACATCTGAGTATCTGAATGGCCACCTCTACTCCAGGACACCGGGAAAATATGCTAGAGAATTCACCAAAATGAGGAGGAAAACCACATATTACAAAAGAAAGGCAAGGTTCCAGTGGACTGAATGACCAGACTGTTAAAGATGAACTCAGGCAGAGATAAATATGAGCATCAGTCCTGCTGAGCCAAACAGAAATATCTTAATATCTGCTCCAATGACTGATTTTCAGTCTGACCATTGGTTTCAGGGTGATAAGCAGGAAAACTGACAAATCAGTCTCCAGCTTTTTATAAAACTCTCCCAAAAATTTGGAGACAAATTGAACCCACCTATCAGATACAATATAAAGAGATTCCATGCACATCAAGATTAGTGAGGTAGGCAGAGGTGTAGTCAGGTTACAGACCGGAGTCAGAGTACCTGGAGGGTAGTGGATCAGAGCAGAGGGAGAAAGCAAAAGCATAGTCAAAAGAAGTCTATGGTCAGGAAGCAAAAGATCAATTCTCAGAGCATGAATAAAAGAGACTAACTAGCACAACTGAGCAGAAGACCAAGACTGGCAATGCTCTCTGACTGACTGCTCAGCTAAATAGCTGGACAATCCAACAGGCACACATGGAAAACCCAAAACCTCCCAGTCTAAGGCTACCTTCACATTACGATTTGAAGGGAGCCGATGCTGTCCGATATAAATCGGACAGCATCGGCTCCCTTCTGATGCCTGGAATCGGGTGCCAAATAGGCACCCGATTCCGGCATAAAATCGGCGCCGGGCTGCAAAAAAATAAAAAAAAAATAAAGGTTATTCTCACCTCCCCCCGAGCCCCCGCCGTCTTCCGCCATCTTCTTCTAGGCTCCCGGTGGCTCCCGCAGGCTGCCGGTGTCAGCAGAGGTGTACCTCTGCTGTACACAGGACCTGCGGTGATGTCACAGTCACGTGACCGCGGGTTCACCATGGTAACCCGCGGTCACATGACTGTGACATCACCGCAGGTCCTATAAGGCAGAGGAAGCCCTCTGCTGACACCGGCAGCCTGCGAGAGCCACCGGGAGCCTAGAAGAAGATGGCAGAAGATGGCGGAAGACGGCGGGGGCTCGGGGGGAGGTGGGAATAACCTTTATTTTTTTTTTTTAACCCTTATGCTCCTAGTTAGGAGCAGTTTTACTGTACTGAGCATGCTCAGTACAGTAAAACGGGGTCCGAGGAGACATAGATGTTTCCTCGGACCCTTCTCCATAGGGCCCCATGTTATAGGGATCGGACCTAATCGGATGTGCACTAAATGCCATCCGATTTGGTCCGATCCGAATCTGTCCGATTTTATTTTCGGTGCTAAAATTGGAGCAGGCTCCGATTTTAGCACCGATAATAAAATCGGACAGAATCGGATCGGACCAAATCGGATGGCATTTAGTGCACATCCGATTCGGTCCGATCCCCATAGGGATACATGGGGTCCGAAAATCGGTCCGATGCTGTCCGATTTTTTTCGGACAGCATCGGAAAGGCAAAAATCGTTATGTGAAAGCAGCCTAAGATTGGACTACTGAGCAGTTATTGAGCACATCAACTGCTCAGCACGCCCCTTCACTAAATTGGACAACTTAACAGTCAATCAGCATACCAACAGCTCAGCACACCCAGAACACATAGTGCAATAAACAGTCACCTATTGCATCCATGACACACAGGCGCAATCATGACAAAATCACAATATAATATATTATTTATGGGCCCAACTCATAAAAGCACTTTTGCACAGAATTAATGTATTCATGAGATGGGTGCCCGATGCTACTGCATCAGGAGGGTGGTGACATAATGATGGGGGTAGACTCTGTGGTGGCGGCCGTCTCTCCCCTGCTGTGCGCTCCTCCCATCTGGTTTCTCTCTCTTCCCCCTGTGCTCTCTCCTTTGACTTGTCTTCCCCCATGCTCTCTCCCCACTGTGTAGTCTTTACCCTGTGTGTTCTAACCCTTGTGCAGTCTCTCTCCCCCTGTACTGTATTTTCCCCTCTGTGCTCTGTCCTTTGAGCTGTCTCCCCCTGTGTGCTTGCCCCCTGTGCACTTACCCCTCCCCTTGGCAGAGAATTAGGAGGAGGAGCAGCGTGCGGCTGGCATATTGGCACATCCTTCACCTGGGTGTGTCAATATGGCGGACGCTTTTGTTTTCTTTCAGGTACCGGTCTGCTAACAACAGCTGGCCAATGAAGTGGTATTTATCATGGACATCCATTGCAATTACAGTATGTAAGTAGATTTCTTTGATAAGTTGCATTCAGAATTGTGCAATAATTTACCGACTTTTTTTGTTTTCCCACCAGTTTCTAGCAGTCATGTCAAAATTAGATGAGCTGGTTGGAGCTGGGGCAATGACAGGGGTGGATCAACACTGCTAGTGTAAATCATGATGAACTGTTGCGATACTTATGCTAGAAATCTTTTGCCAGTCCGGGACTGGTTTAAGATGTCTGGCATGGCACACACAGGTGCATGCTGCTTGTCGGATGATCTTGATTCATCAAGAGACATGCACCTCTTCATAACTAAAGAGTTTCTAACTCAAGCACACCCGCTCATCAAAACTAGTGACAAAATCACCTTTCTTAATAAAATCGGGCCATAATATACATGCAATATATCACTATAATACATATTTATAGCATACAGTGAAATCGACTTACATAATTCTGAAGTCCCATCTGTCATTCACTTCCGGCCTCATGCGGCCCAGACATCATACACTGCGGCAGCCATATTAGCACACCCAAGTGCAAATATGGCTCCCACTGGCAGTAATAGCCCATTGCGCACCTTCAACAGTGGTGCCGCAGCATCCAACAAGCAACGCCACACGCAACCGCTGAGACCCGACATTACACACCGCCCGACGCTCCGTCACTGTTGCATCCAACTGCAGCACCTCACCGTATGAGTAACTGTGCATGCTCTACTACAGTATATATATCCATCCTGGTATATATGATCTCCCATCCTGGTATATATGTCCTCTATCCTGAAATATATATCCTCTATCTTGGTATATATGTCTCACATACTGAAATATGGTCCTCATTATGGAATTTATGTCCCCATCCTGGTATATAGCACCATTCCCGGTATATGGTCCCATCCTGGTACATGGCCCCCTATCCTGGAATATGGCCCGGATCATGTATATGACCCAATCAAGGTGCACACTTAAAATAATAATTGATTATATTCATCCCTCCATCACTCCCCACTGCTGAGAGATGTCCTTTTCTAATGCCGGCAACTGAGCACTGCAGCATAGGTGCACAAAATATGATGTCACTGTCATGCGTCAAGCTCCACAGGCTGTCAGCTCAACTGCTGGGATCAGAACAGGACGTAGCTCTGCTGCAGTGGACAGTCATTATAATCATCTGTCACGCCGAGGCAGGCGGTGCGAGGTTACTTGACCACAGAGGGAACTGTGGAAGCTGAACCCAGGAACCTGCCGGACAACGATGTCAGATAAATTGCTGAACTTTTATTGAGATACTTGAATAGGAGAACCAACACAAGGAGCCCCCTGGGCCAAAACACCGAACTTCCCCGAGGGAGCACTGGAGAGCGAACCCATTAACAGGGATTGACCCAACACAGCCAAGGAGGCTCAAGTGTAACAGCTCTGAGACCAGGGAGTCAGACCCAAGAGGAACAGTGAAACTGGAGGGAGGGGGGAGCGAGAGATCCAGGGAACCGGGAAAGGTGACCAGTGAAAAGACCACAATAGTTAGAAAAATCTAGGAGGCGCACGGGACTGTGTCACAAGGGATTGGTCCAGAGGGTACTGTCAGGGTATGCAGGTGGATGGTAGGTAGGCAGGACACCGATACTAGAAGAAAAGACTAGATATTAGTATTTAGGCAAAAACAAGGCTGAAATACGCAGGCGCTGGTTAGGGACCTGAGAAATGCAACTTAATAATGCACAACGTTGCCCAGGCATCTCCTAAAGGAAGAGGGGGCCTTAAGTATACACAGGCCTCTCAGCGATTGGCTAAGAAGTAATTGCATGAAAAATATGCACTGGTCCTTTAAATCAAATGACAGCAGCGCAAGCGCCCAATGCTTACACCCCTACAACTCGGAAGAGAGGAGGCACAGGAGAAACGTCGGGAAGGCGTCGCAGCCAGAGGGGACATCATGGGAGCATGGACAGTGTAAGTAGTAGTGTGAGAAACAGGGGGATGCCTGCGGCTAGACGGAGCCCGGTCTCCCTGCATCCTGGAGATGGGTCCCGCTGGCTGGAGCGATACACATCCGTCCACTGCTGCCTGCTGGGATATTCACTGCTCCCTTGCATTGTGCGTGGGTAATAGTGATTATCCACTGTCTTACTGCTGGCATACATGATCGGCTGATCTCTTGGGCCCTCTGTTTAAGCTAATATTATATGCGTCGCTCACCCTGCCCATCACAGGCTCAACTCTCAGAGTGGGCTTCAGCGCTGAGAGGTGATTGGTGGGGGAGAGCAGTAAATATTAAATTTGCTCAAACAGCGGGATCCTACTGCTAGTGACCCACTCCTGCCTCCAGTGACCCACTCACCCAACACTGTTTCCCCCTCTACAGCCCCAAAGCCATACATCCAGGCTATAAGACGCACCCACCACTTTGGGGGAAAAAAGTACATCTTATAGTCCAAAAATTATGGTATATACTAAAGCCTTCCAAAGAGTTCATTTACACTGATGAGCAAAATGGTACCAATGCTTTGATCGTTTGTGACTACCTTCATTTCATAGTCAACCATCTTGGCTATCTCATACATAAATTTTACTTCAAACTATTTAGCAAATAATGAGTTAAGCAGATTCTTGCAATATCACTGCATTGCTACTGTTTTGTCCTAAAATCTAAATTTGTATTCATTTATTAGTATTTTGTAAATCCACCTTTCACTTTCAGCACTATCTGAATCTTTTAGGACATGCTCTCAATCAGATTCAAGCATGTCACGATTAAAATCTGATCCCAGGTCTCTTCTAGACGTTCTTAATGTTGGTGCATACTGGTTAACTCACCTGGGTATGTATACAGCTTTTCTTCAAATCTACTCACAAGGGTTCAATTGGGTTGAGGTCTGGGAACTTTGTGAGTCAACCCAACACCTCTATTTCATTGTCACTGAATCATTTATTAGCCGATCTCAATGTATGCTTGGGGTTATTTTCCTGCTGCTCGAACACCATGTCATTCCTTTAAGACCTGTAGAACTTGAGTGTATGAAGTAACTTATCTTGTAGAAAAACTAACATATAGCTCAGCATTGAAGCTACCATCACATCGATCCTGGTCAAGTATACACTGGCGATCAAAATTAGAAAACAATGTATGATCACTTGATTTTTTCCAGACAAAATGTAATCTACATTTGAAGGTTTTTGAGTAAGGGGTACACCACTCCACTAGAACAGTGTTCTCCAAAATAACAAAAGTTTAAAGTCTTTACTTTACACAAAACGTGATCATAATTAGAGAACAGCAATGACTGCAGCACAGGGAAAGAATAAAAATACATTTTATGAAGGATACAACAATCACCAATCAGTAGGAAATGGACATGCCTTTGCTTTATACAGGTCTTTGCTTTGAATTACTTCAGTACATCTGCAGCCACAGGTCATCTCTAGTCTCTCACACTACTCTGGTGGGATTTTGATCCACTTTTCTTCCAATCTCTTCCAGTTCGGTCACTGTTTTGTGTTTCTTGGCCACAACTTTGTCACCAAGGATTTTCCAGCGGTTTTCTGTTGGGTTCAGATCAGGAGTCTGGTCTGGCCATTTCACTGTTTCAATGTTTCTGCTTTACCCGTTTTGCTGTGTGACAGGGGGCATTGTCCTCCATGAAATTGCTGGCTGATTGAGTGCTGAACGCAAGTAAGGAACCGCATGTTGTTGAAGAATGTTCTAACACATTTGTATTCACTCTGCCATGTAGCTGAATGAGAGGTCCAACCCCTACAGCATTCCCCAAACCATGACACTTCCTCCACTACCTTTCACTGACTTCTTTACACCCTTTGGGTTCAGTCTTTTCCCGCTTTGTCGAACATAATGTTTCCCATCAGACCCAAATAGATTAAACTTGCTTTCATAACTAAAATGAACTGTGGTCCACTTCTCCTCTGTCCACACAACATGCTCCTCACCAAATGTTAGTATAGCCTTTTGATTCTTTCTGCTAATGAGATGTTTATTCACTGCAGAGTAAACTTTCAGTTCAAATGCTCTTAAACATTGAAACATCGTATGATGAGACAGATCCTTACCCTGTTCAGTGCTTTACAGGTGAGCTATTTGAGCTGCAGTGTTGAATCGATTACCCATAGAGATTATAAGCATTATCCTGTCCTCTCTTACATTTGTCTTGTCCCCTTTGGCCTTCATTTGGATAACCTGCTGCCAAAGGGTTTCAGTCACTTTGTAACGGCACACCATTTCTGCAAAGTGAGTGCAAACTGGAAAGTTAGGCTGCCAGATAAAAAGGGTTTGTCGGATAATTAAGGAAATTAACACCAAGTGCCAGATTAACATTATTAACTAGAGCAAGTATCTTAAAGTGTTCTCCAATTTTGATTAGTGTTCTTTTTATTTTATCTCATTTATATTTTTATTCTGTGCTTTAGAATATATTCAATTAATGAATAAGCTTAAAATACTGCTATTTTATTCATGTAAGGGCCCTTTCACATCAGTGTTTTTTTCAAATCGCGGCAGATGCGGTGAAAAAAAACGCATCTGCCGCGATTACCGCATAACCGCGACACTTGCGGCACACTTGCGGCAAGCCCCATGCAATGTCTATGGGGCTTGCGGTAAGGGTGCGGCAGGTGCGGCAAGTGCGGTTTCGGCACTTGCGGCAGGCGCGGCCGCGAAAAAAAAAACGCTGCTTACTTGCGATTTGAAAAAATAGAATTATTCTTACCGTTAATTCGGTTTCTAGGAACCTTCCACGACAGCATAGGAGGTAGCCTCGCCACGCCCTAATTGGGACAGGAAGCAGAAGAGGTTAAAAGGACCCTCCCACCTCCCACTAGCCAGTGTCTTACAAAGAACCATAGCCTGAGAGCAATAATAACAGTAATACATTCCAGGAAAACCGAGGAATATAGGGAGGGAAATAAGTGCTGTCGTGGAAGGTTCCTAGAAACCGAATTAACGGTAAGAATAATTCTATTTTCTCTAGTCACCTTCCACGACAGCATAGGAGGGATACCAACGAACTAATACTTAGGGTGGGACTACAGCCTGCAGGACTATCCTGCCAAAAGCCAAACCCCAGGGGAAGCCAGGGCCAGACAGTAAAGCTTCGGGAAGCATGCAATGAACCCCAGAAAGCAGCTTAGCAAATCTGCTCCGGAGAAGCCCCAGCCCCTGTCCCCCAGGAGACAGAGGGAAAACTGGAGAAACGAGCAGGAACAGCTGGGAAAGGAAGGAGTCCGGAAAGACATTCCGAAACCAGGAGGTGAAAGTACTCATAGCCATTGCCTCGCCCGGATGACGACCAAAGGCCGGACAACATATAGAGCCACACGCCAGGACGCCCACACTCCAGAGCACCGCACTATGGACAGCAAAATAAAAGAAACGAAGGGTCCAGGTGAAGGACAAAGCAGTCATCCAGGACAGACAGCGACGGGTCCTGGCCAGAGAAAGCCTGAAGCCCCCCCCAACACATTGGCCAGAAGCAATCGCCAGCAGAAACGCCAACCCGTTAGACAACAATGGATATCACAGGAGGACAGAGGTCCAAAGGAAGGGCGAGAAAGCCCAGTCAGGCCAACAATGAGGACCCAGGAGGGCGGAACAAGCGGAGTCCAGGAACAAACACGACAAGCAGACCCCAAGCATCGCCAAACCAGCGAAGAATTGCCACCTCTGTAGCAAACCTAGAACCGAACACCAAACCCGGCACGTACAAAGTGCCGGATCAAAGATGCCGGCCCCAACCACATGTAGGAGAAAAAAAAAAAAAAAACTCTTCACACCCGCATGACAAATGCCGAAGTGACCGGAATGCGGAACGTCCGCAAGAAGGCCACCAACTCGGCCAAAAGGCCCAGAGGCCTCAGCCGTGGCCCTCAGAAACCCTGCAGCTAAGTTGAGCTGCCGCGGATCCGAAGGAACAGATGACCACGAGATAGCAAGCCGAGGTCCAAATGCAAAAGGACTGGTCCACTGACCTAGAGCGCCCTGAGCAGGATGAACCAATACCACCTCGGTCATAGAGGGGCCCTCAGAACAGTGTGGACTCCTTACCAGACCCTCCCCAGGAATCTCACGAAAAGGGAGAAGGGGGACAGGAAGCCAGAAGCAATAAGAAAAAAAACCCCGTCTGGGAGTAAGAGGTCCATCCCCCACCCAGGCCTCAACTCGAGGTTCAGGGAGACATAGGCTGCTACAGTATGAATCGCACGGGAAGCAAAAAAGGACGAGCTCCGGGAATCCCAACTAGCGACCAGGGAGCAGAACACCGCTTGGACCAGGCTCGCCCTTCCCGGGAGGACCTCCCGGAGGCTGAAAAAACCTGCCTGAAGGGGTAGGGATCCTATCAGGCGGACTACAGAAGGAAGAGGAGGAATGCGGTCGGACGAATACATAAAGCATCGCCCAATGGCAAGTGGCCCACAGTTGCCAGGGAACGGGGCCTGCTAGGGGGAGAGCCTGTAGCCAGCATGTGTCATCCCTAGATCATGACTTGGACGATATGTACAGCTTAGGAACCGAACCCACAGCCACAGCAGGGTGTATGGGGTACGGGGCAGGAGATTCACTGCTTCATGGTTGCTGCCACAGCAGCCTCTCGCTAGAATGGCCCATCCCCTGAAAGGAACACGAACAGCAAGAAGGACCTCAATTACCACTCTCAGTTCCCAGAGAACAGAGGACCGCGAATTGAAGACAAGACCCCAGACTCCTTGGAGAGGGCGACCACCGCCCCCCCACCTAGGTGGGCATCCATAGGGAAAGCCACCAGGGGAGTCAAAACCCAGGCCACCCCTAAAAGCAGGTCGTTGGCATTCAACTACCAGAGGAGGGATGAGGAGGCAATCCCCAGGAGACGAACCCGGGGATTCAGAGGACGGCAGTCCGCCCCAACAGGACAAGACATGGATCAGAAGAACCTGAGCCCACCTGACAGGCGGGATGGAGAACGTCAATGATCCCAGAGCCGACCGTCGCCCGAAGGAGGGAGACGCCCGACTGCACAGAAGCGCAGCAGAGACTCCACCACCCTGCCCTGAAGGACAGAGGAGAAGGAGCAAGAAGAAGCAAACAGCCCAGACATAGTACCAGACAGAGGCTGCAATCCAATAGGAAAGCAACGACCTCCGCCATAATGATCGAGAAACCCCGGAGCCGAGGAGAACCCGACGGGAAAGCCCATGAAAAGAAAGCAGAGGACTATTCCTCTGTACAGGAATGGGAACCTGAGGAGCATCTGGGGGTGAGGGAGAATGGGCACCCGCAGTATGCGTCAGTCCAGTCGATTGGAGCCAACTGGTGGCGTAGCCCTGCCCACGCAATCACAGAAGCGATTGATAGAACATGGAAACGACAAAAAAACCATGAAGGGGGAGGCGATGGAAGCCGACGATGACACAAGCCCCTCCAGAGGGCCAGTTCGACCAAGAAGAGCCGGGAAAGCCCCCAACCCCTCCTCACAGCCCGGACAGACGAGAAGACCGTCGGGCGAAGGAGATCCTGAACCCCGGAGTACAAAAGAACCTAAGTACCCTGAGAGGGCAGGGTAGGAACCCGGAGAGCAGGCGGAGGAGGCGACTCGAACACAATGAGGAGGCCTTCGGAAAGACCCTCAGAACCCCCCGCAAGCGGCGAAGTCAGCCACTGGGGGAGAACACACAAGCATGTACGGATCTCAGAGAGACCAGTCCAAGAACCCACTGCGGGCAGCAGGCAAAAATGCCCAACACAGAGAATTCCGAGGCGTAATGCCTCCTGGGGAATATGAATATACCATTAGAGCCCTTGGTGCCTCGGGTAGGAGGCTCAAACACCGGACCGGGGAAGAAAGGCTGAGGTCGCCCTTTTACCCCAACCCCCACCGAGCCACTGAGAGGCAGAGTACATCAGCTGCAGCGGACAAGGCACGAGGAGCTAGTCTATGGCCTACAAGGGAACTCCACCGGCCCAGGAACCCCTGGCTAGGAGGTCCGAGGCACCAAGTGCCAAAGGGACCACCATCTGGTAGGCCGCACCGGAAGAGCCTTGCGCTCAGTTGCCTGGTACATAAAGGCAACAAGGCCAGGCCCAAACACTCCTCCAAGTCAGCCACAAAGTCCGTCAGGCGGAGACGGATAGACAGAGATATAAGCTGCCAGACGGACCCAGGCATCTGCAAGACCCCAGGAAGCTCACCGGAGAAAGGGAAGGAAGACAAGGATCTCCACCCTAGGGAGCCCCCTGAAGGGAGCCCAGTTGACCATCGCCCAGGAGACATGCGGAGGCCGAGTACACCCGAACGGGAGACAAAGAAGTCCCCCCCCAGACAAAGGCAGAAGGCCCACAACCATGCAGCCCATCTGGCCCAGGTGGGAGGCAGCCTCAAAGGGGAGCGCAGTCTTGTTAGCGACATGCCGACCTGCACCCCCCCTGGGACATCCCCGTGAATCAGAGATGCCATGAGAGAAACCAACTACTGGGATTACCCCCTGAAGGAATGATCAGGAAAGTTCCAATCCTGAACTATGGTAGAAAGGACTGGAAAGCTGACTGGGCTGGCAGCTCCAAAGCCGCCAACATCCCCAGACGGTAGAACTTTCCCATAGAGCTCTGACCGGCCCTAGCCCAAGTTCCTCCAAGTAGAAGAGGAACCTCTCAGTTCAGTGGCACTGGAGGATGGAGCGACATCAGCCCAAACCCGAACCTGACCTTCCCTCTCCCAGGAGCATCCTCAAAAGGAGCTGCCAGAGAGAACGAGGAAAGGGAAGCCTGAATCTCCAGGAAAACCCGGGATCTCATGCCATACACTAGGCTAGGGTGTGAAGCCCAACCAGCTAGAGCGCTATGAAGGCAGAAAAGAGGACCCCCCCACACTGCAGCAGACATACACTGTGGCAGGGGAAACACTGGCACTGCAGATGCAGGAGAAGACTCAGTAGCACACATAGGACAGTACCTTACCGTGGCTCAGAAGGCTTCAGGGCAGCCTTCCGCAAGAAAGGCCTGCCCCCCAGTGTCTGTAACAAGTTCCTCGCTTCCCGCACCGGGTCCTGGGCAGGCCACCTGCAGTGGTGGCGTGGCCGCATGCTGATCGCCGGGTCCCACCACCGGAACCCGGAAGAGCCATGCTCCCGCCGGGGAGCGCGTGACCGGAAGTCCCGCCCACCAGCGTCACTTCCGGTCGCGCTGGAACAGTAAGAAAGCGCGGGAAGCGGCCGGCGGGCTCCGGAACAGGGGAGGTCGCCGGCCAGGGAGCCCACAGCTCGCTTCACCCCGAGGGGATCCGGAGGGCCAGGGCAGCGGTCCCACATATGTGGGAGCAGCAGGAGGAGAAGCGGAAGCCCGACCAACGCTGCCCGGCTGGAGACTAAAACCAGGACAAAAAAGGTGTGCTGTAGCTTGCCGGCCACCACAGCATAGGAGAAAGAAAAAACCTCTCCATGCCCCATGGGGACAGGAAAGACACTGGCTAGTGGGAGGTGGGAGGGTCCTTTTAACCTCTTCTGCTTCCTGTCCCAATTAGGGCGTGGCGAGGCTACCTCCTATGCTGTCGTGGAAGGTGACTAGAGAAAACGCTGATGTGAAAGGGCCCTAAGGCCCCTTTCACATCAGCGTTTTTTGAAAAATGTGACAGTTGCATTAAAAAACGCATCTGCCGCATTTTCCGCCTAACGGCCGCACTTGCATTTCCCTTTCGGCAAGCACCATGCATTGTCTATGGGGCTTGCGGTAACTGTGCGGCAAGTGCGGTTCCGGTAGTTGCGGCCGTGAAAAAACACCGCTGACACTTACTGCAAGCCCCATAGACAATGCATGGTGCTTGACGCAAGGGAAATGCAAGTACGGCTGTTAGGTGGAAAATGCGGCAAATACGTTTTTTTTACCGCAACTGCTGCATTTTTCAAAAAACACTGATGTGAAAGGGGTCTTAGGATATTTTGACATAGGACAACACGATGACCTTAAACATTAAGGAAATTGTGTGTTGCCCTCTAATGTTGATTGTTAGTTTATGTATACATGCATAAACACACACACAAACACATATATACACACAC
Organism: Allobates femoralis; assembly: GCA_033576535.1. Classification (NCBI taxonomy): domain Eukaryota; kingdom Metazoa; phylum Chordata; class Amphibia; order Anura; family Aromobatidae; genus Allobates; species Allobates femoralis. Next base: position 720,190,943 of record JARQOC010000003.1, on the reverse strand, counting down.
TGTATACAACAGTATATACAGTATGTACATTACCCATCAGTAACAAATTGCAGTAATTTTTTGATTTTAGTATAAAATCCAGTTAGGGTAACCTTTCACTATGTACCCATGACATATTCCCCCCTGAAGCCCTTTCCCCTGTGTCCAAGGTACAACCATTCTGAATAGGCGCATCCCTGCTAGGTATATTAAATATAATATATACACTATAATAATGTACATGCAATTTTAAGATTAATAGGAATATATTCAATACCTTTCTTAAATTAAAAAGGCTACTTGAAATCTGCTGCAGACTGGTACAAATGTTCTTTCTAATTTAAGTGGACGCTGAGTGCTCGCCGGCTAACAGCGGGATGCTCCATAGAGTTTAATATTAAAAATTTTAATAAGCGCTTTTCGAGTTGGCCAGTCACCATACTTACAAGTATTTATTTTCCTGTGTGTTAGCATATCTAGCATATCCTACTTCTAAAATATACAAGCACATTCCTTAGCAAACATTGCCCGCATAGAGGAGTTTGCTTATTCAATATTAATTAAAGTGGCAACATTTGAATGTCAAGTGGAGAATCTAAGCAAAAACAGAGACCTGTGCAATGAAAATAAGCGGAAATCCATACAGTTGTGTGGAAACTACTACAAAGGCTCTAGTACAGGAAAAAAAAAAAGTTTAACCCATAACTACATACACATTTTATTATGGTTGCTACATACTGTACAGGAATGAAGTGAGGTGTAGAAGAAGAACATGTGGAAGTGGTAAGGGGTACAATATGGGCTCTGACCTAATAAACATGCTGAAGTTAGTAATTTAAGAACAGGGGTCATGCAGCCCCTGAAATTGCTTCAGGCAATGTGGACCCCTTGATGATCCCGGCCCAGTCCAGGGGCCGCTGATGTCTTCTGCTCAGCTATATCAATGGCAACCACTGGCCAATCAGAGTCCAGCAGCTGATGGCAGCATACGACATCAACCGCTGGCCTTGGACTGGCCAACGACTGCCAGTGCGGAGCTGGCAATATACATCAACTGAAGTAAAGCGCGATGGGGCATTACCACAAGATGGGGACCAGGATGGGGGCATTACTACACAAAGAAGACCAGGATTAGCCCATTATTACAAGAAGGGGGAAAAGATGAGCACATTACTAAAAGAAACGGGAGTAAGTTGGGCACATTACTACAAGATGCGGACCAGGATGGGGCATTACTACACAAAGAGGACCAGGATTGGCCCATTATTACAAGAAGGGGAACAAGATCAGCACATTACTAAAAGAATGAATGGGAGCAAGATGGGCAATTTGCTAAAAGAACTGGAGCAAGATGGGCACATTACCAAGAAATGGGAGCAAGATGGGCACATTACCAAGAGAATGGGAGCAAGATGGGCACATTACCAGAGAATGGGAGCAAGATGGGCACATTACTACAAGATGGGGACCAGGATGGGGGCATTACTACACAGAGAGGACCAGGATTGGCCCATTATTCCAAGAAGGGGAACAAGATAAGCACATTACTAAAAGAATGGGAGCAAGATGGGCACATTACTAAAAGAACTGGGGCAAGATGGGCACATTACTACAGAAAGAGGACCATAATGGGAGATATTACTACAAGATGTAAGCCAAATGTACGAAAGGTGCTAATTTTAAGACAATATTCCTTACATATAAGAGGATAAAATGTAATAAATAAATAAATTAATTAATGACCTGAATATTTTTTTTACTATTAAAAATGCTGTTTTATATATAAACTAAAATGTGCATGTTTCTTATCACCACATCTGTAACAACCCAAGTTATAGAGCTCCGCTATAACCTACACAATGTCAGTCATTTAAAAAGAAAAAAATCTAAAAATGTTTGAAAAAGGTGACCAAAAGGTGTTTAACAAATAAAATATGGCATCACTAAAAAGGTCACTTTTATATGCAGCCCATATACCCAGCCGAGTGTGATACCCCTGTTTTAGATACTCTAATTTGAAGAGATCATTACTAGCAATAGATGCAACTCAATATTTTACCAGTTATGTTCAACACTGTCTGTTGGCAAAACCTTTAGTATCTTCCATCGGAGGTATAAGTTAGGCCAACCCTTGATTTATAATGATGGAAGCCTGCAACATATCCTTTGTGATGTGATACAGTGTGACATCCTGCAACAACATTTTCCCCCCGATGAACTGGCAAACAGCTATGTATATGTTACGTTATGTTGCGAATAATCACTGTATCAGTGAGTGGATGCAGCAATGGACCAAAAGAGGGTGAGATCCAGGTGTTTCTATTATTTTATACTGGTTGAGGGTATGCAGAATGCTGAAAGAAAAAATCCCTTTAACATCCTAGTATCCAGTAAGTGCTTTTCTTGGAGCTTTCCCAGGGTACACAAACATAGAACAGGAATATTTTGTGACCAGGACCTGTCAAACAACAAAGTCAAGTATTCTTCCATCACAAGGACATTTTACAAATTACAAGGTTGCATGCTATAAAGGATATGTTGACCTATGCAACCATGTTTTATTCCTGGGTGGACACATATGTTCCACGGTTACAGACTACAGTTAAACTGTGTGCAGTCAAACTGTAGACATATGCCATTCCATCTGCCCCATCGTTTATCAGCAAGAAGTAATTTACAAAGAAATTTGGTAGTATTATTACATGGTTTCCGATATGATAGATTACCTCTTATGACTGAAGATCACCCCACCACACTACATTGTCTTGGGGGGTTGTTTATCATCCATACATGAAGCCCTTTAAATGCCATATACACCATTACATAGATCTACTTTTGCTGCTATTTTATTCTTTTTATACATACAAATGTAATAACCTTGTTGAATGAACATAACTGGTATTTACAGTAAATTAAACATTTATGATAATTTATAGCGAATAACGGCCTTCAACCCCATTCTGTCAAAGTGAATATACAAGTTGGAGAAGTCTAAAAAGAAAAAAGTACGACACATGACAGATCTTAGTTTTGATAAGGAGCAATTAACTTCACCTTCAAGTCTCCTCTAAGATACAGGAATGAACTGTCAGAAATGCGCAGAGATCGAAACGGCAGCGCTGTTGCAGTTAATATTACTTCTTAATCAAGCATCTATTTATCCTTTCACATTCAGTTTCTTGTGCCATACTAAGAGGCACAGAGTAAAGGTTTGCTCTGCTAGCTCATACATCTAGCCATAGATAGCGGGGAAAAATCTATATTACTACATCTATTAACTACATAAGTAAAGAAGACCTTCAAGGCCAGGTTTATCAAAGTCTTTTCGGCAGTTTTCCAGCATGAAACACTTTAAAAAGTTTGGGACTTTTTTGTCTTTTCACATCAGTCCCAGCCACATCTGTCTTAATGGGTGGGGAGCGCCTATGCCCTCTTAATTCAATAAGTGGTGAGCACCTCCTAGTAAATAAGGCACGTCTTACTCCTGCATGCTCATCTTTTGACTGGCGTAAAAAAAAATAAGCTGGATGACACAAATGAATACTGTTTACTTAATCTGTATCATATGAGCTATCTGTTAACATACAATAACACAGCGACACACATATGGGGCATTTCACACATGCTGATGTATATGCCAGTATAGAACAAGTGAACGTCTTCTTTTTAGTTGCTGCGATTTCTGCTTTCTTTTAAATTTCTGAATGTGAAAATGCTAAATTCATAGGCTATAGCTTAACATGTACACATAAGAAGGCAAATCATGTGAAAGGCATTCACCTCCAGCAGTCTGTCATGGGAAAGTATGGAGATCATGACTCTGCTGTCTAATACTAGAAATGTACAGTTAGTTTGTTCACAAAGACATAATTGACTCACTAATGGTGCGGATTCTGCTAGATCTAAAACTAGCCATTCCTAGTCATGATTTTATAAGGGCAATCCAAAGATCATTGTTTGGATGGACTTTACCATGGGCTGACCTCACTCTTGCTGGCCCCGATCTGGGCCCTAGGTAGGGAACTGATGGGATAAGTTCTTTGTCAACTCCACTAAACACTAAAGACACACAGGGAAAACACACAATAGGATACACTACTTGGTATCTGCTGCCAAGCTCTAGACAGCACCAAAAGCAGGTCTTCAGCAGTAGCAATTCACCTCCTCAATGCACAAAGGCCTGTATAGAAATCTATCACCGACAGCAGGTGATGGGTCATGTGACTATTTAAATGGTGGTAAGGAGCAGTCATAAAACCACATAACCTGACTTACACCAGCAGCAACAGAGAAAAATGGACATAACACGTTTTAAAGGGAACCAACCACCTCAGATCACCCTAATACACAGTTAATACGTGTCCCTGCACCCTAAGGATACGTTTCCAGCACTGTTTTTGTGTAAAATCTTGCATTAGTATAACCGATATAAAGACTTTATAAAGTTACTAGCCTGAAGACTTCTGGGCGTATCCCTCCTTCTGTTATACTTCAGGGCTGTGCATTGCATGGCTGCGCTCCCCCTCCCTCCGTGCCTGCTGCCCTGCCCTGATGGGTGTGATCGTTATCTCCTCTGCACAGAGGGAGGGGGAGCACAGCCATGCAATGCACAGCCCTGAAGCATAATAGAAGGAGGGATACGCCCAGAAGTCTTCAGGCTAGTAACTTTATAAAGTCTTTATATCGGTTATACTAATGCAAGATTTTACACAAAAACAGTGCTGGAAAGGTATCCTTAGGGTGCAGGGACATGTACTAACTGTGTATTAGGGTGATCTGAGGTGGTTGGTTCCCTTTAATATACATCACGGCCTCTTGAGCTGCAACTAGTGACAATATGGCTACTTTGAATGATAAAGCTTTAACTTGCATTTGTGGATTATGCGGTGAACAGTGTTCACAAACGATGTTTGCAAGAAGTGCCTGAACCCACGCAGCGATTTATACAAGCAAATCATGCCTGTATTTAATGCAGTGCCACCTGAGGGCCCATAGATTACAAGTATCCCCTATTGACAGTCAAACGTGCCCCCTGTGCACATGAATATCTCCAAAATCTCTGACCCGGTTGATGATATGTACTGCAGGTTGTGGAATATTCAAAGTTTTTGCAATTTTACATTGAGGGACATTTTTCCGAAATTGCTTCCCAATTTTCAGACACAGTTGTTCACAGAATGATGAACCTCTGACCATCTTAGTTTCTGGGACACTCTGCCTCTCTTGCTTGCTCTATATATACAGTCATGTGACTTCGTTGAAAATTGATCCTGCAGCTGTTTTTCATTTGTACTAATTACTTTTCCAGCTTTTTATTAATTCTGTCCAAACTTTTTCAAAATGTGTTGTTGTCAATTTCTGAATTAGTTTTTTTTTCTTCAAATAAAATGGAGAGACGTCTAAACTTTCAACTTCTGCTGTGTTCTATGTTCTGTTATGAATTAAACATGGCTATAATGATACCGACACACGCGGCAATTTAGCTAGCAATTTCACTGGCAATTTGCTGGTTGCAGTGAAATCATGGACACATTGTTCTATTTTGTTGCTGTGTACAAATGTAACAATGTGTCCATGATTTCACTGCAACCAACAAATTGCTAGTGAAATTGCCTAGCAATATTGCCGCGTGTGACGGTACCTTTAAAGGAAAAGACCTCCTTCCACAGACAACTGATCCATGGTTGTGGCTCCTCACGGGTGCATAGCAGGATACTTTTTGGCTGGGCAGGGGTTAGTTTGTCTTTTTGGAGACTCTTAATGTGTCATGCAAAGTTGCCTTTTCCTGGTGTTGGACATAAAATTCTTTACATCAAATCCAAAGGAATACAAAAACTTCCAGAAACCCTAAAATCTAGATCTAGGTTATCAATATAACCAGCATTTTCTTTATATACAGTTAATAACAGGATTCTAGATTTGACATCTCCAAGCTCATTCAGGCCAGGAGCTCTTCTCTTTAAATCTGTTGTTTTTTGGGGGGATGGGTGATGGAAGCAATGGTGATGTCGCAAGTGTGTTATAAGCGGCTGTCACACGCTACGATATCGCTAGCGATATTGTTAGCGATCACGTGCACGCGCGATCGCTTACAATATCGCTCACATCGCTGGTGAGATGTCACACAGACAGACTCACCAGCGACGTGGAGCAGCGAGATCGCTGGTTACTATGGTACACATCGGGTTACTAGGCGCCGCGCGTCGCTTAGTAACCCGACGTGTACCATAGTTACCATCTCCCAGCATAGGCTCTGCCGCTGGGAGATCGTTCATCGTGGTGTTATACACCACGATGAAGCAGATTGTTTAATCGTTCATCGCAAGATGTGAGGTCCGGAGCTCAGATCTCGATTTTGCGATTTTCTCATTTCTCGTTCGTCGTATCTGCCGTCACACGCAGAGACATCGTTCAAGCGATGTTTAATCTGGCGCGTTCAAGCGATATCTTTCAAGATATCGCAGCGTGTGACGGCCGCTATAGCCTGATGTCACCTCAGGGAGATCTCCGATCAGAAGGTCCCACAATTTAGCTGATCACAGATCCTCTTTAGTGACCGCTCATCATTTATCCTGAGGTGTTTTATATTTCCATTCGGTGCTGAAGGGGTTAAGGTTCCTTTCTATCCTAAGATTAAACAGCTAGCTGTAATCCCAGCTTCAGCCACTCATTTCCGCCACATATATTGAAGTACTGCTTGTTCTCCAAATTGGGAAGGAGCTGTCTTTGGAGAAAGCAGTGGTGATCTTTCCGGATAATGCAGTTGGGTCTATCTCAGGAGCAGAATTGGGATCTATATTAGGGTGCTTTCACATCAGCAGGTTTTCTAAATGCGGCAGTTGCGGTGAAAAAAACGCTAATGCCGCGATTACCGCATAACGGCTGCACTTGCGGCACACTAAGCCCCATACAATATATATGCAGGCTTGCGGCAGGTGCGGCAAGTGCGGTTTTGGCACTTGCGGCAGGTGCGGCCGTGAAAAAACCACGGCTGACCGCGTTTTTTTTTTTCGCCAACCTGCGCAGTGCCAAAACCGCACTTGCCGCACCTGCCGCAAGCCCGCCTATACATTGTATGGGGCTTAGTGTGCCGCAAGTGCTGCCGTTATGTGGTAATCGCGGCAGTTGCGTTTTTTTCACCGCAACTGCCGCGATTTAAAAAAAAAACGCTGATGTGAAAGGATCTTTATATCTGTTTCCCCTCTTTGTCCCCCTTCTTCGTGTTTTCTTTATACTAGTACTAAGACTAGTGTCTGCTGTCCTCTGCACTAGAAACGGCTAATCCAGGGTCAGACAGGGTCTAAGCATATGATCGCGCTCAGGGGGAAAGGACCTGTCTAGGGATGTTAGGGATGTTGGGGAGCTCAGGGATCAGCCACAGGTGTGCTCAGGTGAGCAACAATCTTCTCTCTCCCTTCCATTACATCTTTCCTGGTCTCCCCTCCTCTTTGGACACATGTCAAGCAGTCCCCCACTGCGGCGTGACAGACACTTTGTGATGATCACTTATTAGCACCTCATCTCTGTAAGGTTCCCTTCACACATCAGTATAAAAACAAGCATTTGTAGCACGGTCCGTTTTGTTCATGTTAATATTTACCACACAACTGTGTATACGTTTATAAAAACCTGTGCAATCTATGTTTTTCTGGAATGGATATAGAAAATAAAATCACAAAGCTTCTCTTAAACTTTCGATGTTAAGACGTAACAGCACAAAACGACACACCAATGGTGTACAGATGCCATCCGTGTGCTGCACATGTTTACATGGACCCTTAGGGTACCGTTGGTTACACGATGCAATATTGCATGCAATTTCACTGCAATTTGCTGGTTGCAGTGAAATCATGGACACATTGTTACATTTGTACACGACAACAAAATAGAACAATGTGTCCATGATTTCACTGCAACCAGCAAATTGCCGGTGAAATTGCATGTAATATTGCGTCGTGTAACGGTACCCTTAGACTTGTATTGACCCTTAGAAAAAGATGGACATGTCACCGATCCATGTGAAAACACAGATATGCGAGGAGCATCACAGGCTATAAAGGGAACATGCTGTATCTGTGAAAAAAAGATGCCACACATAATGGAAACAATGGAGGTACATGTGAAGGAAGCCCAAGAGATGAAACCATTGTATCTTCACTGGTGCAAAGATCATGAAGGACAGCAATGTCTGCTACAATTAATTAATCCTTTAATCATCAGTTGTAAAATCAAATCAAAATGAATTTCCATGATGATTACCATATGTATAGCACAAGTCTAGGTAGCCAGATATTATTGTCACCCAAAAAGGGCAATACATTACCATGCAATGATTTGAGAGATCAATCCAAAATCATATCAGCATAGGAAAAGAAAGCATTTTGATTTTAGTACATATTGTTTTTCAGCTTTTACTATGAGAAATATAGCAAGGAAACCATTAGAGACAAAGCAAAGCATAATTCTTCTATCACAAAGTAGAAAATGAGAAACAACAAGCTGCATATCAATAAAATATTTAGCAGCCCTGGGATAAAAACTGCTGGGATTATACATAGTTTAACAGCCAACACATCTATGAGGAGCATATGCCAGAGAAAAAAATTGCAAAATGCACAACAGTTCGGTGGTGCTCGTCACAGATTCACAAACACAGTCAGTCACCGCTGTTTATTTGTTGTTTTTTCTTACATAAATCAATAGCATAAAAATAAAAAACTTTGCAGTATTAGGGTACCGTCACACCTGGCCATATCGCTGGAGATATCACCGGCAACACTCGGAGGCGCGCATGTTTTTGGTGCCCCGCCAGCGTCACGTGTTTACACGTGGCGATACCTCCAGCAACGCACCGGCGATGTTACAGGCGCCATCGCCGCTGGGGTGTCCACAAACCCCAGCGGCGATCCTGTAACATGGGAGCCTATGGCTCCCATCGCCTGTAACATCGGCGATCGCCATGTTACATGGGGCGATGTGTACACATCACCCCAGAGTGCTCACCTGGTTTCAGAGCAGTGCTGAGAAACCAGGTGACCACTCTAAGGCGATTTTTAGCACCGACATCACCTCTTTACACTAGGCGACACACTGGCGCTGTCAGCGGCAATAGGCCACGCCCCTGCGTCGCTTATGAAATCGACGCCGAAATGGCCAGGTGTGACGGTACCCTTAGAGAAAGCTGCTTCTCTCTGCTCCTCAACTGATCAATATTTATAAAATCTACAAGAAATAGGCCTGATGCCATTGCATCGGGAGGGCAGTCTTTGTGCCTGTATCCCCTTGTGTGCTCTCTCCTGTCTGTGCGGTCTCTTCGCCTGTGCGCTCTGTCTTACTTGTGACTTTCTCTCCACTCTGTGTGCTCTCAGCCCCTGTGTGTGCTGTCTCTCCCTGTGTGTGCTGTCTCTCCCTGTGTGCGCCGCCTCTCTCTATGACTTTGCCTCCCTTGTGGCTTCTGCATCCCTATGCCTTCTCCCTCTCCTGTGCTGCTGCCTCCTCTGTGCCTTCTGGCTCCCATGTGCCTGCCTCCCATCACTGTGCCACCATACAATGCTCACCACTGAGCCACCATACAGTGCTAACCACAAAGCTACTGTAGAGTGCAGACCACTGAACCACCATACAGTGGTAACCACTGAGCCACAATACAGCGCTAACCACTGAGCCACCATACAGTGCTAACTACTGAGCCACCATTCCGTGCTAACCACTGAGCCACTGAAACACTGAGCCACCATTTAAATCACGTGGCAAGAGTGCTGATTGGTCACCGTGGTCGTCGGTGACCAATCAGCAAAGCGCCACGTGGCTAAGCTGCCCACTACTTCGCTGATTGGTCACTGTGAATCGCAGCGACTAATCAGCGAACTGCCATTTAAATCACGCGTCAACAGCATTGATTGATCGCTGTGGTCGGCGGGGACCAATCAGCGCTGTTGGGACGTGACGTCGGCTTTGGCGGGGGATTTGAATCCCGGCCGCCATATCGGAATACCCATAACTTGGGTGTTCCAATATAGCGGTCGGGCCACTTCTGCTGCGAGCAGTCGGGAGATGAGCAGCTCGCGCTACTCATCTCCCGGCTGCGTCGCCACTGTCCTCCGTGCAGTGCTAGCGCCGCTGATCTCCCGACGGTAGATTAAGGTCTGTGTCATCATCTCACAATGTTGCAGCGGTGTATTGTGGGATAGCGACATAAGCGCCGGAAGTCTGTGACATATATTATTGGTGATTATATATTAGATGGTGATTAAAACAGACTTTCCCATTAGGCTATGTGCGCACTTGCCGGGTTTTGGGCGGTTTACCTGTGTAAACCGCCGGTTTGTTTACATTAGTTTTATGTAAATTTATGTTAATCCAAACCGGCGTTTGGATTAACATTAAAACCAATGTAAACCGACCAAGGCTGTGCACACACCGGCGGTTTACACAGCCTCATCCGTTGCTAACCCGCAGGTTTCCCAGCGGGTTAGCAAAGAATGAGCTTGTTCTATAAAACGGCGGTTCTGCAGCGGCTGCAAGCAGAATCATGTGCTGCTTCCAGCCGCAGCAGACCCGCCGCCGAGAACCCGCTGTGCAACCGCCGGCTCCCGCCCGTCACCCGCCCGGCTCCCGCCGCACATACCCGCCATGAAGTTGGTGGACGGCGCCGGAGCTTCCTGGCGGGTTCCGCCCAGCCACCGCCGACCAACCCGCCGGTAAGTGTGCACTTACCCTTACTCAGATAGGAGATAGCAGTTGGTGCTGAATGTTCTATGGAGAACTGTAATGTCGTTTTTGAAGATTTTGCGAATGTCTGTGTTTGCTTCTTAATTTCTCTACTCTTCGCATTTCCATAGAAAATTAGGGCACCAACTGCTATCTCCTATCTCGGTAATAGGAAAGTCTGTTTTAACTTAATGGGTCAGTCTGAGACCAGCAGCTTTCCTCTTAACTCACTATATAATTTATAATCTCTAATCTAAGATATTTTCTAATATGCTTCCTTTAATTATACCCTATGGTTCCCTCTCTATACTGTCTAACAACTACTGTTTTTTTTTCCTATTTCGTTCTTCATGACGCCTCGTGTGAGTGCCCAGCAGTGCATCCTTGGATCCTCAAACGGAGCATCAGACAGGCACTTCCTCAGCCCATCCCCACCTTTCTCCCCTCCCCACAGAGTTACTTCACAGTTCCCTTCTCCCCTCCCCACTTTGTGAATTCTCAGCCTGACCCCATTCTCCACTCCCCGAAGTGTGGCTCCTTAGCCCTCCCCTCTTTCTTCCCCTCACTAAGCCTCGTTTTTAATCGCTTCCCACAGCGCAGCGTGACATCTTCCCTGACATGCTATGTCTCTCCCTCCATGAGATTGCAAATATCAGACCGGCCATTGAGGAGCACGTAAATGATGTCAGTGGGTATCCTGGGGCTTATGCATATTGATGAGCCGGGAACTTCCACTGACTCACTTGTGGGCGGTGCTTATTCCCTCTTGCATTAGCTGTCAATTGTAGTGCTAAGATGTTAATGGCCATCAGGAATTCATATTGGTAGCCTATCTTTAAGGAACCCTTTAAGACAGTAACAGTTTAGTTTATATTAGCTCGTATTTTCTGTAATTTTCCCAATACCTGGAGTCATAGCTCCTTTATCAATGTTTAGTGAGAAAGTAGAATGTTTAGTGATAATGTGTATGTTTATAGTATCATCCAATTACTGCATAGTTTCGTTAGTAATAGTGATGAGCGAGTGTAATTATTACTATTCGCTACTCGCACGGATAGTACGGTATTCACGATACTCGGCGAGTATTGCTGGTGCTCGTGAGTGATGTGTCAATCGTATTGATCTGACACAAATTGACAGCTCCCTTTAGTAAACAATGGGAGCTGGAACCCCAGTAAAAGCAGATTGAATGTTAGGGTCTCTCTGGGGGGCACAGCAAGGTGTTTTAGGCATTGAAATCCTAAAAAAGCCCACCCTCTCACCCTGTCCCGGAAAGACTCGTTTTATAGCTGGCTGTGTGTGGGTGGACCCTATCACTAATTGACTAACATTGGACTCGCTATACAGACGAATATACAAGTATTTAAAACTACTCGTTACGAGTATAGCGAGTACAAATATTACGCTACTCGCTCATCACTAGTTAGCAATGTTTAAATGTTTAGTGAGATCATATATGTTTAAAGTATGGGAAAATATTTGGTACTAGGAAAGCCTTTGCCATGTTTTAACCGGTGATGTATTTGTCTGATGATGATTGACATCTGAAGAGTTGGCCACTCAAAAAGAGGGATACTATATTGGACAAAAAGAACATGTTAGAGCTTGTGTAACACTTGGTTACGCTAGCATTTTCTCAAATAAGATATACGGTATGCTAGTGAAGATTTCAACTAAGACAGAAGCCCGGCTGACCTGCGGACTATATGGGATTCCGGTGGCGCCACAATGTGGATCCCAGGAGTTTGTCTGCCTTTGCTTCTTGCTGATGATGTTCCAGCACAGATGATGTGCTTTTCCTGGTGAAGTTTTTTCTTTGCAGTGTGCAATGCAAGTAACTTACCTTTGTGATTTATAGTATGCAAACGTGTATGCAATATCACTCTATTTTCTGTAATCATTCATTTATTATAATAAAATTAATCGCATTCTTTAAAGCCGTATCCAAGCCCTTTAAATACTTGGAAAAACACTAACATTCATGATCGCACAAAGAGATAGATGCAGCATGTCAGGGAAGATGTCACATCACAGTGTGGGGAGTGGGTAAGAATGGGGCAAGACAGTTACTATTTAAAGAACACCTTGTCACTAGGTCAAATTGGGAAGTTTTTGTATTTATTTGCATTATCTATTGATTATGCCATTGTTTTTTTATAAATGTGCCATATTCAAAAATGCGCAGGTGCGCATTGTCTGACAGAAAAGGGAATGGGAAGTTCACTTTGCCGTGCAGACAGTGCGTAAAAATACGTTGCGCTTTTGTAGGCGCTTTTTCCTATAAGGGCGGCATTGCAGCATCTGATGTCACAGAGGGGAGGAAGAATCCTGCTTCCTCCTCCCCTGTGTGACACCTGTGACCGCCCATTTGATTTTGAGTGTATTAATATACACTGCAAAATCAAAGTTAAATAAAGACAAATGTATTAAAAACAATAAAGAATTAAATACCTATCCCACGGGTGTTCCGGTGTCCGGGAGCCAGGAGCTGGAATTAAGGCGTGATCTACTGACGAACGGGGCAAAGAACAAACACGCCCTAAGGGCTAAAGAATATAACCCCTGGTAATTGTAATACCTAATGAGTAAGTATTAAAATGTTTTTAGACACTTTCACAGGATGCTTTTAAGAGACAAAAGGAGTGTGAGATTAGTGATAGGATGCTGCAGGGACATGTTTTGTTAGCTTAGGTGGCGGTTTGGAGGAGACAGGATCCCTTTAATGCAGCAGCCAGGATCACCTATCTAGCTAACCGTTACTCAGACTCTTCTGTTCTATGCCAGTCATTGCACTGGCTGCCTATACACTATAGCAGGGATCTCAAACTCTGCTGGGTTCGTAGGCTGCACACAGAAATAAATTGATATCGCGGGGCCGCATTGCTTGTAGGACTAAGTGACATTTTTAGTAATACCAGATTTTTTTGCTCAATGTGGTAATGTCCAAATCCTGATGATCTTCTTTTAGTAATGTCCCCACCGTGGTTCCCTTCTTGTAGTTATGTCCCCATCCTATAGTAATATCCCACATCCTGGTCCTAATATTGTAGTAATGTCCCCATCTTGTAGTAATATCCCCATCTTGGTCCCCATATTGTAGTAATGTCCCCATCCTTGTCGCCTTTTGTAAAAATGTCCCCTTTCCTGGCCATCTCCTTGTAGTAATGTTCCTCATCCTGGTCCCCTTCTTGTAGCAATGTCCCCATCCTGATCCCCATCTAGTAGTAATGCCCCCCATCCTGGTCATAATATTGTAGTAATATCCCCTATACTGATCCCCATTTTTGTAGTAATGTCCCTCATCCTGGTCCTCTTTTGTAGTGAGGTCCCCATCCTGATTCCCCTTTTGTAGTAATATCCCAATACTGATCCTTTTTGTAGTAATGTCCCCCATCCTGATCCACTTTTGTAGTGACATCCTCCATCCTGGACCCCTTTTGTAGTGACGTCCCCCATCCTGATCCCTTTTGTAGCAATGTCCCCATCCTGGACCTCTTTTATATTAATGTCCACATCCTGACCCCCCATAGTGTAGTAATGTGCCCCATGCAGGTCCCCTTTTGTACTGATGTCCCTAACTTGGTCTAAAACCTTTTTACACACACACATTCTCTCTTACACACATTCTCTCACACACTCACTCTCATACACAAACACACTCTCACATACACACATTCTCACACTCACTCTCACACATTCTCTCTCACACTCTCTCATACACACACAAACACACACGCTCTTGCACACACTCACTCACATACCCACCCACATTCACACACTCACTTTTACATGCACATTCTCTCACACACACAATCTCTCACACACTAACTCTTACACAGTCTCACAATCACACACATTCTCTCACACGCATTCTCCCTCTTAAACACATACAATCACATTCTCACACGCACACTCTCACATACATTCTCTCACACACTCACATTCTCTTACACACACACTTACATTCTCACATACACTCTCAGACTCACTCTCACACACACACAAACACACTCTCACATACACACACTTTCTCTCACTCACATTCTCACAGTCACTCTCACATACACACATTCACACACTCTCACACACTCACTTTTACATGCACATTCTCTCACACACTAACTCTTACACAGTCTCACAATCACACACAGATTCTCTCAAACACATACACTCACATTCTCACACACACACACACACACACACACACACACACACACACACACATATATTCTCACATAGACAGTCTCTCATGCACACTCTCGCATACATTCTCTCACACATTCACACACATTCTCTCACACACACTTATATTCTCACATACACACTCTCAGATTCACTCTCACACACACAAACACATTCTCACATACACACACATTCACTCACATTCTCACAGTCACTCTCACATACTCACATTCACACACTCACTCTCACACACATTCTCTGACACACATTCTAACGCACACACACTCTCAGGCTACATTAACACACTGCGTCTTTGCTGCATTTTTTTTTACACGCACGTTTTTTTTTTTTTGCTTTGTACACTACAAAGACAGGGAAACAAAGTTTTGTCAAAAAAAAAAAAAAAAGGAAGAAAAAAAAAGGGTCCTTGATGTAATTTCCTGTCTTCTCATTACTGTGAAGAGTGTAAACACTGGAGTATACAGAATGGATAATTTGGCAGCTGCAATGTCCATCAGTGAAAGATGCCTCAGCAACCGTGGCTGCGTTCACACATAGCGTATTTCCCGTGCTTTTTTGTGCAGCGTATTCACCAATGTTTTGTGGCCACGCTATTTAGTGGCATTAAAAAAACGTGGTGCATTCACACACCGTGTTTTTTTACGGCTGCATTTTTCCCCCAAAAGCGCAGGAGGAAGTGACGTCATTTGGGGGAGAAAGAATCCTGTGTTCCTCCAGTGTGACATGTTAGGGCTCTAGTTTCGCTTTCACAGTATCTACATACACTGTGAAAGTGAAATAAAACTTAACAAAAAGTTTTACAAATAAAAAAATAAACTACCTCTCCGCTGGCTATTCCGGAAGCAGAGGGGAAGATGTCCAATCGCTGCAAGGCCCCGAATCATCTGATTGGCCAGTAGCGATCATCTGATGTGTCACGTGACATCATCAGCTGAGAGTTTAAACCACCTGCCAAACGCTATCGGTTTTGGCAAGAGGTTTAAACTCTCAGCGGATGATGTTACTTGGCACATCAGCTGAGCGGTTCGCCTGAAGTTCTTCAGAGTTCACGCTTGACCCAGCTCTGGCGTGAACTCCGATGAACTTTCCCACGGCCGGGTGCGCAGCCTGTGCCTGCTACATCTCTACCAGCAGACGATTGCATAAGCTGGAAGAGATATAGCAGAGCTGAAGAAAAAGATCTCCTCTGGACTTCGTCAGAGTTTTTTTCATCAATAAAGATTGAGTCATTAATTGTGTTTGGTTTTATTTGTAATAAAAATCTTTTTCTCTGTGTTGTGTTTTTTTATATGATTACTAGAAATTCATGGTGGTCATGTCTAATATTGGCGTGACCCGATGAATTTCAGGCTTAAGGTCAGCTGATAATACAAAGCTGGCCCTAACCCCATTATTACCCAGTGAGCCACTGCACCAGGGCCCCGGATGAGCCGGATACAGCGCCAAAAGATGGCGCTTCTATAAACGCGCCATTTGTTCAGGTAACTGCAGACTGCAATTTGCAGCAGGGGGAAGGGGGGGCAGAAAGCTTGGGTCACCCTGCCCTACTTTTGTGTCCAGCCAGGTAAAACTAGGCAGCTGCGAGCTGGAATCCACAGCGCAGGGTGGTCCAAGCTTTCTGCCTACCCCCCCACCGCTGTAAATTGCAGTCCGCAACCGCCTCAGAAAATGGCGCATTCATAGAGGCGCCATCTTCTGGCGCTGTATTCGGCTCATCCAGGGCCCTGGTGGGGTGGCTCACTGAGTAATAATGGGGTTAGGGTCAGCTTTGTATTATCAGCTGGCCCTAAGCCCGAAATTCATGGGGTCACGCCAATATTAGACATGACCACAATGAATTTCTAGTAATCATATAAAAAAAAAAACACAGCACAGAGAAAAAGATTTTTATTAGAAATAAAACAAAACACAATTAGCGACTCCATCTTTATTAAAGAACCTCACCCCCTCCGACGTAGTTCAGGTTCAAGGGTCCCGCAACATCCAATCCAGATCCAATATCATCTGATCGGTTTGCCAGCCGGCAAACCGATCAGATGATCAATATCAGGTTCAGGGACCTGAATGAGATGACAGATCAGCTGATTGTTTGCAGGTAAATAATAAGCTGATGTGTTATCAGTAAAAAAAGACAAAAACAACCCCAACATATTCACCTCTGCAGACACATCATAAGGCATTAGGCCGGCCGATATAAACGATCAGCTGATGCTGTGGGGAGACAACATCAGCTGATTATCAGAAGGTGCTGCAGCTGTCGGAGGTGTCTGCAGAGGGGTGAGTATGATGATTTTTTAATTTTATTCTGCTCTTTACTTTTTATTTCGCTTAGTAGAGAATGTACAGCCAGAAGCTGCAGCACATACGCCGCTATGTTAAAGTAACATGTCACACGGGGGGAGGAACACAGGATTCTTCCTCCCCCATGTGATATCACATCCTGCGTATCCTCCTGCGACTGACATTATACGCGCTGGAATTGCGCATTTTCTGAATGGCGATGAGTAATTCCAGCGGGGATAATGGGCCTATGGGAGAAAGCGCGCGCAAAAAAGCACCAACAATTAACATATTGATTCTTTTTACGTGCGTGCTTTCTCCCATAAAAGCGCAACATACCATATATTTAAGCTGCGTCTGCAAGGCAAAAGTGAAAGTCCATTCACTTTGCCGGCAGACGCAGATGCGCTTTTGTGGAAAAGCGAAAAAAAGTGCACAGTGTGAACGTAGCCTAACACACACACATACTCTCACACACACTCACATTCTCACACACACAAACACACTCTCACATACACACACTCTCTCACACACTCACACTTATATTCACACATTCACACACATTTTCTCTCTCTCACACACACACATTCTCACATAAACACTCTCACATACATTCTGTTACACACACTCACATTCTCACACTCACTCTCACACACACTTACATTCTCACATACACATTCTCACATACACACACTCACATACACACACTCACACACAAACACACTCTCACATACATTCTGTCACACACACTAACACTTACTCACATTCTCCCACACTCACTCTCACATACACTCACAAACACACTCACAATTTTCTAACCGTTAACAACCAGTGGTACAGTGCAGGAGGGAGCCGCGCTCCCCGCTGTGCTTTATTTTCCGGCCACGGCACTGACAAGCCTCTGCCACTCAGTAACATCAATGCAATCCATCGGCCAATGAGAGTTCCGCAGCTGCCGTTGACGTATGACATCATCTGCGGGCCTCTCATTGGCTGGCAGCTTTCATTGATGTTACTGAGTGGCAGAGCCTTGTCAGTGCCACGGCCAAAAAATATAGCACAGCGGGGAGAGCGGCTACCTCCTGAACTGTACCACCAGCATGCCTGTCCATAGTTCAATGGGGCCGCACAGTGAAGCCCCGCGGGCCGCGTGTTTGAGACCCCTGCACTAAAGGATCCAATTCAAACTGCTAGTTCTCACCCACAAAGCTTTTCACAGTGCAGCACCCCCCTACATCTCCTTCCTCATCTCTGTCTATCACCCCACTTGTTCTCTTCGCTCTGGAAATGACTTTAGACTCACTTCTGCATTAATCCGAACCTCCCATTCCCGGTTCCAAGACTTCTCTCGAGCTGCACCAATTCTCTGGAATGCTCTACCCCAAGAAAGGTCTATTCACAACTTACATAGTTTCAGGCGATCCCTAAAAACACATCTTTTTAGGGCGGCCTATCATGATCCCTAGTCAAAATCATCTAGACATAGCCTATCCGCTCCACCAGACTCAAGTGGATCACAAAAAATAGTTGGTGGCCACTTATACTGCTCCTACCTGTTCCCCATCTCCTCAAGTTCACTATACCATCATTGTAAATAAACACCTGTACTTTGTGTCACCCCCACCTCATTGTTAGATTGTAAGCGCTTATGAACGAGCTGTCATTATTTTGCTCTAATTGTATTGTATTATGCTTTCTATTGTATTGTATTTTCTGATAACTGTTTTTTATGATTGTTTAAATATGAACCTCTGAATTGTGAAGCGCTGCGGAATATGTTGGCGCTATATAAAAAAGATTATTATTATATTCTTTATTCAGGGCCTATACTGTGGTTTGCTGCTCTTGGTTTATTGGAAGCTGACAGATTCTCTTTATAGTTCCACAACAAGACGCTTATATTTTTACAATAGACCATTTTAAATACTTGGAAAGAGGCAAATGTTTATCATGTAAACCCGACTCTCCGTGAGGCTATTAAGCTTCTAAGGCTGAGGTTCAGAATCTTCTTTGAGATTGTTCTTCACAATGTTCTTGACACTGTGTCATCCCGAAAGCAAAATAACAAAACAGATTTTCCCTTCCTAATTAATATCCCTTGACATGCAGTAACGGCACAGATACAGAGTTATAACTACTCCGAGATCAAATTTACAATGGTACAATGTGGTACGAAAATGGGAACTTTTCTCTAGGCTCTTGTCATGAACAAGGTTTGCATATCACAAGCTGCCTTCATGACTTACACATTTACACTGATAAATGCCGTATATCAGAATCACAAAATATAATCTACGGCTAGAAGATGTCAAGGTAAAGTCTGTCAGTGCAATGAGAGCAGAAGAAAGCAGAAGGTTGTGTCAGGACAGTGGTATCCAACAACAAGTGCGTGACAAGGAAAGACACTCATGGGGTTCGAGTCTTCTATGACTATGATGGGAATGACAGTCGGGCAACCAGCAGATAATTAAGCTTCCTGTAACAGTCCTTATACATTCACATAAAAACTATTTACTGTGAACTCCTCTTAGTAAAAGAAGAGGATAAACTTGTAAAAAACCCCAAGGCAGCTATTAAATCGGTCCTAAAAATGAAAAGGAAACTTTGTCTAAGGGTACCGTTACACATCGCAACATTGCATGCAATTTCACTGGCAAATTGCTGGTTGCAGTGAAATCATGGACACATTGTTCCATTTGTACACAGCCACAAAATGGAACAATATGTCCATGATTTCACTGCAACCAGAGATCTGTTCAGAAGTTGGACACAGATATCTGTGTGTGTAAAGTGGCCTTAAGAGTTTAGACAAAGAATGCTGAACAAGGAGATCACTGGAAAACATTACCCTTATACAAACCAGGCTAATTATCTCCAAGTGTCTCATAAATGGGTAAAAACACAGGTTCCTGAACTAGGACCAAATTATCAGAGAAGACAAATCGAGCACACATCTTATCATATCAATGCCTAAAGAAGAGGTTTATGAACCCCTAAAATTTGACAAAACAAAAAATCGGAAATTTAAGATGTTTCAATATCTCCTACTGACTATAATGATGAAGAACACACACAAACGGGGTAGCTTTCTCATCAGTTACCAGCTAATCAAAATATCTAATCATATTGTGGAAAAATATATTGTAATCTGAGAGTCCTCAGTGGTTGATACCTTTTAATGGCTAACTCAAAAGATGGTAAGCATAGCAAGCTCTCGAAACACTGTGGCCCCTTCGTCAGGCTGGTAAAGTACTGGCTAACACGGTATAAATATTCTTCACATAATCATGTTGTGGTTCTTTAGGTGGAAAAAACAAGGCTTCTGCCAAATTAAAGGGGTTTTCCATCACTGATATTGATGGTCTATTCTTATCTCATCCAAACACTGTTGACACCTGCATGTAAACGACTGACTGATTATGTTGGGGAGGGGTGGATTCCCACTGATCTATTAATGATTGATCCTGTGAAAAGGTCATCAATATCAAAGAGGTAGAACCCGGCCCCATCCTCCAATATGTTCAGTCACA
Source organism: Allobates femoralis (assembly GCA_033576535.1). Classification (NCBI taxonomy): domain Eukaryota; kingdom Metazoa; phylum Chordata; class Amphibia; order Anura; family Aromobatidae; genus Allobates; species Allobates femoralis. Next base: position 720,170,241 of record JARQOC010000003.1, on the reverse strand, counting down.
ATGAGATTATGACACCAGCAGTATTACATAGACATTATCAACAAAGTTTGAACCTGCAGTGTTGACAAGCCATGTGTAGTCACTTTGTACACAAGTTTATTTCTGAACTAGTAAAAAGGCCCGATGCAATTGCATCGGGAGCGCGGTGAAATGAATTGTGTGTATACAGGCGGGTCAGTGGGTAGCAAAGCATAGAGGCGGCTCTGTGGGTATCAGAGCATAGAGGCGGCTCTGTGGGTAGCAGAGCATAGAGGCGGCTCTGTGGGTAGCAGAGCATAGAGGCGGCTCTGTGGGTAGCAGAGCATAGAGGCGGCTCTGTGGGTAGCAGAGCATTGAGGCGGCTCTGTGGGTAGCAGAGTATTGAGGCGGCTCTGTGGGTAGCAGAGTATTGAGGCGGCTCTGTGGGTAGCAGAGTGTAGAGGCGGCTGTGTGGGTAGCAGAGTGTAGAGGAGGCTGTGTGGGTAGCAGAGTGTAGAGGCGGCTGTGTGGGTAGCAGAGTGTACAGGTGGCTCTGTGGGTAGCAGAGTATGCAGGAGGCTCTGTGGGTAGCAGAGTATACAGGCGGCTCTGTGGGTAGCAGAGTATTGAGGCGGCTCTGTGGGTAGCAGAGTATTGAGGCGGCTCTGCGGTGAGGGGTGAGGTGAGATGGGGCTCGCGTGGAGGGGTGAGGGAGAAGCGGTCAGTGGTGGAGGGGTGAGGAGAGAAGCGGCTGTGTGGTGGAGGGTGAGGAGAGATGCGGTAAAGGCTGGAGGGGTGAGGAGAGAAGGGGCTCTGTGTGGTGGAGGGGTGAGGAGATAAGCGTCTGTGTGGTGGAGGGGTGAGGAGATAAGCGGCTCAGTGTGGTGGAGTGGTGAGGAGATAAGCGTCTGTGTGGTGGAGGGTGAGGAGATAAGCGGCTCTGTGGGTGAGGGGTGAGGAGAGAAGGGGCTCAGTGTGGTGGAGGGGTGAGGAGATAAGCGCCTGTGCGGTGGAGGGGTGAGGAGATAAGCGGCTCTGTGCGGTGGAGGGGTGAGGGGAGAAGCGGCTCAGTGGTGGAGGGGTGAGGAAATAAGCGTCTGTGTGGTGGAGGGGTGAGGAGATAAGCGGCTCTGTGGGTGGAGGGGTGAGGAGAGAAGGGCTCTGTGTGGTGGAGGGGTGAGGAGATAAGCGTCTGTGTGGTGGAGGGGTGAGGAGATAAGCGGCTCAGTGTGGTGGAGTGGTGAGGAGATAAGCGTCTGTGTGGTGGAGGGTGAGGAGATAAGCGGCTCTGTGGTGGAGGGGTGAGGAGAGAAGGGGCTCAGTGTGGTGGAGGGTGAGGAGATAAGCGCCTGTGCGGTGGAGGGTAGGAGATAAGCGCCTGTGCGGTGGAGGGGTGAGGAGATAAGCGGCTCTGTGTGGTGGAGGGGTGAGGAGATAAGCGGCTGTGTGGTGGAGGGGTGAGGAGATAAGCGGCTGTGTGGTGGAGGGGTGAGGAGATAAGCGGCCTTGTGTGGTGGAGGGGTGAGGAGATAAGCGGCTCAGTGTGGTGGAGGGGTGAGGAGATAAGCGGCTCAGTGTGGTGGAGGGTGAGGAGATAAGCGGCTGTGTGGTGGAGGGTGTGAGGAGATAAGCGGCTCTGTGTGGTGGAGGGGTGAGGAGATAAGCGGCTCTGTGTGGTGGAGGGGTGAGGAGATAAGCGGCTCAGTGTGGTGGAGGGGTGAGGAGATAAGCGTCTGTGTGGTGGAGGGGTGAGGAGATAAGCGGCTCTGTGTGGTGGAGGGGTGAGGAGATAAGCGGCTCAGTGTGGTGGAGGGGTGAGGAGATAAGCGTCTGTGTGGTGGAGGGGTAAGGAGATAAGCGGCTCTGTGTGGTGGAGGGGTGAGGAGATAAGCCTCTGTGTGGTGGAGGGGTGAGGAGATAAGCCTCTGTGTGGTGGAAAGGTGAGGAGATAAGCGGCTCTGTGTTGTGAAGGGTTGAGGAGATAAGCGGCTCTGTGTGGTGGAGGGGTGAGGAGATAAGCGGCTCTGTGTGGTGGAGGGGCCCGCCGTCTCCCGGCGTCTTCCTGCAGGCTCCCGATGGCTCTCACAGGCTCCCAGTGTCTGCAGAGGTCTTCTACTGCAGTATAGGACCTGTGGTGATGTCACAGTCACGTGACCGCAGGTTACCATGGAGTAACCTGGTGTCACGTGACTGTGACATCACCACAGGTCCTATACTGCAGTAGAAGACCTCTGCAGACACTGGGAACCTGCGGGAGCCACCGGGAGCCTGTAGGGAGACGGCGGGGGCTCGGTGAGCACATTTTTTTTTTTTTTTTTTTTACTGTAGTGCGGCTGCGGCTCGTCATCGCTCGCAGTGCCGCAAAGGAGCTTGGGATTCGGCTACAGTGCCCGAATTCCAAACTCCCGATTATATAAGTAGATGTATTCTTTTAATAACAACCTACAAGGCAAAGAAGAATGCAGTTGTCACTTTTTCTAACATAGAACATGGTATGTGTTCAATTTTGGATGAAAATGCTTTTTTAGCTCTAAATAAAATACTTTGCTGCTGTGGATTTTCTATTGCAACTTTAGAATATTTGTAATCTCCTTTAAAGGAAGCTGACAACACAAAATGACCAGTGATGAGCGCATGGGCGTACCCAGCGTGGGGCAGGGGGGGGCAGTTGCCCCCCCCTAGAAGCAGGGGCGCAGTTGAGCTGGTTGCCGCAGGTGGCAGATGCTGATAAAATGGGGACAGCAGTGGCCGGAGGGTCGTTTTATTACATGCCGGCTGTTGCCGCTTACTGGGGGAAGGTGCTATCAGCCGTGCAGTGGCTTAGCTTTTACCCTCCAGCCAGTTCAACAACTCAGGGAGGGGGCGTGTCCTGCAGGAGGAGAACACTGGCCAATGAACACTCTCACATCAACCTGAAGAGCTGATTGGCAAGTGCTCTTCTCCTGCAGCTCCTTCATCATGGTGAGGGCTGGTGGGATCAGGTCCTGCGACCCACCTTGCGATCTCCCCTGGATCCCCCTGAATGGCGGAGGCAGAGGGCCCCGGATCTGAGCTGGCAGCCGCATCCAGCATGGAAAACGCTGGAGTCTGGAGAGGCACCTCTGGAGACCACCGCAGACCGCACAGCTGCAGACACGAGCGTGCTCTGAGAAGGCTCCATCTCCAGCACTGACAGTGGAGCAGGTCAGTTCCCAGATCCACTCTGACCCCCTTGGGGCTCTGCGCCCACCCCACCTGGAGACTTTCTATATGGAGGGGAGATGCAGGCATATACCTCCCCCACCCAGGCAAGACCTTTACCCAAGATGTTTCCCGCCCTATGTATGTGGGTGGCTTGTGTGTGTGTGTGTCTGTATGTCTGTGTGTGTGTGTCTGTATGTCTGTGTGTGTGTGTCTGTATGTCTGTATGTGTGTGTCTGTATGTCTGTATGTGTGTGGCTTGTGTCTGTGTGTGTGGCTTGTGTCTGTGTGTGTGTGGCTTGTCTCTGTGTGTGTGGCTTGTGGCTTGTCTCTGTGTGTGTGGCTTGTGGCTTGTCTCTGTGTGTGTGGCTTGTCTCTGTGTGTGTGGCTTGTCTCTGTGTGTGTGTGGCTTGTCTCTGTGTGTGTGGCTTGTCTCTGTGTGTGTGTGGCTTGTCTCTGTGTGTGTGGCTTGTCTCTGTGTGTGTGGCTTGTCTCTGTGTGTGTGGCTTGTCTCTGTGTGTGTGGCTTGTCTCTGTGTGTGTGGCTTGTCTCTGTGTGTGTGGCTTGTCTCTGTGTGTGTGTGGCTTGTCTCTGTGTGTGTGGCTTGTCTCTGTGTGTGTGGCTTGTCTCTGTGTGTGTGGCTTGTCTCTGTGTGTGCGGCTTGTGGCTTGTCTCTGTGTGTGCGGCTTGTGGCTTGTCTCTGTGTGTGCGGCTTGTGGCTTGTCTCTGTGTGTGTGGCTTGTGGCTTGTCTCTGTGTGTGTGTGGCTTGTGTCTGTGTGTGGCTTGTCTCTGTGTGTGTGGCTTGTGGCTTGTCTCTGTGTGTGTGGCTTGTGGCTTGTCTCTGTGTGTGTGTGGCTTGTGTCTGTGTGTGGCTTGTCTCTGTGTGTGTGGCTTGTGGCTTGTCTCTGTGTGTGTGGCTTGTGGCTTGTCTCTGTGTGTGTGGCTTGTCTCTGTGTGTGTGGCTTGTCTCTGTGTGTGTGGCTTGTCTCTGTGTGTGTGGCTTGTCTCTGTGTGTGTGGCTTGTCTCTGTGTGTGTGGCTTGTCTCTGTGTGTGTGGCTTGTGGCTTGTCTCTGTGTGTGTGGCTTGTGGCTTGTCTCTGTGTGTGTGGCTTGTCTCTGTGTGTGTGGCTTGTCTCTGTGTGTGTGGCTTGTGGCTTGTCTCTGTGTGTGTGGCTTGTGGCTTGTCTGTGTGTGTGGCTTGTGTGTGTGGCATGTGTCTCTGTGTCTGTGGCTTGTGTCTGTGTGTGGCATTTGTCTGTGTGTTGCTTGTGTGTCTGTGTGTGCGTGGCTTGTGTGTTTTGATTGTGTGTGTGGATTGTGTGTGGCTTGTGTCTGTATGTTTAGCTTGTGGCGGTGTGTGGCTTGTGTCTGTGTCGCTTGTGTCTCTCTGTGTGTGTGTGGCTTGTGTCTCTCTCTGTGTGTGTGGCTTGTCTCTGTGTCTGTGCGTGGCTTATGTGTGGATTGTGTGTGTGTGGCTTGTCTCTGTGTGTGTGGCTTGTGGCTTGTCTCTGTGTGTGTGGCTTGTCTCTGTGTGTGTGGCTTGTCTCTGTGTGTGTGGCTTGTCTCTGTGTGTGTGGCTTGTCTCTGTGTGTGTGGCTTGTCTCTGTGTGTGTGGCTTGTGGCTTGTCTCTGTGTGTGTGGCTTGTGGCTTGTCTCTGTGTGTGTGGCTTGTCTCTGTGTGTGTGGCTTGTCTCTGTGTGTGTGGCTTGTGGCTTGTCTCTGTGTGTGTGGCTTGTGGCTTGTCTGTGTGTGTGGCTTGTGTGTGTGGCATGTGTCTCTGTGTCTGTGGCTTGTGTCTGTGTGTGGCATTTGTCTGTGTGTTGCTTGTGTGTCTGTGTGTGCGTGGCTTGTGTGTTTTGATTGTGTGTGTGGATTGTGTGTGGCTTGTGTCTGTATGTTTAGCTTGTGGCGGTGTGTGGCTTGTGTCTGTGTCGCTTGTGTCTCTCTGTGTGTGTGTGGCTTGTGTCTCTCTCTGTGTGTGTGGCTTGTCTCTGTGTCTGTGCGTGGCTTATGTGTGGATTGTGTGTGTGTGGCTTGTCTCTGTGTGTGTGGCTTGTGCCTGTGGATTGTGTGTATGTGGCTTGTGTGGCTTGTGTCTGTGTGTGGGTTTGTGTCTGTGTGTGGCATGTGTATGTGGCTTGTGTCTATGTGTGTAGCTTGTGGCTTGCCTGTGTGTGGATTTTGTCTGTCTGTGTGTATATGTGGCTTGTGTCTCTGTGTGTGTTTGGCTTTTGTTTGTGTATATGTGTGTGGCTTGTGTCTCTGTGTAAAAAAACATGTATGATGTGTATGTAATGAGCACATGTTGTCCAGTATAGGTTCACTTTAAAGGGCATCAGCGTTCCTTCTATTGTTTCCTCCTCTTTTTGAAACTCCCGTCTCCTGTGGTACTCTGACGCGCCGGCCAGAACGTCATATCCGGTCCTGTGCATTGTGGGGGCTTATGACATGTACGAGCAGCTTCAATATGTGCACTGGGAATGCGCCGGAGCCCGGCCGAACATGTGATCAGCTCCCACAATGCACCAGTCCGGATATGACGTTCCGGCTGGTGTGACAGAGTACCATAGTAGGCGGTAACAACCATGGCTTGCCCCCCCCTAGTTTTGATCCTGGGTACGCCCATGGATGAGCGAGTAGTTCAGTATTCAGGTTCAGATAAGTCTATGGGTGGCTTCACACTGCGGTGTGATCTGGTCCGGGGCTGTTAGGGATGAACCTGACAGCCCTGGACTGGATCAGCACTCAGAACTGGAGGGCTAATTTGCCCTCTGTTCCGGTGTGCACCGCGGTCCTGACCTATCAGCAGCGGGAGCTGCGTGCGGCTGCACACCGAACCGGAGGGTATATTAGCCCTCCAGTTCTGAGTGCTGATCCAGTCCGGGGCTGTCAGGTTCATCCCTAACAGCCCCGGACCGGATCACACCGCAGTGTGAATCCGCCCTAACCGAATAATTTTTACTATTCGGGTATACGTCCGGAATACTGAACATAATGCAAGCCAAGTGGGAACGCAAATATCTTTCTGGGGAATTTTTTACACAAATGGTATTCAGTTAGACTTATCCGAACCCGAATACTGAACTACTCGCTCATCGCTTCAAAAATGACTATTCAAACTAAGCACAGGACTTCATATGGGACATAACCCTAACAATACTCGTTCCATTAGCATCCAAATTTGTTCTGTGTTTGACCAACATTGCTCTTTATTCAAATGTGCTAATGATAAATGTGGTCCACCTTAGTGCACCTTCCCACCTACAGTTTCCAACTATTTTCATGCTCGTCTTCCTCAAAAGAAATCTGTCAGCAGGTTTTTGCTATGTAATCTGAAGACGACATGCTGTAATGGTTAATACTGACAATTCAGGGATGCCTCTTGTCTAGGTCCATGGTATTGTTTATTTGCATTGTTTGTTTAAGCAGCACTAGCATATCACTGCTTGTGCACAGCAGTCCGACACATTCCCTGATCTGATTGGCACCTCACTGTCAATGTATAACTTCTATTGAGAGCCTGGTGTGGACGAGGCAGCTCTTTTAGCTAAATGGTTATATCAAAAAACTCATTGCATCAGAATGGCTGCACCCAGAAATCTAAGTGATACAGCATTGGATTTAAGAGTCTCTTTACATAGATCATGCTGCTCTTAGATAAAATAGCAAAAATCTGCTGACAGATTTCCTTCATTTACATCTTAGTTTTACAGGAAAAAAGGGGCAGAAACAGGTGATAAAGAAAGTGGGAGGGTGGACTGATGACCATGCCAATGTAAGTAAAGGCGGGTCAAGAAAGGTTTCTGGCAAACCCAGTAATGATAAGAAAATGAGATCTGTCCACTACAAGATGTCGTACTTAGTTTGAACCACTGGCAGATAGAGACAGAAAAGGGCCCCTGTGCAAGAACAATATATGGGCCCTTCTCAGCCCAAGAGCTCATCAAAATGCACAATTCCACCTCTTATGGAGATGGAAACGGGCCCCCTCATCTTTGGCCCCTTGTGCACCCGCACAGGCTGCACCGATGATATTTCCGCCTCTGGTTGAACCATCATTTTGTCCTGACAGTATCCCTTTAAGAGCAACATTTCATTAATTGGGATATATGCATCCAAACTAGTGACTAAAATGACAACTAATCTAAACAATATTAATAAGTTTAGTAATGGCTTAAATTTACAACTTAACTATTCATCATCTTTAACACAAAATAGATACGGAAATAACAGGTCACAGCAGGAAGTTGGAGATGACGTCTGATCTCTTTCCCACAACTCCAGACTACACAAGGTGATTGAACTTGAACCTTTCCCATATCTTTACTCACCTCTGCGGGATGCTGAACAATGTATAAACACGTGGAAACACCGAGAGGATGAGACGGCAGGAAAGGACACAGGCACACCTTCTCAGGACGGCTAGAAGAATGGGATGAAAAAAGAAGGTTAATAGATATCGGAAAAATCCCATAAGACAATGACCAATATGAAAGGTGAATTCCTAACAGTGAAAAGAACAACAACGCCTCAGCAGGAAGGGGTTAAAGAATATAGCTCTGTTTTGTTAGGTTTTTGCTTTTAACACAGAAATAAACTGACTTTCGCAAAATACCACATTTTTTCAAACAAAAATTGTAACTTTCCTTTTGCATTTAGATCCAAAATGATGTTTTTAAAAGTATTAAAAATAATGAGTTATTTATGTGGAATATACACATCAGTCTGTAAATCAGAATAACACTAGAATTGTGTGTTCTATATTAGAAGAGGAGCTGGGAAAGTAGCACCAATTGTTGACTGCACCAATGATTTAATAGCAATGTTAATGCCTTTGCCCTCGACGTGATTATTAAGATTATAAAGTAATGACATTACAACACTTAATATATTGTTTCAATTGCCTCCATAATTAGGTGAGAGGAAAGTGCAATACAAACACTTGCTTTAAAACACATTGCTCCAGCTAATCAATTACAGTCTGACAAAATCAGAAGCCCGTTATTCTCGGCGAGGACCTAGAACACGGCCTGCAACAATCGCTCAGGTTTCAGGCATTTCGTGAATCAAATCATGCACAGCTTGACCCGGAATAGATTTAGGAGGTGAGAGGCAAGTCATGCAATTCAAGCTTCACTCCAAAACGGAATAGGTGAAGGAACATCAAAGAGGCTGCCAAGGTACAATAACTCGTTCCATCGGGGTCTCCCTATGAAACACCACTAATAAGGCTAGGAATAGCCATTCATGTCACTATACAAAGACATAATTCAAGACGTACTATTGTATAAACTGGTATAAAATTCTTTTGAGGTTTTGAATAGGACAAACCTTCTAGAAAGATCTTCAATGTTGTATTGATTTCAGGTTTATGTAAATAATTTTTAAAGAGAATCTGACAGCCGATTCATGCTGCCCAAACCTTGGCCAACATAAATCATCCTGGCAACAAAATTGCCTAGAGAGACCAGATTAATAATTTAGAGCAGCACTGAGAGGAGGCGGACATGGGTGGCACTGGACTATTCTCATCTGTAGCTATAGTCCACACACAGATCTTCAAGCTCTATATTCTTTAAAATGCCAAGGCATTTTAGAGAACAGTATTGTATACCTGGCTGCAATAACACATCGAGGCTCTTATTCATGCTTCTCACGACTTGAGCTGCATAAGGCTAGGTCCACATTAGCGTTGTGGCATCCGTCTGGCCGGATCCGCCATAGAGCAGCATTAACACAGGGTTAACGTAATGTAATGCTGCCTTAGGGTTATATCGGTGAGCGGATCCCCACCGCATGCAAACATAGCCACAAAAATGCCTGCGTTAGAAATCTCGTGCTTTTTCCAGCAGACAGCTGAACGCAGCAAGCGATGTTCAATTGTCCGCTGGAAAAAGTGCAAGATTTCAAACGCAGGCACTTTTGTGGCTATGTTGGCATGCGGTGGGATCCACTCATGCATATAACTCTATGGCAGCGTTAAAGCAGCATTACACTGCGGTAACCCTGCGTTAATGCTGCTCTATGGCGGATTCGGCAAGACGGATGCTACAACGCTAATGTGGACCTAGCCTAATTTACATGACAGCTTCCCTTTTAACCATTGTATTGTATTGATTATAATGTTCTACTATAATTTTGTTAACTATTCCATAATGTCTCAATATTTATAACATAGCATAGCATCAAATGTCTGTGTATTACTCACAATTCAGCATATCTGACTCCAGATGTATGCACCCCTGACTTCAGAGAGGCTCAGCATGCATGCTCGGCATGCGCCTCGTTTCCGGTCATGCATACGATACATCTGGGTGTATGTATCCTGGCTTCATAATGCGCATGACTACAAACACAACACATTCTGATCATGTGCGGTGAGCCCCTCTGAAGCCAGAATGCATACACCGGAGACAGATACGCTTAATGGCAAGTAATACACAGCCGCGCGATGCTATGCATAGCATGGTATCACGCCCACAGTGGCAGAATAACATGTTATGTGGGCTGGCTAATCTGGGGAACCAATGCCACATTAGCATATCATAAACTATCTTTAGAAATACTTTTTTTTTTTTTAAACCAGTTAAATTTTTATTGGCAATATCAATAAGGGCTATACAAAAATTAGCAAAGGGGTAACAAAAGGAAAAAGGGGAGGGAAAAGCAATGGAATAAAGGCATTTGGGATTACATGCACCAATCATGAAAAGTAATAATGAAGTGACCAAGAAAAAAAATGCATGAAATAGACATAGATTATACAGTCATAAAATATGTGGACGTAGACCAAGGGTCCCACCATGCGAGTCTCTTATTTCTTCTGGAACATGATCCCGCAAAGGTAGTTTCGTATTGAAACATTAGATTCAAACGGGCAATCAGTTCATCTTTAGATGGAGAAACAGATGATTTCCAATGTTTACTAATGCATTGTCGGGCTGAAAATAATATATTAGACACAATCAGCCTGATGGGGGAGGGAATATCAGAAAGAAAAATACTTAAGACAGCCAACGGGCTGGATAATTGGATGGGAATTCCTGTTACTGTTTGAATTATTGACTCAACCCAAGACCAAAAGGGGCGAATCTTCGGACACTCCCACCATACATGGGCCGAGTTACCCTCCAAACCACACCCCCTCCAACAATCTGAAGAGGCGCCTGTATATAAGCGGGATATATGTGTAGGGGTATAATACCAAAGAAGCTGTATTTTTTTGCCTTGTTCAAAATGGTTAATACACGACGTGTACTTGTAAGGGAGAGTGAATGAATTCTGCCAATCTACGAGAGAGGCCGAGAAATTGAGAGAAGACTCCCATCGAAGCATAAAAGGCAATTTGCTGTCATCATTTGGGGTGAGGAAAGCTTTATATAAAATTGAAATACCCCTGGAGGATACAGTGCAAGGCTTAAAAAAGCGTTGCACCAGATCATCAAGGGGAGACGGTACAGTATGTAATATGCGGCAATTTTGTAAACAGTGTCGAATTTGAAGGTACTGGTAGAAAACTTTACTCGGGAGACCAAATATAGTGGATAGAGTCGTGAAAGAGAGGAGAACACCGTCCTCATAGAGATCTGAGCCATATATAGAGAGAAAGACCCTCCACACAGCATTCAATGGCCTGTAAAGAAATGTATCTGAATGCCACTATGTTACCTAGTTATCACTTTTTGCCTTGTGACATGGTGCTGTATCATGCTTGAAAAGCATTTTTCATCACCAAATTGTTCCTGGATCATTGGGAGAGGTTGTTTGTGGTACTTTTAAAAACATTAAAAATGTGGTTTCCTTTTTTCATGCATTCATTTAAAAAGTTACATGCATGATCCCATATTGCCCTCTGACATGTTTCTGATGCAACAACCACCCTTAGGCTGGAAACACACTATCCTACTTATGTGGTGCCCCTGCGTCCAGGAGGCCACAAAAGGGAACTGCAGCCAGGCAGGTAGGACATTGTTGCACAACAACACCCTCACAGCCCACACAACCCACGTGTAAGAAGAGGTTAACATCCAGCCCTGAGATTAGAACTCTATGAGATCGAGGGGTGGTGGATCAGAGGAGTGGGTTGGGCACAACAGGAGTCAGGTGACTTGAAAGTATATAGTGAGGGGGAGGAGTGAAGGAAGTTAGTAGGCTCAAGGTGCCGAGATGCAAAGACCAGAAGCTGAGCTGCAAAGACAGAAAGACTTACACACGTCCTGTGAGTGCAAGGCCTAGGAGCGCAGAATCCGTACTGAGCCAGTGTGAGCCAGAGGGGAAGAGAAAGCCCATCCGACGCTGATGCCACCAGGAGTGTGACAGGACAGAGAGGGACGGTGGAACCCGTGCCCTAGACAGCAGCTAAAACCACTGACTGCAGGCGGAGTAGCCCTCCTAGTATACTGAAAGGAACAGAAAGGAGAGAGCCTGGCAGAGCCTCGTGCTGGAGGACTGCTGGAGGCTGGGCTGAGTAGAGTGTCGGCTCTAGAGGGGACCGTAGTTCACCCGGCATCCCCAGACAACACGACGAGGGGTCTGAGTTTCAGATTGAGATCCCTACCCTAAGGACAGGCAGCTAAGTGACACACTAGGACTCACAGAAGCCCGAGTCACCGCCATACTGTCCAGCGTACCACACACCACCCAAGCAAACGGAGACCGTGCAGCACGGTGTAGTGCTGTGAAGAGCACAAGTTAGTGCAGAACTTAGTGCGGACCTAGTGAGGGTCAGAGGAACAGGAGAACTACAGACTGAGGAACACGTCTGGGAGCTGGAGTGACACCTTCACTCGCCCCAGAAGAACACACAGAACGGACACCGGATCCGCTACTGTGTCTGGCACCCACAGCACAGTGAATCCAGGAACAGTGGGATTTCTAGATGCTCATAGTACCAGTGCAAAGCAACACGAGGGGTCAGCACAGCACAGAGGACTCAAGTTGCCTAGCCAAGTGGTACCAGCAGAACACAGAGAGAGAGACGTGAGAAGTCCCAGCAGCTCAGCTAATAGCAGCAGCCAGGACACACACACACAGTGCAGCACAAGGAAGCTGACGACCCCGGACAGGGTGGGAAGAGAGCTCAGCCCCATTACAGACTCCGTGGAATCTGCAATAACATCAGCAGTAAAGCTTTGGAAAACAGCAAAACTGTGAGTCTGTGTATTGATTGCGACCTTTGCCTTACATTCAGCACAGAGAGCTTCCCCCTGCTACAAGCCTGTCAGCTCTGCAGCCTCAGGAGAGAAGTAGAATTGCATCAGTGTCTACCAAACGTGAGTGTGTGTCCTTTAACCCCTTCTCCACCATCTATATCCCTTATTGACTATACCATCACTGCCCCGGGGAATACAGTTCTACCCACAGGAACTATACCATCTATGCTGCCACTACATCATCCCCGGAGGTTCTGCAGCAGCGGCGGCCCCCTTACTGGCCGCATATAGTGGGTGGCGTCACGACTGACATTTCCCCTGTAAATAATCCCCTTTATTTGCCGAACCAGGGACACGGTCCGGACCAAGCCACCCGTGACTTCCCCGGCATCGTCCGGTCCGGTAACGAGTACCCCTGTCCCGTGGGGCCCGACACTTACATGCGAGTCTCTTGGAGAAGACTTGGATCAGTGACCCTGAACGGCCTTTCCCTCTCTGGACAGGAGTGTGATACTGCACAAAAATACAAGCAGCTGACACTCCTGTCCATAGAGGGAGAGGCCGTTCAGGGTCACTGATCCAAGTCTTCTCCGAGAGACTCACATGCAAGTAGGATAGTGTGTTTCCACCCTTAATCATAGAGGTACAATAAGGAGCCATGCATGTAACTTTTTTAATGAATATACAAATAAAGAACACCAAATTTTGAATGTTCTTACAACTGCCAGCGTCTTCTTTTTTTTCCTTCCTATGAGCCTGATTTCTTGGGTGAAAAACATGAATAAGTCTCAGCAGGATTGCTTTACTGTTGGCATGACACAAGACTGGTGGCAGCACTCACCTTTTGCTCTCCATTCTTCCACATGTAATAAACAGTCTGAAGATGGTTTCATCTGAGAAAATAACTTTATAGTAAGTACAGGGATTTGAATGTGGAGGACTGGGGATAAAGCAATTTTCTCAATGAAGCCTTCAGACATCTGGAAGAATCATTCCCTGAAGAAGAAATGATCAGTATTTTTCTCCTCTAGTGGTGGACAGAATTAAACACATCCATCCTCCTCACCTCTATCTTTTTGAAACAAAGCAGTCATCATTTTCTAATTATTGACAATCTCCTTAAGGGTATGTGGGCACATTGATATTTGTTTGTAGACATTTTTGCATCAATTCTGCATCTACCAGCAGAAAAATGCACCAAAAACACAAATTTGTTTTTCATGTGTTTTTTGCTTACATTTTTCATGCATTTGGAGTGGAAAAATGCTGCAATAATTGACATGCTGCAGGTTGTTTTCTGGAGCAAACCTGCAAAGGGAATAAGCAACAGATGCACAAAACTTCAGAATTCTCATTGACTTTGCTGTCATAAGGATTTGCACAAAAAAAATAAATAAATAACGCATAAAGAACGCAATAAAAATGCACTGTGTGCACAGGGCTTAAACATGTATAAGAGATAAATGCAGTGCTGTACCACCCTGTTGTAAAGGCAGGAAGATGTGCACACAAAAACGGAACTATTCATTACAAAATCAATTTTGCTAAATTATGGCAGCAAAACTGCATTTTTTTCATAATCTGACATTAAACAGGCAAAGTATGCAACCATGATACACCTTTATGTATTTTACTGACATAGGCAATCTTCACTCTGTTTATGTGGAGCCAAAATAATAAGGCTAGGGTAACTGTATATTCCTGACAATGTAGAAATCTTTGTCCTTTTCTATTACAGTCTATATATAACTATAAAAGACTCATGTGGAGCTAAAAAAGAATCATAGGAGTATCATTGTGGCAATGGAAATATTAAATGCTGTTTTACCTTTAACATAAAGGTTAAGAAATGGCATTATATTTATAGACATTTTGACATTAGCGTAAATCAAAAGAAGTGCTCGTTTAACTGTACAAAACGCAAACATATTTTTCTACTAGACTTTTATGCACAATCTTACTACAAGCTGCCAGTTTTACAAAATAAGTTAAATGGGAACTCTGGGGAGAGAAAAAAAATTGTGTTGTCCCTTCCTTCCTACATGATGAAGCCAAGCTGTCTAGGATCTATAGATCACTTATAAATAAATAAAATCATATCCGCTCCTCAGCACTCACCCCTCCCATATGGGACAATATGTCACAGAGCAGATTCCGCAGAGTGGCGTGGCCACCGCTCCGATGCTCACACTATATGCCAGCCCACACTCTATATACCTGCTGTATGTATCGCTGTACTCTCCAGAGCTAAAACTGACAGCTGCACATACATACACACTGTCAATCAGCACAAATGTGATACATATCACATGTCCGCGAGAGGCCAATCAGCGCCGGGAACGCCCCCTCTGACATCACGGCAGGTTCTTGCAGGACCACACATTGCTGGACTCGGCACCAGACACCGCAAAAAGGCGTCGGAGAGTAAGTATTCATTCTTTTTTATTTTACATTCATTTGCTTTTGTTTAATTTAGAATTTCGCAGTGTATATTAATACTCTGCGAAATCTAATGGGGCGGTCACACATGTTACTAGGGGAGGAGGAAGCAGGATTTTTTCCTCCCTTCTGTGACATCACCTGCGCTTTGTGGGGTAAAGAAAGTGCAGTGTGTGAAAGCCCCAGCGTATTTTGTTGCGTTTTTTTGCACGGTCGAAAAACGCGGCAAAAAGCGCAACAAAATACGCAAATGTGTGATCGTAGCCAAAAGGTGATTAAAGAGGACTTGTCACCCCCTGGTGCTATGCTAACTGAATGCAGCACTGAATGCAGCGTGTGCGTTCAGGGAAGGGGTCCCCCATGTTTCTAGCCCCCTTGTAAGTTGTTAAAAAGACTTTACAAAGTCTACAGATAAGGAGTCCAGAGGGACTTACTCAGTATGCAGTCATCGCTGTTGCTGGTGTCCTCTCTTGTTCAGCCTCCTGTATGTGTCATCTCTGTTGCTGGTGTCCTCCCCACCTCCAGCCGTCTCTGTGCCACCTCCAGCCCTCAGCGATGACACATACAGAAGGCTGAACAAGAGAAAGCTGGAGGTGGTACACAGAAAACTGGAATGGGGTGGACATCAGTAACATCGATGACACATGCAGGAAGCTGAACAAGAGAGGGCTGGAGGTGGCACAGAGAGGGCTGCAGGCGGGGAGGGCACCAGCAACAGGATGACTCATTACTGAGTAAGCCCTCCGGACTCCTTATCTGTACAGTTTATAAAGTCTTTTTAACAGCTTACAGGGGGACTAGAGACATGGGGGACCCCTTCCCTGAATGCAGCAGGCACGCCACATTCAGTGCTGCATTCAGTTAGCATAACACCAGGGGGTGACAGGTCCTCTTTAAGATAATGTGGATTGTAATAGTTTTTGTTTGTGTTTGATCAATATCTCATTTTTTTTCCTTGGTTCCTAAAGTCGATGTGTGAGATAAAATAAAAAACAAGGTTTTGATTAACTTTATAGAAACAGTGCCCCAATCTGTCCTTACAGCTGGAAGTAGTCCACTTTGCTCGCTCCTTGGGTGCATTGGAGATGCCAGGTAAACATTTCCATTCCCTGTGGGAAGATCTTTTCTTTGTGCATTATTACAAGTCAGCAGGAGAAGGCACAAATGCATCACAATGGAAATAACTTCAGGAAACAGGGTAGAAAAACAATATAATGGAGAAGTGTCTGTATAATCATCTATACAGATGGTTGACAAAAGACCAGTAAAAATGATAAAGTAGTTTCCAAATTTAGCAACTTGTTCTAAGTCACAATGGGAAGGTACATTGTGGAACCATAGCAAATGAAATCCTAGCTCAAATTTATTTTTCTTCGGTTTCCATCAAAATATGACAGAATAAAGAATTATGGCCCAGATTTTGGAAGTCCTCTTCAATACAAAGTACTGCATGGGTACAATACAGAGGCATACACAGCCCCTTTGGCTCTCTTTTAAGAAGCCAGAAGGGCTCTGAGCACAACCATACAGTATGTTAAGGGTTTAAGAATGAAAAATATGACAAGAACTTTTATTCTCCTCTGACATATGGTCTACCATAAAATTCGATATGCAAAAAAAAAATAAGGCCCCCATTCATCAGTTTTCTAAAGAATTCTGGGGTAAAACTGTTGGACCTGCCCCAACCTTTTTTCACAACTTTTTTGGCCAGTTTTGCCAACTTGTGGGGTGTGGTAGAGCAGGGCCAACAAATTCATCAGATTTTACATCACGGAAGTGGCATAAATTACAACATGCAAGTACTCTAGCTTACCTAAAGTAAATATCTTCCACTGGCATTAAGTAACTTAAAGATGTAGTAGGTTCACGCCTATTAAAGGGACTCTGTGAGGTCATTTTTCAGTATAATGCTATACTTGAATAGCACTCAGGCAGACCTTTCAGAATATGTAAAAATCATTACTGTACTCTCTGTAGATCTCTTGCTATAAATACCGTCACTCCATGCAGGAAGCTAGCTGCACTAGTCCAGCTAATTACTTTCACTCCCAAGTAGTCCGCAGTATGTAAATGTCAATTAATTAACTACGCATATTCAAGCTGTTCAATTCTGTCCTTCCACTCTGTGCTGGAGTTACACTGAAAATCTCAGGCTTCTGCAGGCTGGTTTGGAAGGGGAGGGGGAGAGAGAGGAGAGGCGTTTTTGTGCTACAAATCTTGTAGTACTACATTGTTTGCATTCTGTGAGAGATTTCTGTTTATATGAATGTTGGTTTTCCTGCATATATGTAATGTGTGTGTCTGCTGAGAAAATTATCAAATGTTCATATAAACACATAAATATCTTGGAGAGTACACATTACACATATGTCTCAGATATGCACAATAACACTTCTTAATACTGGAGAGGAATAAAGATGTCAGAGCTGCAGCTGCTAAGAGCACACACCTCCTCTTCCTCTTTTCTCCTCTACAGTGAGTGGCTGGAAAGCCATACACATACACACAGAAGGATACAGCCCCCCCCCCACCCATGTGACTGACTTCTACTGAACTTCTTATGTGCAGGGCAGGGATGTCACTATATGAATATTCATTCCTTGGGGAGTGGGCTGCAGAGAATTAAGCGATTACTCACTGTGACTGACAGATGGAATGAATCTTTTATTTAGCAGTTTACAGAGGATAGGGGGTGACTATAAATAAAAGAAATACATGAATAGAGTTTCATCAGGAGAATTAGAAATTTATACCAGATAAATATGGATTTTTGACCTCACAGATTTCCTTTAATACATTTTGCATATATTACTACATTGTGCCCTTCATTAAGATTGGCACCTGAAATGCCAGTCTTGATGAATGAATGCCTTTGTCATATTCCCTTCATTATGGACCCAATGTGATCCTATATATTTTGGTCATCTTAACAGTTATCCTAAATAACATAGATTAAAAAAAAAAAAAAAAAAAGACATATCAAGTTCATCCAGTTGAAGGGAGAGTAGGCGGATGAAGGGAAAGGGAGGGAACAAACTTTACAACCTTGTTTTGTGTGAAAGTGAAAGTTCTGCCCAAACCCCCTCAAAGAAAATAAGATGTAATGCACTGTTTTAATTGCGGCTGTATGTGTTTGGTATACGACATGTTTTGGCCAGGCACATATAGGGTTAATGCTGAGATTGGCCCTGTGTCGGAGGAGTTAGGCCCCTTTCACACTAGCATTTTTTTCAAATTGCTGCAGATCCGGCAGATTTACCGCATCTGGCGCCTAACGGCAGCACTTGCGGCAAGCCCCATGCATTGCGAAAAAAATCGTTGCTGACCACTGTTTGTTTCGTGGCTGCAACTGCAGGAACCGCGGCTATACCGCACTTGCCGCATGCCCCATAGCCAATGTATGGGGCTTGCTGCAAGTGCTGCCGTTAGGCGGCAGATGCGGTAAATCTGCTGGATCTGCTGCAATTTGAAAAAAAACGCTGATGTGAAAGGGGCCTTATATGGGCAGACACGGCAGTTATTTCCTGGGAGTTGACAGAAACGAGAGTTCAGTGGTATAAGACCCAAGGAGGCACAATTAGGAGACCACCACGTTATAGGGTGTGTGTGAGAAGTGGGAAGACATCACATAATACATCCTATTGATCAAGGAAACGTGACGAGTTAGGTGATAGATTGCAACATTCCATAGATCGGAACCCAGGTCAATGAGGCCAATTAAACGGTATGAAGAAAAAAACAGAAGTAGAAAGCCCATGTAAAAGATAAAGAAGGACTTTTATTATCAAGAAACTAGTGAACAGTTGACTATGTTGAAAAAAAAAACTCAATAGTGAATACTGAAATTACGTTATCATCACCATATTGGAACACAAGTTCCCTTACAGGGTATTACAGACATACGTTACAGAGTATGTGACCCTCTGAGAAAGGACTTAGTCGGTAACAGTGAGAAGTTTTAACAACAATGACAAAAACACGCACCTAGCCAGGACTCTCCTTTCTATGGCTGGGGTCACACACACAGATATCTGGGCAGATATTGTTCGCAGATCTCTGGTTGAAGTGAAATCATGGACAAATTGATCCATTTTGTGGCCATATACAAATAGACCAATTTGTCCATGATTTCACTTCAACCAGAGATCTGTAAACAATATCTGCACAGATATCTGTGTGTGTGACCCAGCCTATGTAATGTGGCATGGTATAGATGATGAGTACCTTTCCCATGGCTACTGCCCCCAATCATGTTACAATTTCACACTGATGATCAACATAAGACAGCATTAAATATAAGACATAAGCATTGTTATAATTGGCCTTAAAATGAAAACGTTAGCACCTGATCCTGAAACGCAAGGTGAATTTGTCAACGACCAAACAAGAGTCTATACATTTATATTAGACTTATTGCTATTTAGTTCTAAGAAGTCATCTAAGCCTTTATTAAAGCCATCAACTATTACTGCTGTGACTGGCTCCCGATTCCTTTAATCAATACCACTTATTTTGTCCCTAGCTCTATATAGGTAATAACAAAGCATTGATGGCAATCCATTTTTAGGTCATGATGTCACCTGCTAAGATTAAACTTAAAATACATCCAGTTTTTATTTTTTTATGCTGGTGTGTAAAGTGCACGCAATTATGGTTGTAGACAGGGATTTTACTGTTAAATGTAATAAAATGCAGCTGTCAAAAACTAATTATGTCCTAAATTAAAAGCACTTTGAATTTTATGAAGTCCCATCTCAGGGTTTGTGTTAAGGTTCATTTAACTGTAATTACCAAAGAAAACTACAGGGGAAGACAATTTGGCTGAATAGCATAGGGTTTTACAATACTGTCAACTTGGGAACGCACCCTGCCTCCCTTAAAAGGTATGTATAGTTCTTCAATATTTTTCAATTGCTTCAATTAACCTTAAATAAAATAAAGCACATATTCAGATTTTTAAGTACTGCTCCAGGGTCTTTTTTTCTACTTTGCCCCAGTGGAGCGGTGCATTAAATGCAAGTCTTTGGCCCTCTGATACTCAACTTCTGGAGGCTTCACCCACTATTGCCATCACTCCGTCATGCTTCAGCGCAAAGTGACCCGCCAGCGTGATCCCGTCTCTCATGGAGCGTGCCTGAGGTCACAACTCAATACATCTCAATGGGAGCTTTATTTTAGCTTTGGCATGGGTCTCAGAGATGCATTGGGTGCTTGTGACATAACTTCTGACTTCCAGAAGTCAGAAGGTAGGGGAACAAGATGGCACCAGGGGACCAAAGCAGCATTGGTAAAAGAGTGAATCTGCTGGAAAGTGAATATATGACGGGGAACAGGGGACTTAAGCTTAAAGCGTCCCTCCAGTGGTAAAAAACATCCCACAGGGGTGGATTTTTTAAAAAAAATGCAGCCTCAGTATAATACAGTAGAACCTTGATTTACGAGCATAATCCATTCCTGGAGTCTACTTGTAAATCAAATCGTTTTATATCAAAGCATATTTTCCCATAAGAGATAATTGAAACACAGATGATTCATTCCACAACCCAAAAATATCTACTATATTCATTTATAATGTACTTACAGAACTGTAAAATTATTACATCCCCTGGCAACCCCCAATACCCCTCCTTGCAGCCCCCATCATCCAGCCGCATCCCCATTATCCTCCTGCAGCCCCCATTATCCCAATCATCCCTTTGCAGCCCCATCATCCCCCTGTATCCCCCAATAACCCCATGCAGCCTCCATCATCCCCCTGCAGCCCCCAATATCCCCATGCAGCCTCCATCATTCCCCTGAAGCCCTCATCACCCCCATTAACACACACTTACTCTCACTGATTTGCCACTGCGCCGCTGTATTCTGGGACGCCAGATGCTGCACTAAGCTTACTCAATCACCGTACATGTACGAAACGTCTCTGACCAATAAGACACAAGCAGCCTGTGGCTGCTCGCGTCTGATTGGCTAGCAACTCCCAAACCTGTAAAGCGGCTGAGAGAGCTCAGAGCGGTGGACAGTGGAGCTCTAAGTTCTCTCTGCTATCAGCGGCTCCCATACTTGTAAGGTGGCACCCATACTTGTACGGCGGCTGAGAGAGCTCAGAGCAGCGGGTGGACAGCAGCAGGCCGACAGCGGCGCTCTGAGCTCTCTGCCGCCGTACAAGTATGGGAGCCGCCAGCAGCAGAGAGAGCACAGAGCGGTGCCAGAATACTGTAAATACAGCAGCAGAGAATGGCAGCAGGCGTCCAGTACCTCAGTATGATCAGTATAATCAGCATCACACATGCACAGTACATGTGCAATGCTGGCTGGCCAGATGCTCATAATCCAAATCATTGCTCGTTAAGCAAATTACAATTTTTCAGAAATGGCAGCTCGCTTTCAAAATGCTCTTAAAAAAAGTTACTCACAAATCAAGGTTCCACTGTACATTTAAAAAAGGTTATCAGTACTGATTATATATGTCTGTAAAGTGGGAAAAAAAAAAGTTTAAAAAACTTTTTTGGAGCACCATTAGTAACGCAACATAAAGGTAGAAGGAAAACGTTTAACTTGCCAAGCTTCTCCTATCCATTACAGTAATAACTCCCTCAGGACTGGAACATTTTTAATTGTTGCATTTTATTTTTTCCTTATCTTTTCCCAAAACCCATAACTTTTTATTTTTCAATCAATATAGTCAACTGATTAATTAGTTCAACTTTTTAATGCCACCATTTATTTTGCTGTGTCATGTATGTGGAGACTCGCGGGTCAGTGGGTGCTCTCGTCCGCTGGCCCGGCCGCCTTTAGAAAGATCGCATGGACCAGGCCTCATGCCAACTGAACGCCCAAACTACTTATCCGTAGGCAGAACACTGCTCAAACAACACAGGGTGAGGGAACCACACAATGGTTAGAATTTATTGGATCTCCAACAAAGACATATGACAAACTCAACAAGGACACTCAATGTAACAGGCAACAGAGTCTCACCCTTTCACTGGCTCACCAGGAATAAAAATATTCGGGCCTTTAAAGCAGAGGTTCCCAATTCCAGTCCTCAAGGCACACCAACAGTGCAGGTTTTCAGGATTTCCTTAGTATTGCACAGGTGATAATTGAATCACCTGCACTGGGATGATTCCAATTTCTAAGGAAATTCTGAAAACCTGCACTGTTGGTGTGCCTTGAGGACTGGAGTTGGGAACCTCTGCTTTAAAGCTTCCAGGCCAACTACCCCAATCCAGTAGCACCCCGCTTTTGGCAGGCTCCCACCGAGAAAGGAATAGCAGCAAGCTTAGGAAGCAGACCCATCACAGCAAAGTCTGTAGCCAGGTGACCGAAACAACCCAACCTGCATTCCTTAAGTAGTCTCTGATCATCCAGCCGAATCCTAGAATCCTAGGCCGAACTTCATCACAATATAATCCAGTTCTGGTGCCCGTCTTGTCGGAACCGAAGTCCCTAGATGGAGGCCACATAGCATATATCCAATTGGTGACTAAAGCAGCTCTTTTCATATCACAAGCCTTCACCTCAGGATTTATTGTGTTATTATTGTATTGGTGGGATAACGCTGTTCTCTTATTGGTTGGCAATTCAATCCAACTGCATAAATTCTCCTCTGAGTGATGTAGACAGAGGTGGTAAGGTAATTTACATTCAATTAGGAATCTACAAACTAAGACAATGCAGGCTCCGAGCTGTCTGATAAGAAACTATCAACAAACAAATGAACAACATGTCTGGCCACATTAAGAACAATAACCCATGAAACACCTTGAAAAAGGCTGTCGTCACAAAGTACTAAACTAAACTACTAAACAAAGGTGTTAATCATAGACAACACATGGACTATACACTGCTGACATCCGTGTGTTGTCTATGATTTTCACAGGCCATAGATCTTGTATGGGTAACTGTGATATATGACTTCAATCACAAACAGGCGTGTCTCCATTATTTTTTTTTGCGGTTACATTATCTGCAAACATGCTAAGTGGGCCATAGTCAGGGGAACTAACACCTCGACTAGTCAAAGCCCTATACTGTTTATGTATGCAAATAAATGAAGGGACTGTTAGGCAAGTGATTTTGATACATGTCCACAACTGTTGGTGCTTCTGAAGGCACGGAGGACCTGACCGATTATCTGTGAACACGTTTTACCATATACTCATTCCTATTGCGTAGGTAACAGAGATAAGCTTTCAACTTGTTAGTTAGTATAACAGGCTCAGTGTAACCTATGCATGTCATATGAATGTATACAAAATTAATAAGGATTTCTAATTTAACACTATGGTGACCAATTTAGACCTATTTCCTCATAACAGACATCTCAGGATGTCTATAGTCTGGGTTGCAACCTAATCTGGTGAGCTTTAACAATCACACTATTTGTCTAGTCTATTGTCAGGTAAGACCCTATATTGCGCTTCTCCTTTATTATAGTATCTCATAACAGACATGAAATTCATATAAAAACACAGCTCAATGTTAAGAAATACAGTGAAAGGATAAGTCTTTTGGAAATTACATTTCTAAGTTATTAGATATCCTAAATTTATAATGTAAAAGGACTTGTAAGTTAATTAGAAGAGCAAGTGTAACCGATCAAACATATCCAGTTCCTACATCAGATGTTCTGCTTCTTCCGAGTAGGAAACATACCTGTCAAATGAAAGGATTATACTTTACACAAAATGTAAAAAAAAGCATAAGATTAATAACCTAGATACATAGTCCTATCATACAATGTTCATTAAGGTGAAACACCTATGGACATAAAGGGAATCTGACAGGTCCCCCGTGCCTCCATTACCACCAGCAGTTGTGTCTACATAAAAGTTTACATAATTACAGTACATTGGGCACACACAGATCTTTAGAAAAGTATTTCTAAAGTACATTTATGATATTCAACTAATTTGGGGAAATGAACGCCTCGTCAACGGTCAAAGGATTTATTTGAATAACATAAACAGACTTTAGAAATATTTAGGCAGGGAATTTGGACATGTAGACACAACAGCTGGTGGTTCTGGAGGCAAGGAGGACTGGTCTGCTTTCCTCTAAAAATAAAACAAAGAGAGAAGGGAGCGCACATAGGGTCTTATCTATGATGATAATTCAATGCCCCCCGATTAGTGTGACTCACCTTTTTGGGTTGTGCGAGTCACAACAAACTGCAAGAGCCTTGTTATCCTGGTCGCTGCAGACACCTGGTGAGGGAGAAATCTGTTTATGTAGAAAAAAGCCCAGGTTTAGATTCCGCGCAGACCACCAAGCAGGAAGGGTATGTTTGATGTCCGTTTATTGAGCCAACGCATTTTACAGCAGGACCTGCTGCTTCCTCAGGGCAAGGTTTTGCCCTGAGGAAGCAGCAGGTCCTGCTGTGAAACGCGTTGGCTCAAAAAACGGACATCAAACATACCCTTCCTGCTTGGTGGTCTGCGCGGAATCTAAACCTGGGCTTTTTTCTACATAAACAGATTCCTCTAAAAATACTCTATCTTCTGAGGACTTTGGAAACAGTTATGTCAGTTGGTATATTGGATGTGATAGAATTATAACTTAGTGACCAGAAGGCTAAGTTCACAAAAGCGAATAAATTGTCCGATCTTCATCTAGAAAAAATGGATGATTTTTCTTCTGTATTATCGTTCATATGTCATTTGGTTTTAGGGCCCTTTCACATCAGCGTTTTTTGAAATTTGCGGCAGATGCGGTGAAAAAAACGCATCTGCCGCAATTACCGCATACCGGCTGCACTTGCGGCGCGATTGCGGTAAACGCCATGCAAAGTATAGGCGTACTTGCGGCAAGTGCGGCAAGTGCGGTTTTGCACTTGCGGCAGGTGCGGCCGCGAAAAAGAACGCGGCTGACCGCGGGTTTTTTCGCTGCCACACCTGCCGCAAGTGCAAAACCGCACTTGCCGCACCTGCCGCAAGTACGCCTATACTTTGCATGGCGTTTACCGCAACCGCGCCGCAAGTGCAGCCGGTATGCGGTAATTGCGGCAGATGCGGTTTTTTCACCGCATCTGCCGCAAATTTCAAAAAACGCTGATGTGAAAGGGCCCTTATACATCAGAAGTGAATGAAATATACAAGACCATGCTATACTGTTGATCTGTAAGGAAACTGATTTTTTTTTTGTACTGTAACTTACCAGCATATAAGTGACGGGCAGCACATGACATCATTGCCAGGATCCCCCAGTCACACGTCAATGTCTGCTGCCAGCTAATCCAAAATTAATGTTCACTTCTCCCCATGTCTAGAATCCCTAGAATCCACCCACCTCTTGGCACTGAAGCTGATGCTAAGAGGTGGGTGGAATTATGGGTATGGGAAGCAGTTAATATTCATTTCATTTAATAGTGAACACATGTAATTGCCACCAGCCACTGCAGGAGATCAAGTGTGTCTGCTACTAAAGAAAATTAATATTCATTGCTCCTCATGACCATGATTCCACCCAGCTCTCTGCACCGGCTTCAGTGCCAAGAGGTGGGTGAAATTATGGGCACGGGAAGCAGTAAAGATTCATTTTCTTTAATAGCAGACACATGGGTTCACCCCAGTCGCTGGTTCACCCCACTCCACAGCTGCTATTGCCCCCACCACCAGCAAGCAAGGTACATCCGGGCTATAAAGGCCCCGTCACACACTACGATATCGTTAATGATATCGTTAGTATATCATGGCTTTTTGGGTGGAGCAACGACGTTGTAACGATGTCGTTGCTTGTGACGAGTACAAATGATCAACGATAAGTTGGCTGATCGTTGATGGGAGGTTTGTGAACCGGATCTTAAACCAACCGATAATTGTCCGTCCAATCATCATCGGTGTGTATGACACCTTGATAACGATGTTGTTAACGATTTCACCTATTTAGAACTGAAGGACGTAGGCGATCAAACGACCGCAAATATTGTTCGCTTGTCGCGGAATAGTTGCTGCGTTTTTAAAGATAGCTGTACGTGTGACACTTCACTAGCGATCATTCAACGTTGTTCAAGCGATCTAGGTCAAGTCGGATCATTGATCGGATCGTTCGAATGTTGACGTGTGTGACGGGGCCTTACGATACATCCCCACTTTCCTCCCAAATTTTGGAGGAAAAAAAAATTGTGTCTTATATTCCAAAAGATACGGCATGTTTATTTTATCTTTTATTGATTAAAACATACTTAGTTTGGTGGAAATTCCTTTTAAGATTGACATACTCCATATAATTGATGAAAGTAGATTGATGGTTGATTAAACATATAGTGATCAATTATTCTGCTGCAACAGCCATAGACATTTTAGTCGGCATTGGCCAGGGCTGTGGAGTCGGAGTCATGGTGGAGTCAGAATCGATAGAAAATGGACCAACTCCAACTTCTAAAATATATATACATTTGTCCATACGAGTTCAATGCAGAATGTGCTGAATGTTATTATTATGAATTATTTTTATATTCTGACCAAATATCTTGATTATTGTAACATAATAATGTTTAAAACCTGATGTTCACATTGTACTACAATAAATTTATCACTTAAACATGAGCCATGTATGAAGGAGTCAGAGTTGGAGTCAAAGGAGTTGGAGTCAGGGAAATTCAGGAATTAGAGTCGGTGGCTTAACTTACTGACTCCAGAGCATTGGTATTGGCCACTAATTGTTCAAACTGGCCATACATGTTCAGGAAAAGGATGACAGATTATCTTTCTGGAAAGTTTTTGAAAATGCTTTTTTTTTTTTTATTTTGAAGACTTCTTGTTAACAGTGTTCCACTTCATCCTAGGAATGTTACATCGTCTTCAGATTAATTTGCATGGCACCTTATCATGCCACTCCATACCACAACAATTCAAGGGAATATTGGATATTTAAGCAGCCAAGAGAGATAATCTTCATTGATATTTTTATTGCAACCTACACAGGGCCGCATTAACCATGAGGCAATATGAAGTGGTTGCCTCAGGCGGCGCTACATAGGGAGCGACAATACGGCAGGCGTCCTGCAGATAGCTACTGCCATGGGACCCGCTCCCACAATATATGCCAAAGCAGTACAGCCCGCCGCCCTGTCTGCTTTCAAATCTCCCCCCCCTGCAGCTTTGCTCTACACTGCGACGGTGGTGATGTCATCAGTGAGCATCCCGCTGTGTAGAGCGTGGGACACACATGCTGGAAAAGATCGGACCTGGAAGAGACCGGAGCTGTGAGGAGGGGAAGAGGAGCTGAGAGGAAATGAGGGTAGGGGAGCTGCAAGGAGAGAGGAGCTGGAAAAAGAGAGGAGGTGCGAGGAGCTGCGAGGAGAGCGGAGGAGAGAGGAGCTGGAAGGAGAGAGAGAGTGTGAAGAGAGAGAGGGGATGCGAGGAGCGCGAGAGGAGAGAGGGGGTGCTGATTGGCCAGTGCTCATGCCCTTCTGCATGGTGAGTGGACTGAATGAAGGGAAGCACTGAGAGCCGGCAAAAAAAGATCAGAGGAGCCACCTGTGCTGGAGGATACCTAGGAGAAGCAGCTTCGGTTACAAGGTGACTGATCTCCTGCTGTGCAGTGAGTGGGGGAGTGGGCTGGGAGTGGGACCCAGCTGCTGTGAGCAGGTGAAGCTGCCCATGTAAACCAGCCCTCCTCCTGCAGCATAGAGGATTGTGATACCTGGGTAAGGACGTTGTCTGTGTTTGAGCTGTGTCTGTGTGTGGGAGCTGTGTGTGGGAGTTTTGTGTGTGAGCTGTGTGTGAGCTGTGTTGTGTAGTGTGAGTGTGTATGTGTAGTGTGAGTTCTCTGTGTGCGAGCTGCGTCTTTGTGTGCGAGCTGTGTCTGTGTGTGAGCGCAGCTGTGTCTGTGTGTGGGAGCTGTGTCTGTGTGTGGGAGCTGTGTCTGTGTGTGGGAGCTGTGTCTGTGTGTGGGAGCAACATCAGTCCGCATAGGTGTGGAGCTTCTGTCTGCCCGAGACCACAGCTTCTGCGCGCATCATTGTGTGTCATTAGCTTGTGCAAGCTGCTTTGCCAATGATTCTTGTCTGGATTCTTCTGTGTGTTCTTTGTTGTGCAGGTGATGCGCTGACATCCTTGTTTTGGACATCTTGTATTTTTATTTCTGTAAATCTAAAATTTTCACTATTGTACTAATTTTTACAGCATTAAATAATAAATGTGTATGAACTAGACTTCTACCGATTGAAAAAAAAAAATACTGTGGGGGAGTGAGCGCCATTTTATAGCTTGCCTCAGGCAGCAAAGAGGCTAGGTTCACCCCTGAACCCACAGAACGTCGTAGGAGGTAAAACTGCATCGTTCTCATACAAGCTAAGGAAAAAAGAAAACACATGCAATCTGTGTGACCTGGGTGAACAGGATTTCGGAGTGCTGGTTTATTTGTGCACACCTGAAACATTTAGGGTTAAGAAAATAATCGATTGCTAATTGTAAGAGTTTATCAAGGAGTGGAGTGAAAATATGATTTAACATGCTGGGTTCAAAAGGTTATGCATACAAGCAGAAAACAGTCCGCAACTTTCTACTCAGCTTTATCGCAGAAAGCACCCAATAGATTCTGTAAAATAAGCAATTACAGCATTTTAGCCTTCACAGTAATTGCTGCCCAATAGAAATAAAATAACATTTCTGTAAATCAATGCTGGACAAAAACAAGCCTCTCCATTAAATTCATGTCCTTTCAATGCTATTAGAAATTAAAGAAAAGTGCAACTCTGCTAGTGGTCGAAAAGCAAACCAGCCTGTTGTGAAAAGCAATCACCGCAGCTCATTGATTGAATGTGAACTGCTGTCTCATACTGCTGCAATTAGAGCGCAATTTACCGCTCTCAAAGAGAACCTTGACGATTACGGCCCTAGGTTTACATGGGGAGATTAATGCATACGTTAAACAGCTCGAAATGATGACTATTTATAAAATATATATATACTTGTAATAATAATATGAAATAATTAGGAAAATAAGACCCAGGCCATGAAAGAAGTGCAATCATTAGATTTCGATTAGCTCTGCAGACGTTCGCAGTCTATTGAATGTATTGAGCACCATTTACATGTATTTTTCTTGAGAGTCTCAAGTGTCTGTTGCCCAACAGAATGTCATGAAATTTCGGTTTTATATTATGCTTAATGGTTTATTCGTATCTTAACCTAATACAGGAATAATTTTCTTCAGGCTACAAACTCCAGAGGTAGAGAAACAAACAGCCGAGGTCTGCACTCATTTCTATGGTTCTACAGAAGCAATGTGCCTCAGACGCCCTCATCAATTTCAGTAGCTTCACTTTCAGTGGTCAGAACCTCAACAGAGTAACCATCTTGGCCAAGAAGAACCCACTAACTAAAGGGAAAGTTTCACTAGAAATGCACCTATGCCCTAATTCAGCAAGGTGTTTTTGTCTGTTTTCTGGCATAAAACACCTTGAAATGTCCAAACATTTAAAACTTTTGGTGTTTTTACACCATCTCTGCTAAGGTGTGAAGATGGAGAATTGGCAAAACCTTACCAGCAAATTCATGAAAATTTACTCCAATTCAGTTGCATAAATTACATCAGAAATATCCTCCAATCCCTGACTGTACTGTACTAAATATTCGGCAGAGGGGCACTGCAGGGGAAGGGTGCGCTTAATTAACAGGCATAAGTCTTACTCCAGTGGTGCCTTTATTAAAGGAAATCTGTCAGGTCAAAAACCTATATGTAACTGATATAAGTTTCTAATTCCTTTCTCTAAGCATGCTCTATTCATGTACTTCTATTATTTATATTTCCTCCTATTCTCTGTAAACTTCATATAAAGAGAGTCATTCTATCTGTCAATCACAGTGAGTGATCCACTTAGTTCTCTGCTGTTCACTCCCCATAGGATGAATATTCATGTCACATATTCACATTACTTGCACAGGAGATCAGTGGGGGGCTGCATTCTCCTCTCTGCAGAAAAACCAATAGGTCAAAAAAATATAGAATATCTCACAGCACAGCAGGGGATATCTGGTTAGAGAAACAAATGGAGTAGATGCCTTATTTAGATCAGCTAAGGCAGACCTGCAATAGCTCCCTCCCTCCATGTCCTCAACAGACAGAAGCTCCTAATGGAAACTGAAACCCGACATTGCATCGAGAAAAAAGGGAGGAGGAAGGAAAGAGCTACTGACAGGGAGTGCATAATTAAAGGAGACAGTTTAACACAGCCCGACTATTGGTCTGTGAATTTTAATGGATAAGACTAATGTACCAGCTGCCTGCAGGGTCTGAAAATGCTGATAATATCAAAACTACAAAGGGTAGAATAATGATTTTAAATGTGTTTAAAAGGTCTGCCCAGGACATATTCAAGGGCAATATTAGTATCATACTGAAAAATAGCCTGACAGTGTCCCTTTAAGACTGATGTGCATGTCGTCAGTCTTAATGACTCAAGCCTTGAGAGTGCTTAAATCAAGTTTTTCATCTTTAATGTTTTTAATCAAGTTATTAAATATTTTGAAAAAATATTTGCTATTGATTGACCAAATAGTAACACAATATTTGAATATGTCCTTTATTTGGTCTGGGCTTTTAAACATACTGATACAAAGAGATTTCTATGATTTATAAACCAATGACCCACAAGGATGAGTACCTGGCCTTGGAAAGTGAGCCCAATCCTATTTGAGTAAGTAAAGTAGTAGTCACTGTAGACAATTGGGAAAGTGACTAATCCCAAGTATTTGAAGATAGCTGGGTATAAAAGCACTGTCATTTACACACCATAAGACAATATAATTTGGACATTCTTTGTATCTGATTATTGCATGGAATTATTAGTTTCACGCTGAAGCTTCCGATTTGTGCACTGCGCTACACTACAACCTGTGCAGTATATGACATTACTACATGCAAATAATATGGGTGTACTACTTGTGAGTCATTACATGGTATTAAGCATAATATACCCATTTTAAGAGGCTCCGATAAAGGAAAGCACAACAGACTAAGCTCTCCGAAATAGTAAAAAAAGGTAAACAGAAGTATAATTAAGCCTCTAGAAGTCACTACAGCTTGTGCCGGGATTATGTACTTCTGTAAATTTCTATACATTAGAATGTATTATGGAGTATGTATTTATCAATTTTCTTCTACAGAAGTATATTGATATGTGGACATAAATAGCAAATCACAAACATGGACATTTTTTCTAATGTATACTTTTTTAGGGTATCCAAAATAAAAAAAATATTATTTTACCAACAGAAGTGCGGATTTTGCTCACTTTTATTCATTAGGAAAATTTACATTTTGCTATGTCTACTTTTGTTTTTTTCTAATCTCAAATTAGAAATCCTGAAATAGTCAGATTGAGATTACCGTATTTTTCACATCTTAAAACGCACTTTTGTTTCCCCCAAATTGGAGATGAACAGGGGTGCATTTTAAAATCCGAATTAAAAAAAAACAAAACTCTTACCGGGGGGATTGTGAGGGTGCATGCAGTGGCTTCACGGGTCTATCGGGGGGTGGGGGCAAAGCCCGGAGCTGTGGGGGGAGGTGAGGGTCATGGTAGTAATCCGATGGGCGTCACCATTATTCATATTCCAGTATGCACTGCTAAGGGTGACTTCACACTGGCGTTCCCCTCCGCAGCGTTCTGTGGAGGGGAACCGCCATGTCAGCGCAGGCACCGCAAGTTCCTATGTTTATCATGGGGACGCACGGTGCTATGCTTGACCGTGCGCTCCCATTCATTTCCGTGAGTGATTTGTATGCAGGCGGATGCCTGCACACAAATCACACACTCTCGTCCGCACCAGGAATGCAACATGTCGTGTTCCTGGTGCCAACGAGAGTGTGTGATTTGTGTGCAGGTATACGCCTGCGTACAAATCACTCACGGAAATGAATGGGAGCGCACGGTCATGCGCAGTCAAGCGCAGCACAGTGCATTCCTATGATAAACATAGGGACTTGCAGTGTCTGCGCTCACATGGCGGTTCCCCTCCGCAGAACACTGCAGAGGGGAACGCCAGTGTGAAGGTACCCTAAGAGGCAATAGATGCTGTGTCCAGACTTCAAGAAAATGGCAGCGGGTCTGCGCATGCACTGCCTCTGAGGCCATTTTCTTGAAGTCTGGACACAGCATGAATTGCCTCTCAGCAATGCATGCTGAAATATGAATAACGGCGGTGCCCATCCGATTACTACCACGTCCCCCTCCTGCAGCCCTGGGCAAAGCACCCCCCGTGGACCAGTGAAGCCTCCGCAAGCACCCCCCAACCCCCACTCGGTTAAACCATGGGAGGCTATGTGCACGGATGGGGACAGGGGCTGGCTGGTAGATCATGCCCTGGGTGGCAGTCTACTTTCTACAGTCCGAGACGAAGTGAGGAGTGGTGGGGGGTGCTAGCATGCTGAGTGGGGGGGGTGGTTTAGTGTGGTGCGGCCTGCTACACTCACCGCCCTCCTCCACCTCGCTGTCAGCCATGGCCCGCCTGCTTCCCTGTGATTGCAGCAGCAACGGCCGCAAACGCGGCTGCTATCACTGCAGTGGGCAGCCCTAAACAGGGGCAATACAACCACCCTGGGGGGCAGATGCCCCCCTGCCACCTGGGCCAGTCCGCCCCTGATGGGGGATATATGTACCAAGATGGGGAGACATATATACACTGTATGTCCCCCATCCTGGTATATATATCTCCCCATTCTGTTATGTGTGTCCCCCATTCTGGTATATTCACTTTATGCCCCTCATCCTGGAATATATACCATGATGGGGGACATATACATCAGAAGGGTACACATAAATACAGCATGGGGACATACAGTGTATATACCAGAATGGGGGACAGACATAACATTAAAAATTATTTTTTTCCTCATTTCCTTCACCAAATTTGGGGTGCGTTCTATAATCTGGTGCGTTTTATTAAGTGAAAAATAAAGTAACTGTGTTCTTCTTCAGAGATTGGAAAAATGTACAAAACACAAAAATGAATAAAATTGTTTTCTTATTCATAAACACATTAATTAATCTTTATATTTATTATTAGACTTCAGTGAAATTAAGCAAACTACGGTATATTCTGTGAGGCACCGCCGGCATGGTCCCCATGGCCGGGGTGCATCACATGGAGGATCAGGGTATGATCCTGTCCACACTAGCCGGTTTTACTGTGAGGATGCTGTGTGAACCTACCCGGAACACAATGAGTTAAATCTGAGAGTGAGTGCTGTAGATCACATAGATGAGCTGCATGAGCCGCTGTATGGGAACTGGTGTGTCCTAATTGATAGCAGCCCAGGTGGGTGTGTCCTGAGTAATAGCAGCCCAGGTGAATGTGTCAGTGTGGGCATGGCAGGCACAATAAAGAGCCTGCCAGCTGACTGAGTGGGAGATCATCACCAGAGAGATTCAGCCAGAGATTGAGACGCAGTCTGAGTGAGGGACATATTGATTGAGTCTCAGACTGAGGGACGCTGAGAACAGAGCAGTCCATATCTCTGCGTGTGTTGCGGACATGAGGGGAGCGTGCTAGCTCCATACCGATGGCCAGGACCGGGGTCGTGACAGCTCCTGGAGTGGGGAAGCCGTGGCTGAACCAGGTGGACGCTGGTCTGGACGTGTGGTGAGATACGTCCAGGAAGGAGCCCCTTGGGGATGCTTCGTGTCCCCGTGACTCAGGTAGCGAGACCCGGATCCGTGCCCGGTAAGAAGGCAGTTCCCGTATGTGAGAGTGAACTGTGTACCCTGCGCGTAAAGTGTGCCAGGCGGGCATAGCCGCCATTGGGTCCGACTAAACAGTCAGTGAAG
This sequence comes from Allobates femoralis, assembly GCA_033576535.1. Lineage (NCBI taxonomy): Eukaryota > Metazoa > Chordata > Amphibia > Anura > Aromobatidae > Allobates > Allobates femoralis. Next base: position 720,136,733 of record JARQOC010000003.1, on the reverse strand, counting down.
GGACCCGTTGAAGTGTATGTGTATTTTATGGCTTATGTAAAAGACCCAGCAAGTGTATGTAGCCCTATGGGAGGCAGCCGCCATTGGGTCCAACTAAAACAGTCAGTGAAGAGACCCATTGAAGTGTATGTAGCGGTGGTCAGAAGCAGGGGTTAGAAGGGCTCCTAGAGTGGGGAAACCGTGGTTGAACCAGATGGACGCTGGTCTGGACGTGTGGCGAGATAAGTCCAGGAAGGAGCCCCTTGGGGATGCATGGCGTACCCGTGACTCTTGTTGCTCAATCCTTGTTATGGACCCGTAAGAGCCACAGTCCATGGATGATTATATGATTGGCTGTGAGCGTTTGGAAGGACGTATGTGATCCATGGATGCTTATAGGATGGATCACATGTGATGTGTAAGAGCCCAGTCAGGCTGAAGCCTGTACTCCGGGGGTAGTGTTGTGCTGGGTAAATAAAGCCAGGCGGCTGGTACCGCCATTGGGACCCATAGGGCCCGTTGATGAATGTGGTTACTTATGTATTGTAAAATGTATGTGGAGTGTTTAGATAGGCCGGAGGCCGTAACCACCACGGGAGCGGTCGCTAGTGCTCCAAGGGTTGAAAGAGAGGTGGTGACAGGTCCCGGGTAACTATAGGACGTTATGTGCAATATATGTGTTTTGTAATGTAATATGTAAATTTACTGTGTATTTATGTACTGTGCTTATAATCAATGTACAATGTTTCGAACATGCTACCTGGGTTATGTTATGTATGTGAGCAAATAAACGGGTAGTCATTGGTTAAATTATAAGCACGTGTTAGTGTCGTTATGCAAGTGAGTTCCCCGGGTCGCTACCTCACAATTCCTATTAAAGCTAAATTGTATACAATGAAATGTGAATTGCATCCTGGATCTATAAAAGGAGGCATCTAATCTTCACATTTGGTTGAAGACATCTGACCTTTCTTATATGACATTAATAAAGCCAAAGACATTTCTATAAACTGGATCAGATCCAACATGGCTACAGATAACTTGTGACTTGTTATCTATATGCATGAGTGACTGAGATAATAAGAAGGAACATTTAGGCTCAGTGACGATTGTCAATGAAAGCTGTGACATATGTCTTTGTATAAGTGGCATGGCATTACTACTCTGTATTGTGAAGGTTTCTTATACCGCTGGAAAGACACTACACTAATGGAGTCTAAGGGACTCTTGTTTGGCCTCCCCTACAGATAGATTTAATGAATGTGCTAGAAGCTTGGCTTGGTATATACATCACATCAATGGCCCAGGTGAGCTAAGAGTAAGGAATTCTTACCATTTCTCTGTGGGTTAAATGACCATCAGGATAACTAATTTGAGATTGGAAAAATGAAAGCAGGATCAAGAGGTCAATTTTTTGGATACATTAGAAAGTATTCCCATACAGTAGAAAATACTCCCACATTTCCGGCACTAGTTCGTGCTTAGTGATAGTTACGTTTTAGGATCATGGGAAAGACTTAAAAATCATGTGTCACGCACACGTAAGATAGGAAACCATCGTCTCCATGTTGCCGCACCTCCATACAGCTGGTTCCTGTACATGCTAGTACTCCAATTGTGCTGACGCTGAAGACACCTGCACAGATAGGAATATCCCTAACCACAGGACTAGAAGATGACTGCTCAGGCCTCACTTCCTGATCGACTGTCTTGAGTGTCACATACCGACTAAGGAAAAAATATTTATACCGTGTTAGCCAGTAGATAGAAAAATATAAGTATCTGTGTTAGTATATATATATATACAGTGCCTACAAGTAGTATTCAACCCCCTGCAGATTTAGGTGGTTTGATAAGATGCAAATAAGTTAGAGCCTTCAAACTGCAAACGAGAGTAGGATTTATTAACAGAAGCATAAATCTTATAAACCAAAAAGTTATGTTGCTCAGTTGAATTTTAATAAATTTTAAACATAAAAGTGTGGGTCAATTATTATTCAACCCCTCAAACCACCAGCATTCTGTTTAGTCCCCCTAAAGTATTAAGAAGTAGTTCAGGCACAAAGAACAATGAGCTTCACATGTGTGGATTAATTATCTCTTTTGTCAGCCTTTTCTGACTATTTCAGACCCTCCCCAAACTTGTGAACAGCACTCATACATGGTCAACATGGGAAAGACATAGGAGCATTCCAAGGCCATCAGAGACAAGATCGTGGAGAGTCACAAGGCTGGCAAGGAGTACAAAACCCTTTCCAAGGAGTTGGGCCTACCTGTCTCCACTGTTGGGAGCATCATCCGGAAGTGGAAGGCTTATGGAACTACTGTTAGCCTTCCACGGCCTGGACAGCCTTTGAAAGTTTCCTCCCGTGCCGAGGCCAGGCTTGTCCGAAGAGTCAAGGCTAACCCAAGGACAACAAGGAAGGAGCTCCGGGAAGATCTCATGGCAGTGGGGACATTGGTTTCAGTCAATACCATAAGTAACGTACTCCACCGCAATGGTCTCCGTTCCAGACGAGCCCGTAAGGTTCCTTTACTTTCAAAGCGTCATGTCAAGGCTCGTCTACAGTTTGCTCATGATCACTTGGAGGACTCTGAGACAGACTGGTTCAAGGTTCTATGGTCTGATGAGACCAAGATCGAGATCTTTGGTGCCAACCACACACGTGACGTTTGGAGACTGGATGGCACTGCATACGACCCCAAGAATACCATCCCTACAGTCAGGCATGGTGGTGGCAGCATCATGCTGTGGGGCTGTTTCTCAGCCAAGGGGCCTGGCCATCTGGTCCGCATCCATGGGAAGATGGATAGCACGGCCTACCTGGAGATTTTGGCCAAGAACCTCCGCTCCTCCATCAAGGATCTTAAGATGGGTCGTAATTTCATCTTCCAACAAGACAACGACCCAAAGCACACAGCCAAGAAAACCAAGGCCTGGTTCAAGAGGGAAAAAATCAAGGTGCTGGAGTGGCCTAGTCAGTCTCCTGACCTTAACCCAATTGAAAACTTGTGGAAGGAGCTCAAGATTAAAGTCCACATGAGACACCCAAAGAACCTAGATAACTTGGAGAAGATCTGCATGGAGGAGTGGGCCAAGATAACTCCAGAGACCTGTGCCGGCCTGATCAGGTCTTCTAATAGACGATTATTAGCTGTAATTGCAAACAAGGGTTATTCCACAAAATATTAAACCTAGGGGTTGAATAATAATTGACCCACACTTTTATGTTTAAAATTTATTAAAGTTCAACTGAGCAACATAACTTTTTAGTTTGTAAGATTTATGCTTCTGTTAATAAATCCTACTCTCGTTTGCAGTTTGAAGGCTCTAACTTATTGGCATCTTATCAAACCAGCTAAATCTGCAGGGGGTTGAATACTACTTGTAGGCACTGTGTGTATATATATATATATATATATACCGTATTTTTCGCTTTTTAAGACGCACTTTTGTTCCCCCAAACTGGGGGGGAGAATGGGGGTGCGTCTTAAAAAGCGAATCTTTAAAAAAAAAAAAAAATTAAATATTACCGGCGGAGGGGTGGTGAGGGGTGCGGCGGCTTAGCAGCAGCTTCCGGTGGCTGGGGGGCACAGCTGCAGGACCGGAGCAACGGAGTTATGCCGGCTGCAGCGTTTGGTGGGTGCCGCCATGTTTTTTGTGCAGCAGCTGGCCGGTAGAGGTAGAAACCTCAGTTGGCCGCCTGTCTCCACTATGGCGGCGGCCATTTTGTTGAAGCCTCTACTGTTACTGAATGCAGCCGGCCACAAAAAAACATGGCGGCTCCCACTGCTCGCTCCGGTCCTGCAGCAACAAGGTGGGAGACACCAGGAACGCATGTGCCAGTTGTGCAGGGGATGTGTGCCCTGCTCCAGGGGACGTGTGCCCTGCTCCAGGGGACGTGTGCCCTGCTCCAGGGGACAGTGTGCCAGCCAGGGGACAGTGTGCCAGCCAGGGGACAGTGTGCCAGCGCCAGGGGACAGTGTGCCAGCCAGGGGACAGTGTGCCAGCCAGGGGACAGTGTGCCAGCCAGGGGACAGTGTGCCAGCACCAGGGGACAGTGTGCCAGCCAGGGGACAGTGTGCCAGCGCCAGGGGACAGTGTGCCAGCGCCAGGGGACAGTGTGCCAGCGTCAGGGGACAGTGTGCCAGCCAGGGGACAGTGTGCCAGCCAGGGGACAGTGTGCCAGCGCCAGGGAACAGTGTGCCAGCGCCAGAGGACAGTGTGCCAGCGCCAGGGGACAGTGTGCCAGCCAGGGGACAGTGTGCCAGCGCCAGGGGACAGTGTGCCAGCCAGGGGACAGTGTGCCAGCGCCAGGGGACAGTGTGCCAGCGCCAGGGGACAGTGTGCCAGCCAGGGGACAGTGTGCCAGCGCCAGGGGACAGTGTGCCAGCCAGGGGACAGTGTGCCAGCACCAGGGGACAGTGTGCCAGTCAGGGGACAGTGTGCCAGCGCCAGGAGACAGTGTGCCAGCCAGGGGACAGTGTGCCAGCGCCAGGGGACAGTGTGCCAGCCAGGGGACAGTGTGCCAGCGCCAGGGGACAGTGTGCCAGCCAGGGGACAGTGTGCCAGCGCCAGGGGACAGTGTGCCAGCGCCAGGGGACAGTGTGCCAGCGCCAGAGGACAGTGTGCCAGCGCCAGGGGACAGTGTGCCAGCCAGGGGACAGTGTGCCAGCGCCAGGGGACAGTGTGCCAGCGCCAGGGGACAGTGTGCCAGCGCCAGGGGACAGTGATCTGTAAGACGGACACTGGCATTATAAGACGAACTCCATTTAACATTAAAAAAGTTTTTTTTCTCTTTTCCTTAACCAATATTGTGGGTGCGTCTTATAATCAGGTGCGTCTTATAAAGCGAAAAATACGGTATATATATATATATATATATATATATATATATATATATATATATGTGTGTTTCTCCAGATGTTGTATCATTAAGCCTGATAAAGAGGCCATAGTGTCTTGCTTTTTCTTACCATTTTTCAGTTAGCCATTAAAAGGGATCAACCACTGAGGACTCTGAGAGTCTAATACATATCTCCTAAAAGACATCGGGCAGGGATGTAAGCATACAGAGGATGACAATACGACCATGACTGCAAGGTAGTATGGACATTGTACGCCTGAGCTGTCGCTCCAGTTTGGAATCCCTAGGGTAAACCCTGTCCCCAATACTGAAGTTGGGAATGTGTGGGTCTTGTACCTTACTAGGTTCCTGGATATAACTCACTTAGAAGTCACCCCCCCCCCCTTCCCGGGGAGTGAAGGGGCTGGAAAGCAAGGAAACACACAGAGAACCCAGGAAATGCAACAGGTATAGCAGGGCTCCAGAATATGTCTAAATAGAAGCTTCACTGCTGCAAAACCTACAACACATCTTAACAACAGCAAGTTGCTCCAAAGGCAAGTATACAAGTTCTATCAAAGGCTGAAGTCAGAGGTGGATACACATAGCAAAAGGAAAGGGTTATTACAGTCTACAGATGAAGGCTGACAGAATACACATCCAGCAGTGAAAAGGTTCTTAACCCCTTTAGCATAGAAGGGAAAGCACCGCAGTAAAACCGTCAAGTGGGCTCTACAGCAGACCTGCTATTATTAGCAGAGTCCTTCTGACGTCAGTCAGGACCCCAGAGGTGACAACAGGACACGGCACACTTATGACAACATAAGACCAGTTATATGAAAACACCAATAATTAATGATGAACGCTATGTACTTGCATAATAGAACTAATGAAACAAAGAAAATAACAATGGACACAGGAAATAAAAAAAAAATAAAAAACTCAAAATAAAAAAAAATTCAACCTTCATCTGAGGGAAGCATTTTGGATTTTGATATAAACTAAATATCCACATGACATTAACTTTAAAAAAAGTATCTATTTTTCATATATTGAATTAATATAGGTTAATGATTATGAATAATCAAACAGAAAAAGGGGGAAGAGGGAGGAATAAATGAGGAATATTGAGATAGAAAGGGGAAAAAGAATACGAAGTATACAGTACAGACCAAAAGTTTGGACACACCTTCTCATTCAAAGATTTTCCTGTATTTTCATGACTATGAAAATTGTAGATTCACACTGAAGGCATCAAAACTATGAGTTAAGACGTGGAATCATATACTTAACAAAAAAGTGTGAAACAACTGAAAATATGTCTTAGATTCCCAGGTTCTTCAAAGTAGCCACCGTTTGCTTTGATTACTGCTTTGCACACTCTTGGCATTCTCTTGATGAGCTTCAAAGCAGCAAAGCACCCCCACACCATCACACCTCCTCCTCCATGCTTCACGGTGAGAACCAGGCATGTAGAGTCCATCCGTTCACCTTTTCTGTGTCACACAAACGCACGGTGGTTGGAGCCAAAGATCTCAAATTTGGACTCATCAGACCAAAGTACAGTTTTCCACTGGTCTAATGTCCATTCCTTGTGTTCTTTAGCCCAAACAAGCCTCTTCTGCTTGTTGCCTGTCCTTAGCAGTGGTTTCCTAGCAGCTATTTTACCATGAAGGCCTGCTGCACAAAGTCTCCTCTTAACAGTTGTTGCAGAGATGTGTCTTCTGCTAGAACTCTGTGTGGCATTGACCTGGTCTCTAATCTGAGCTGCTGTTAACCTGCGATTTCTGAGGCTGGTGACTCGGATGAACTTATCAACCGCAGCAGAGGTGACCCTTGGTCTTCCTTTCCTGGGACGGTCCTCATGTGAGCCAGCTTCTTTGCAGCAGTTGATGGTTTTTGCAACTTCACTTGGGGACACTTTCAAAGATTTCCCAATTTTTCAGACTGACTGACCTTCATTTCTTAAAGTAAGGATGGCCACTCATTTTTCTTTACTTAGATTTTGAATTATGGCAAGAAAAAAGTAGCTAACAGTCTATTCAGTAGGACTATCAGCTGTGTATCCACCAGACCTGCACAACACAACTGATGGTCCCAACCCCATTTATAAGGCATGAAATCCCACTTCTTAAACCTGACAGGGCACACCTGTGAAGTGAAAACCATTTCCGGTGACTACCTCTTGAAGCTCTTCAAGAGAATGCCAAGAGTGTGCAAAGCAGTAATCAAAGCAAAAGATGGCTACTTTGAAGAACCTAGAATCTAAGACATGTTTTCAGTTGATTCACACTTTTCTGTTAAGTATATTATTCCACATGTGTTAATTCATAGTTTTGATGCCTTCAGTGTGAATCTACAATTTTCACAGTCATGAAAATACAGAAAACTCTTTGAATGAGAAGGTGTGTCCAAACTTTTGGTCTGTACTGTATGTTTTCTATTTTATTTCCTGTCAGGTGTACATACCGTACTCCTTCACTATGTTTCTTCTCTATTATGTACACACATGTTGTTCATCATTAGTGTTGTTATACAATTGGTCTTATGGCTTCAATACGTTTTTCCCATGATCCTAAAGGGTAACTACCACTAAGGGTGTACTTAGCACCAGAAACACATCAGTTTATTTCTACCGTACAAGAATGCTTTGAAATACCCAAAATAAAGATTTATTATTTTACTGTGATATATATTTTTTTTTTCAAGATTGCTGATCTTTACAAGTGGGATTTGGATCCAAGCATCAATACTATTGAAACGTGATAAGCTTACCACTTTCTTTTATCTAATGAATATGTTGCTCCGGAGAAAGATACATTACAGACTACAATTCTTTAGAAATTAGATTTTTCTAATTTGCAGGCGTTATAGCTGTGGATGACTGGGTCACATGACCTCTTTCAGTATTTGTTTTTATCACTACCCTCCATGCCCACCCTATACATTGTGTTATGACTATCACGGTCTCCAAGAAGGCAGAGCATGACTGTGCGGAAGACTTTGCTCAATGGATTAGTTTTACCTAAGGCAATGTGCACACGCTACGTTTTTGATGAGTTTTTTGGTGCAGATTTCTCACAATGTCATCAAAGTCAATGGGAATTTTAGAAGTGTTGCACACACGTTGCTAATCTAATTTTTTCCTTGCAGATTTGGTTGCAAAAAAATTCTGCAGCTATTGATTTCATTGTGAAAAGCGCAGAGCACTAATATGCACCAAAAGCAGCAAAAACTCACCACATTTTTCTGCCAGAAAATGCTTATTTGGTGCAAAAAAATTTCATCACCAAATACTGAGCATACATACATACATACCCCTAAAGCATTTATTTAATGGCTACAAGTGGGATATTTTTGTGTGTGTGTATGAGTGCTTTTAAGGGAATTTTAGCATGTTATTCTATTGATTGGCTTGTGGTTCGGCATTATTAGGGTGTTTGTATGATGTCTTAACCTTCCTAGCGGTATTCCCGAGCCTGACTCGGGGTTAACATTCACTGCCAGAAGCGGTAACCCCGAGTCAAGCTCGGGCTTACCCGCGGTCGCGGCAGATGCGGTGAAAAAAACGTACCTGCCGCGATTGCCGCATGGCCGCCGCACTTGCGGCGCGGTTGCGGTAATCGCCATAGTAAGTATAGGGGGACTTGCGGCAGGTGCGGCAAGTGCGGTTTTGCACTTGGGTCAGGTGCGGCCGCGAAAAAAACCGCACTTGCCGCACCTGCCGCAAGTCCCCCTATACTTACTATGGCGATTACCGCAACTGCGCCGCAAGTGCAGCGGTTATGCGGCGGCTATGCGGCAATCGCGGCAGATGTGTTTTTTTCACCGCATCTGCCGCGACCGCGGGTAAGCCCGCGGTAAGTACCGCTTTTAGCACAAAATTCCTGACAGAATCATACCGCCAGGGAGGTTAAGGGTTAACAATATCGGCCCTAATCTTGCATGACTTCAAAATAAAGAAATAGACAGGGCAAAAATTAAGTCATTAAAAAAGGAAGGATATAAAAGGTAAGTTTATACCTGAATATATTCTAATCCGCCACTTATCGATTCAACAGTGAACAGATTTCTCGCTAACAGAATGATTGCAGACTACCGTACTTATTCACAACCCACATTTTTCCTTCTCTCTATATGTGACTATGCAACAAGACTGCAGTTAATGCATCTATACTTTGTTCTCCTCTTCCGGTGAACTTCTGACTTGTTTTGAGGAATGTAGCTCCGCTCTCTTCATTGCTTTCTTGCCTCAAAGGAGCTCTGACCTTACCCTGTCTTGTTTCTACAAATAATAACATGACTGACCCTCTGTCTGCTCACAAATTAAGCTTTTGCCTATTCCTTATCTGTAAGATAATCACACAGTGTAAGTGCAAGGCTACACTAAGCATTTACTGTATGCTTCAGACTATAAGACTCACCCGACTATAAATTAACCCAGGTTTGAACAACAGAAAACAAGAAAACAAATATTGGAACTATCCTGGTGATGTAAAGCTAATGGAGGGAATAATTCATTAATATTGGCAGCCGACGGTTGTGCTTGTTTCTTGGTACTCTAGGACAGAAGAGGGGCAATAATTTATTCCAAAGTGGTAGAAGTACAAAAAATGTTGTACAAAAAAATGAAGGGTATTATATACTGTCCCCAACAGTGACATAACAAGGTCCCAATATAGTTTTCTTTGGTTGTCTTATACCAAAGTTCATAAAGAGCACAAGTCCATTTATTGTGAAACGAGTTACATGCCTGGTGTCTCACATGTGTAATGTCATTTGTTTATGCCATTTAATCTCCTTGTACACAATTTACCTGTAAACTTTAGAAGTTAGGCCAGGGACACACTGAGTGAGACGCATTCGGGGAACTCGCCCGAGTCTCATGAGTCACCCGGAACGGCCGTCAACTATCTGGATAGGAGCGTGTCAGCTGCATAGAAACACATGCAGCCGACGCGCTCCTGTTCGGATAGATGGCAGCTGTTTCGGGTGAGTAATGCGAGACTCGTGCGAGTATCTCGCATGCGTCTCGCTCAGTACGTCCCTGGCCTTATTCTAATTTCCACAACATAAATGATGCCTTTTGCAGATTTTAAATCTTGCAGCCTTTATGACCACACATAAATGTGGGCAAATGAAGACGGTATCACGTAGGTATTCAGTACAGTGCAGACAAAGAAACACATGGAAATTCCAAGACTCGTCTCCTAAGTGTAAATCAACTTGTTATCAACATGTGACAGCTTTATTTTTCTTCTTCTTGTGCACAAAAGGTATTTTCTATTAACCCTCATATGGAAAGAAGCTTTCCCTAATCTGATAGCAAGCTCAGGTCAGGCATTCCTGCTCAGCATTAATTACACAAATCAAGAACTGGGAACTTGCTCTCAACCTTATGGAGAGAGCGAAGTAGGTGAGGAGATTGTAAGCCACTTCCCTCCTCTCAGATATATGCATATATGCAAATTTGCACTTCACTAAGGAAGTTGAGAAACTCCCGTGTGCCACATTTAAGCAGCTTCCTCAAAGTCATAATCGCTTTCCTACAAGCTTTTAATATAACTAAGGGATTTGTGCCAGATCAGAACCCCAAACTACAGACGCTGCGTTTCGGGGTACCTGCCCCTCATCAGTGTAGTGTGTGGGATATTCTGATCTGGCAGAGTGAGTGGGCTAAGACAAGGTCTGGGAACTTGCTCTCAACCTTATGGAGAGAGCGAAGTAGGTGAGGAGATTGTAAGCCACTTCCCTCCTCTCAGATATATGCATATATGCAAATTTGCACTTCACTAAGGAAGTTGAGAAACTCCCGTGTGCCACATTTAAGCAGCTTCCTCAAATCAAGAAAGAACTGTGCATTCGCTTAGTTATCTCAATGATAGGAGCATGGTGCTTATGAAAGCTCTACCCTATGATTTAAGGAAGGAAGGTATTGCACTGCTGTCCTTGCTAACTGCAGCCTATAAGATGCACATACATTTTGTATCTTAAATTCATAAAAATACGGTATTAATTTGTCGCTTATTGTTTACATATCACCAACATATTCAACAAAACTGTACAGTTATATACCTCTATATAGAAATCTAAGAAATTTTGGAGTGTTAGGAGATATGGGCAACCATAAAAAGTATGTCAGGTGGTTTCAATTGACCCCAAGTAGAATAAAATTGATGGTTTGAAGGGATTGTCCGAGACTTAAATATTGATGACTTATTCATAGGATTGGTCATAGTAGGTCATCAATATGAGACTATGACACTGGCACCCACAGTGATCAGCTGGTATTTGCTGTTGCAGTGGCCATATTTAAGCAATATACTAAGCCAAACACAGCACCTTTCGTACATGGTTTAGTGGCCAATGCCGAGAACTTTCCTTTATTCATTTTTTAAGTAAAAAGTAGATCAGGTGCAGTATCCCAGAGCGTCACAAAATATTATACAATGTGGCAGTGTTTGGTTATGTACAACACTTACATCTGCTCTCTAAAGATATAAGATGATTGAATAAAGGTGACTGGTAATGCATCTCCGGCAATCTCATGTTGATGACCGAATCCACAAAGAGATCACCGGCATATAAGTCCCTGACAAACCCTTTATGAGCAATGCATTTGTGCTAAATACACGCCGCCCAATACTAGCTTTGATCTAGTTAATAATGATATAAAGTGATGTACAGAGAATATCACTAGGACGATTACTTTAACAGACAACTTCCACAAAGGCCAAGAAGCAGAAAAGACGTTATCCTATATTACTACAATATATACCGTATTCGTATAGATATTGAGGAAGAATGTGCATTTTTATAGTAATGATTCAGTCGAGACTTTCAAGTGCCTTTAAATTGTACTTGCAACTCACATTTTCACTGTACAAGCAGCTTCTTGAATGAAGATGATATGAGAGGAATGACAAGAAAAAGCCCAAACTGACTGGTAAAAGTACGTGAACTGGAACAGCACAATGGTGATAAATTATGCAACACAAAGAAAAAGCCAAAATGCTTTCATCTCTGCCTTATAGCATGGTGAATACCCACGGAGCGGCTACGTTATCGCATCTAATGTATGCTTTCCTGTCAGTGCACATCTTCTTCACTCCGCTCCGCAGACACCTTATTTACATTTGTAAAGTGGAGTCACTTGTTTTCCTGCTATTCCCTCTTTCCAGTTGTGTCACGTACATTGCATTCTCCCTTCTATATTAATTGTGCTTTCTGATGAATTGCTAAGTACCAAACAATTTCTGACAGGGCTTGATGGGGCACAACATCCCATTTACAAACAAAAGCTTTAACTTTCAGGCATGCCGGCCTTCGGACTCGTTAGCAGACCTCCGCTCACAAAAGCAAAGAAAACAACTATGAAGCGCTTTATGTCCAGTTTGTATTTTTGTAATTATATTTTATGTTAACTGAATAAGGCAAAAAAAAAAGGGTCAAACAAGGAGCTGTAGCACCAGGTACACCGAAGGTAATATGTGGGATTCATTACCAGTACTCCATATACATCTCATTTTATTATTGGTTTCCCTAAAGATCCAAACTAGCAAAATGCACAATAGTCGCGGGTCAAAATAGAGATCTCAGGGCTTATGAACGGTTCAGAATTGTGTTCTTAGAAGCAGATTGAGGAACAATGAAATGTCTATAGATAATTTAGATTCTGATGTACATACGAGTGTATTCAGTAAAACTATGCTTATACTAGACGATATTGGAGGGAATATCACTACTTCCATCCGGGTAAGTAAATCATATGAATCGTCTTTATTGGTTATTCATTTTGCGCAGTGGATTTTATGGCATCAAAGATTAAAAACATATCTTACGCATTTCAGGCTACAACACCCTCAGGTCATACCTAAGGGCGTTGTAGCCAGAAATGCGTAAGATATGTTTTTAATCATAGATGCCATAGAATCCATCATGTTTTTAATAGATAACTAATAAAGATGATTCATAGGTTTTACTCAATCGGATGGAAATGCTGATATTTTCCTTCAATATCGTCTATTTATCACTGTGCTTCACCAGCTGGAGATAGCACCAATCGGACTCAGTAATTTTCCAGCATTTCCTAATTATCATCAGCGTGGTGAACTTGTCTTTTTTTTATACCAATGTCATGGCTTTAGTTTGGCTTGATACTGCGCCGGCAATTGAGAAACCTCATCGACTTCTTACAAAGTGCTAGGTTAGGGTATGTGTCCAAAATCCCGAACCAGTGAAATATCTAAAAATGGATAGACAAGGGTGCAATGAGTCTTATCTCCTTAACTATATTGAATGTATGCAGTGCTTTATCTGCTCACCTTGATGGGTTGTGCAACCCACAACTGGCATCTGCGTATTGAACAGCTGCTGCAGGATCCACCACCTCAGAAATGGCTGCGTGATATCCAAGGACAAGTAACCAATGTGATCTGCGCTACTGTGCATAAAAAAAAAAGAAAAAAAAAGTTTTGCGCCACCTGTGGATTTATCCTGCTATTATAAGGTTGCACTTAGGAATTAACTAACCTTTTGTGGTTGTGCCACTTCCACACAACCAGAATGTGAGCGTGTGTTATGGCTCAGGCTGCCAGCCTCAGACATGTATTTCCTTCGTGTCCTTGATCCTCTCAGCTCCCGATCAAGTGCCGATCAAGTGCTCACTCCAAGGCCAGGCCGGACAACGTCAATCAGGTCCTTTCCCTCTGCAGCTCTGTTAGACCGCTATCCCCGAAGGGAGATGTATACGAGTAGAAAATGGTTCAAGCGGTTCTTTGGTAGAGCGCTGAGATTACACAAACACAATTATCTCCAATCTCTATCTTTATTCTTTAAAAGATGATGCTCCAAACTCCAACCCACAACATGTTTCGACGTGGCAAACACGTCTTCCTCAAGCGGATCCGCGGATCCAACTGTGCATAACATGACAGACGTCCGTGGTGTTTTAAAACTGTGCTTTTTATTTCGACGGGTTTCAAGGTTGTCCCGACCTCTTCATAATCTATGCTGGTGTATTCCTGATGAAGAGGTCGGGACGACCTTGAAACACGTCAAAATAAAAAGCACAGTTTTAAAACACCACGGATATTTGTCATGTTATACACAGCAGTGAGGATCACATTGGTTTCTTGTCCTTGGATATCACGCAGGTTAGGGTGTGTTCATACAGTGCATTTTTTATCTATTGTTGTGATCCGTTTTTGCATGAAAAACGGATCCCTTCTGTGATGCCCAGAAAGCCAATGAGTTTTCAGAACTGCTGTTCCGACGCTGAGTTTTTTACTGGTCCATTTTTGGGGAAGAAAACAAACCCAGAAAAATAATGAGCATGTCAATTAGTGATCTCTTTCGGTACAGTTTTCTGCATTGAATCCATTGTAATGAAAAAAAAAAGCAACAAAAACACATCAAAAACTTTGATGTATGGTGTGCTAACAAGGCCAACATGTAGAGCTATAGAGAATGTACAACTGGCGATGAAAGATTAAACTTGATGGATCTGTGCCTCTTCTCAACCAAAGTGTGACTAGAGCGGTTCAACCTTTCCCAAATAGCAGAGAAAACTGTCGTCTAAACCAGGGGTGGGCAGCTCCAGGCCACGAGGGCCGCACACAGTGCAGGTTTTCAGGAGTTCCTTAGAATTTGACAGTTGGTAATTTACAATTATTTCAATTACCAACTTTTAAATTCTAAGAAAATCTTGAAAACGTGGACTGTGTGCGGCCCTCGAGGCCTGGAGCTGCCCACCCTGGTCTAAATGATTGTTCGGTCAATCATTTGTCTGGCAGATATGTCTCCCAAGTGCCCCATACATAGGAAGGCTCCGTTCGTCCAAGTGCTCCTGTGCAGGGGTGGATTTAGGCTACATTCACAGCTAGCGCTTTTTTTGCCACGTTTTGCGGCCGCGCAAAATAATGCCGTAAAAAAATGCGGTGTATTCACACATCGCATTATTTTTACACGCAGGGGAAAAGTGATGTCACAGAGAGGGAGGAAGATTCCTGTTCCTCATAACCTCTGTGACATGTGTGACCGCCCCTTTTTGATTTCGCAGTGTATTAATATACACTGCAAAATCTTAATAAATGTAAGACAGAAGTATTAAAAATAATAAACAATGATTACTTACTCTTCCCACGGCCTGTTCGGGCTATCCGGAGCTGAGCCAAGGACACGTATGGAGCTGCCAGGACCTTCCGTGACGTCATGGGCACTGATTGGCCGCCCGCGGTCATGTGATATGTGACGTCAAATGACGCACACATCACATGACCGCGATCGGCCAATCAGCGCCCATGACATCACGGAAGGTCCTGGCAGCTCCATACGTGTGCTTGGCTCGGCTCCCAGCTCCACAAACACCCGGAGGAGGGCAAGTATTTAATTTTTATTACTTTTAACACATTTGGTTTACTTTAATTTGGGTTTCGCAATGTATATTAATACATTGCAAAACCCAAATGGGGCGGTCACACATGTCACAGAGGGGAGGAGGAACAGGAATCTTCCTCCCCTTTGTGACATCAGTTCCAGCAGCGCTGGCCCCTATGGGAAAAAGCACCGGCGCTGCTGCGTAAAGAATTGACATGTCAATTCTTTTTACGTCGGCGCTTTTTCCCATGAAAGTGCTGCGTAAAATTACGCAGTGTCTGTACGGCAAAGTGAATTTCACATTCACTTTGCCGGCAGACACAAAGCACATTGCACATTTATGAATAGCGCGCACAAAAAAGCGCAATGTGTGAACGCAGCCTAAGAGTAGCCAGGTCCCCCAGACAGTTTAAAAGGTCAAGGGTCACCTCTAGCCTCGATGTATCAAGTCATAATCACATGATCCTCTTTTGATAGGTCACATGATTGAACACACAGGTGAACAGCCACAGATGCACAGCTACAGCAAAATTTTAAGGCTAGTGCTGCGCACAGAGCATTGTGCAATTTATCTTTATCCATAATGTGCAGTATTATATATAACATTGAGCAATAGATAATATAGCAGAGGGTAATTAATTTTACTGAAGGCCACATGAGAGACCATGACTGTTGAGGAGGGATGAACCAATAGGCTGAAAATAATTCTGCTCAAAATTAACCTCTTCACGAACAATTAAATACATGTACCGGTATGTCTTTGGTGGTGGCTTTCGGATTGTTGTGGGCTCAGCATGAGCCCACATCAATCCCCAAAAATGTCTGCTGACCTGATCAGCCGACATGTGCATCTAACAGGCACGGAAATCAGAGGTCCACCCGCTACTGATAACTAGTTAAATCTAAAGTCAATCTCTGACAGCGAGATTCAATGTGTTCGTGGGGTGCAAATGGGTTGTCATGACAGTGGGGGGTCAGCTGATGACTCCTGTGTATGTCATGACATACTTCCTGTGAATGCTGACTGAGTGCCAGCATTCACAGAAGATGATTATTAGAGCTCTACAGAGCGGTGCTGAAGTACCCCTCTATACTCCACAGGTGATCAAACCATCACAGCTTCAAGTTTTCTAAGGAACTAATAAAAACAATAAAATGTAGGTTTTAAAAATATGGGGAAAAAAAAGTTCACCCCCTTTTTACCCCATTGAAAATAAAACAATAAATACGTACACATATTTGATATCGATGTGTTCAGAAATGCCCGATATATGAAAACCTAAAAATAAATTAAGATGATTGGTATACTGCAAAACAGAAAAAAAATAAGAAACAAAAAAATGTATTTTTGGTTGTCGAAACATTGCAATAAAATGTAATGAGAGGTGATCACAACATAGAATAAACACTAAAAGACTATGATTAAAAATGTCAGCTCAGTATGTAAAACATAAGCACTACATACAGCACATTATCTTGAAAAATGAGAACGTTGAGTTTCAGAAAATGGCGTCAACAATCACAATTTTTTTACCACTTAAAATAATTTAAAAAAAACTATACATGTTTGGTATCTATTATCTCTAAATGACCTAAGGAATCATACTGCCAGGTCAGTTTTACCATTGAGTGAACATAGTAAATAAAAAAAAAATGAAAGAAATCATTGTGGAATTACACTTTTATTGCAATTTTACCACACTTGGATTTTTTCCCCAGTACATTATAAGTAAAATGAATTAATTAATTAATTAATTAAAAACATAACTCGTCCTGCAGAAAACAAACCCTGGTACAATGGAAATGCAAAAATAAAACAGCCATGACTCTTGGATGGAGGGGAGGGAATAACTGGAAAATTGCATGGGAGTAAAGGGGTTAATATTAAACAAAAAATAATATTTTACGTTTAATATTAAGTGTTACAATTTTTCAGCAGAATTAAGTGTCCTGACAACACCCAATATCCCGTTTCCTCAGCCCCCTGTTCTGGTGCACCAGGCTCCATGTGTTCTTGATGCCAGTAAGCACATTCTGGCATTGGCACCAGTGTTGGCTGATAATGTCATTGAACAAGCAATGGAATCTCCCCTGGATCTGCGCAGTAATATTGTATAATAAGGGAAGTCTGGCCATGGGATTCCCTGGAGACTCGAGCCCGGGCGGCAGCCCAGACTGATCTTATTATAACCTGCGTGTGCTTATTTGTTCTATATGAGAGAGCCACTACATGAACTCTCCAACAGTATTTATTCCCCAAATGGCAAAAGGATCTGCGATACAAAATTGAACATACTGGATCAGAGCAGAGGTGTAACTAGGTATGATGGCGCCCGGGGCGCAGATCTATCTTGGCGCCCCCCCCTCCCCCTCCCCAAGGTAGGTGAGGACGGGGGAGGTGTGCTGTCAGCTTTCCTCGGTCACTCACCCCTGCTGCCCCCCCCCTCCTCCACCACCGACTCCTCCGTCACTCACCCTGTCCCCTGCTGTTCCGTCTCTCCTCCGTCCTCCAATCTGGACATATGAGGCGCCGCCGCCAGTGCCGCAGTTTCCGGGGTCTCCTGCGGTCACCCCGCACCGGACCCGCTGCCGCCAAGTCTCCCAGTGGCCCCAGACTGGCGCGGAAGGGAAGTGACGTCGGGAGCTTCCGCGCCGCTAAACTGTAATATCAGAATAACAGCCCCTATAATGTGTGTGCGGCCGCCAGGTATAGCAAGAGGGGGGGGTGCCGCCGGCGCCCCCCGCTGAGTTGCGCCCGGGGCAAAAGGTCCGGCTGCACCCCCCTAGATACGCCCCTGGATCAGAGGTCCCCAACTCCAGGCCTCGAGGGCCGCCAATGGTGCAGGATTTCAGGATTTCCTTAGTATTGCACAGGTGTTAATATGATCAAATGCACAGGTAATGATTCCAACCCCTGTGCAATACTAAGGAGATCCTGAAAACATGCACTGTTCGTGGCCCTCGAGGCCTGGAGTTGGGGACCCCTGTACTGGATCCTTTTCTACCCAATCATCTGTCAGGGTGTTTACACTGCTAGAAATTGAGCTCTCCACATTAACCGCAAAGACCTTAGGCTTAAAGGATACCTCACATGTGGCAGTCACTGTGCTCTGTACTGAATTCTCGCACATGTCATGTGTTTACCACCCAACACATTTGACATACTCTTACTGCTTTTGGCAATGACTTTACAGAGAAGTGGAAATCTTGAAGACTACTTGACTGTAATTAGTTTGCCAACACGACATTCATGCAGACGCGTCTGTAGATGTTCTGCATACATTACACTCTAGAGTCTAGATCCTGGCAGAGTAGGTTGAAGGATGTTGAGGCAACTGGTCAACTTCTGCCCATATGACCTTTTATAACATACGCACCCAGGGCTGTGGAGTAGGAGTCGGTGCCAATTTTGGGTGGAGTTGGAGTCGGAAATTGAGGAGTCGGAGTTGGATATGTGTCTTACTGACTTCACAGCCATGGTTATGAAGTCGGAGTTCATTTTGGTGGAGTAGGAGTCATAGTCGGATTCAGGGAAATTGAAGAGTTGAAGTCACAGTTGGAATTGGATGTTTAGCTAATCGACTCCACTGCCCTGTAATGCACCTCAAAAGAGGAGTTTTACACAAAAACTCCTCCCATAGACCAAGAGCGAAAAGCTATGACAAAGAGCAGCTCCTGCTCTCGCAAGCTTGGCACCAGGGCATAACTTACAACAGGTGCAGCGGTTGCAAACGCTCCATGGCCGTGGAGCCTAGTGGGCCCCAAAAGTCCCTTTGGCCTATAGAAAAAGATTATTGCTATTAAAGATTTGCAATTATTGGGGCCCAATTGGAGCTTTTGCTTTGGAGCCCATGAGCTTCAAGTTACGCCACTGCTTGGCACCACAATGCATTTCATGTTTTCTTATTTATTTGAACTATGTTCCATAAAATATTACAATTCCTCTGCTGTGACCGGTAAGTACTAACCTGTACTGCACTGCTGGCTCCTGAGATTTCAGCTCTGGAATTAAGTTTGCTGAACATTCAAGATTCCGTTATCTCGAGGTGAAAATGAATAAATATCCCAGCTTTGTGCTAATCTTGGCTCCATGTGAATGAGTCCATCCACAACTTGGAGGCTGGTACGCCATGCCTCACAATCCAAACAGCTGAATAACAGCAAGAAGACAATATATAGACATATATTTACAAGATATTTTACTACCTTGGACTGAAATGCTGTCTGAAAACCATATAAAATGATTGGGATGTATCAGCTGAATAGCTCAGTGGTGTGAAGAGAGCATTTGATATCTATTGCTCCATAAAACCATACATTGCCTACATAATTCATAGACAGGTTTATTCTTTATAAAAGCCAAGGTCCTCCTATTGATTTGTACATAAATTTTTCTGGATAAAACCAAGGGAGACCTCTATGATTTGTAGATAAAGTCATAACAGTTCTGTATGATTTTTGGCTAAAATATTCTAAGTACCGTACTCCTGCACAATTCTTGAAGATACAAACCTGACAGATAAGACTACAGATTGTTATCATCGGTGTCTTTCTTTAGGAAAACAATGTAAATCAAGGTAATTCTCACACTTGTGATTTAAAAGGGTTCACACGATATATATATATAAAAAAAAAAAATAAAATAGTACAGTAAAGTTAATATGATAAAAACAACAACTAATACTCACCCCATCAGCCCCCTCAGCTCCAGCCTCTTGCCTCCCGTTGTTGGTATGTTTCTTCTACAAGGTCTTTATACTTGAATATAACAGATCATCAGGGGTTGGTCTGATAGGTTATGTTCACACATGGCAGGGTTTTTTTA
Source organism: Allobates femoralis (assembly GCA_033576535.1). Taxonomy (NCBI): domain Eukaryota; kingdom Metazoa; phylum Chordata; class Amphibia; order Anura; family Aromobatidae; genus Allobates; species Allobates femoralis. The sequence continues at coordinate 720,116,705 of JARQOC010000003.1, read as the reverse complement.
TGCTGTGTTTTTACCTTTGTTTTATGCAAATCCATGCTAATAAATGCACTAAAACACCCAGACCAAAAACACACCACAAAATGCCAAGAAATGTTTATTTAATAACAATACATCAGGTTTTGCTGCAGAAAAAAAAAGCAAAAATGCCCTGTGTGAACATAACCATAGATTCATTACTTTATTAGGCTGCACGACCAAGAGAGTAGATTATAGAACATGATGGTGGTTTTAAAGCCTGTTGCATTCATATTGTTATTGGACACTCACACATTTTTGTGGAATCTTAGGGTATGTGCACACGTTGAGTATTTGATGTAGACATTTTCTGCAATGTGTTTTTGACGCACTAAGGTTAGTTTCACACTAGTGTTTGTGTCTGCATGCGTTCGGCATGCAGACGCAAACGCAGTGCAGCCGCTGCCATACTGGTGTGAACGCAACGGAGATTCTTCGCATGCGTTCACATAGCATGGTGCCCCAATCAGTGGTCTCGGCGGCGGTCGGGAGATCAGTGGCGGTAGCCGCTGAACTCCCGGTAGCCGCTTCTGATCTCCTGGTGGCTGCTGCTGATTTCCCGGCGGCCTGAAGAAGGGCCATAGTGTCCCAAAAGCTTGCTATGTTTACCATCTTTTCAGTTTGCCATTAAAAAGGTATCAACCACTGAGGACTCTCAGATTGCAATATTTTTCATATTAAATTAATAATAACAAAATAAACCTCTAAAAGCGTAGGACACTGGAAAGTAAAACAAGTTGTACTGCGCATTAAAGATGAATGCAGAATTTACCAAGAGGTTTGGAGTCTTCCCTGACAGAGATAAAGTCCCAGGTAATTATTGGTTTCAATGAGTCTGAAATCCATAGTTACAATAAAGAAGCAAAACAAAGAATACAGCTCTTACATCCATTGCAGGCAGGACGCCTGGTATACAGTGCCTACAAGTAGTATTCAACCCCCTGCAGATTTAGGTGGTTTGATAAGATGCAAATAAGTTGGAGCCTTCAAACTGCAAACGAGAGTAGGATTTATTAACAAAACATAAATCTTACAAACCAAAAAGTTATGTTGCTCAGTTGAATTTTAATAAATTTTAAACATAAAAGTGTGGGTCAATTATTATTCAACCCCTATGTTTAATATTTTGTGGAATAACCCTTGTTTGCAATTACAGCTAATAATCGTCTTTTATAAGACCTGATCAGGCCGGCACAGGTCTCTGGAGTTATCTTGGCCCACTCCTCCATGCAGATCTTCTCCAAGTTATCTAAGTTCTTTGGGTGTCTCATGTGGACTTTAATCTTGAGCTCCTTCCACAAGTTTTCAATTGGGTTAAGGTCAGGAGACTGACTAGGCCACTCCAACACCTTGATTTTTTCCCTCTTGAACCAGGCCTTGGTTTTCTTTGCTGTGTGCTTTGGGTCGTTGTCTTGTTGGAAGATGAAATTACGACCCATCTTAAGATCCTTGATGGAGGAGCGGAGGTTCTTGGCCAAAATCTCCAGGTAGGCTGTGCTATCCATCTTCCCATGGATGCGGACCAGATGGCCAAGCCCCTTGGCTGAGAAACAGCCCCACAGCATGATGCTGCCACCACCATGCTTGACTGAAGGGATGGTATTCTTGGGGTCGTATGCAGTGCCATCCAGTCTCCAAACGTCACGTGTGTGGTTGGCACCAAAGATCTCGATCTTGGTCTCATCAGACCATAGAACCTTGAACCAGTCTGTCTCAGAGTCCTCAAAGTAATCATGAGCAAACTGTAGACGAGCCTTGACATGACGCTTTGAAAGTAAAGGTACCTTACGGGCTCGTCTGGAACGGAGACCATTGCGGTGGAGTACGTTACTTATGGTATTGACTGAAACCAATGTCCCCACTGCCATGAGATCTTCCCGGAGCTCCTTCCTTGTTGTCCTTGGGTTAGCCTTGACTCTTCGGACAAGCCTGGCCTCGGCACGGGAGGAAACTTTCAAAGGCTGTCCAGGCTGTGGAAGGCTAACAGTAGTTCCATAAGCCTTCCACTTCCGGATGATGCTCCCAACAGTGGAGACAGGTAGGCCCAACTCCTTGGAAAGGGTTTTGTACCCCTTGCCAGCCTTGTGGCCCTCCACGATCTTGTCTCTGATGGCCTTGGAATGCTCCTTTGTCTTTCCCATGTTGACCATGTATGAGTGCTGTTCACAAGGTTGGGAGGGTCTTAAATAGTCAGAAAAGGCTGGAAAAAGAGATAATTAATCCACACATGTGAAGCTCATTGTTCTTTGTGCCTGAACTACTTCTTAATACTTTAGGGGGACCAAACAGAATGCTGGTGGTTTGAGGGTTTGAATAACAAATGACCCTCTGAATTTAACGCTTTTAAGAAAAAAAAAATATATATATCTTTTTGGCTGCAGTGTATTTCTTACTTCCAGCCTGATCTACAGTCCAAATGTCACAATGCCAAGTTAACTCCGCATGTGTCAACCAGCTAAATCTGCAGGGGGTTGAATACTACTTGTAGGCACTGTAACTAAAGTGGCCCCGGCCAGCAGCACACACAAAAAAGTAAAAAAATAGTTCACAATAACTTCCTGGATGGTGTGTCACATAACACACATGTGCAGTACAGAAACAAGAGAGCTCCCACTGTAATGATGCTAAAGATTAGTATTGACACATTTTCTGAACTCAGAGCTCCATTATCAAAGTCTTCTGATTGAACTAGCTGCCTGTATAAAAAACACCTGTCTACACACAATCAATCACGCTCCAACCACTCCACCATGGCAAAGACCAAAGAGCTGTCTAAAAACACCAGGGACAAAACTGTAGACCTGAACAAGCGTGGGATGGGCTACAGGACAATATGCAAGCAGCCTGGTGAAAAGGCAACAACTCTTGATGCAATTATTAGTCAATTTAAGAAACACAAGATGACTGCCAGTCTTCCTCAGTTTCTGGCAAGATCTTGCGTCGTGGGGAAAGGATGATTCTGAGAAAGGTGAAGAATCAGCCCAGAACTACACAGGAGGACCTGGTCAATGACCTGAAGAGAGCTTGGACCACAGTCTCAAAGATCACCATTAGTAACACACTACAAAATCATGGATTAAAATCCTGCAGGGAATGCAAGGTTCCTCTGCCCATGCCAGCACATGTTCATGCCAGTTTAAAGTTCACCAATGACCATCTGGATAATCCAGAGGAGGCATGGGAGAGGGTCAAGTGGTCAGTATGAGACCAAAAGAAAACGTTTTAGCATCTACTCCACTAGCCATGTTTGAATTAGTACAACCACAAGACAAGAACACCATCCCAACCATGAAGCATGGGGGTGGAAACCTCATACTTTGGGAGTGTTCTGCTAAGGGATCAGGACAACTGCACCATACTTAAGGGAGAATAGATTGCCAAAATCTCGAGATGCATGATCCAAACAACCTCATTCACTCAGTAAGAGCATTGAAGATCAGTTGTGGCTGGGTCTTCCAGCATGACAATGACCCAAAATACACAGCCAGAGCAACAAAAGAAACGCATTTCAAGGTCCTGGAATGGCCTGGCGAGTCTTCAGACCTGTATACATGGCATGTTTTTGGAGCCAGCTAAAACTCATTGTTTACCAGCAACAGCCCTGAAACCTGAAATACCTGGAAAAGATCTGTATGGAGGAGTGGGCTGAATTTCAGATTCATTCCTTTGGGATATCAGGTTCCCATATTATATATCCACATATACTCTCTCTTTTTCATGATTGATTTTCTATCCCCTCCTCGATTGGGCACAGTGATAATTTCAACAGTGTTTACATTGAACGCACTAACATCTCCCCCATGTTAATCCTTGAAGTGCTGTGAAGCTCCCGAAGATCTTCTAGCACTCCAGTTATTTACGTCATACAAGTGTTCAGGAATTCTCTTCCTTAGAACAAAAGTCGTACTACCAACATACTGAAGATTGCACAGCTTGCAAGTTAACAGGTACACAACATAAGTGCTTCCATGATTTATAAATTAAGCTGCTTAATGTTCCCTTTCAATAGTGCAACCTTTAAAATGTCTGATGTCATTCATTACATTGCAAAGACCACATAGTTTTTGCCCTCATTTATGTGAGCCGATTGTAGGCAGCCAGCCGGCCGCAGGATTAGAACATGATCTTCCTTTGAAATCACTGGGGGAAAGGATATTTGCCAGAACATCTCCTTTTTTAGGGACGAAACCGCATCCTTGATCCAGGATAGCTCTTAGGGTACCTTTACACGCGGCTACATTTCTAGGGTGGCTACAGGTAACTTACTGGTTGCAGTGAAATCATGGAGACAAGATTCTATCTTGTTGCTGTGTACAAATGGAATAATCTCTCCATGATTTCACTGCAACCAGTAAATTACCTGTAGCCACCCTAGAAATGTAGCCGCGTGTAAAGGTACCCTTAGGGTACCTTTACACGCCGCAACTTTTGGCGGCGATAGGAGGTAAGCTAACGTTCACGTGCACATTTTTCATGGTTGCCTCAAAATGCCGAAGACAATTTTACACACCGCAATCTCGCCCTCAACCTAAGGCGATGTGTTGCCCCGGAAGTTGCCACACCAACAGCGGAACCAATCTGGTGGAGTTCCCTCGCCGATTCACACGCTGCAATCCCCAAAGGAATGTGGGCGTACATGGTTAGCGTGGCAAGAACATAGGCGTGACAGACTGGTGTATTCCACACCCCAAACACGCTGATTAGACAACGCAATAGCGTTATGATTGGCCAGCCTGCGCAGGAAGGCTGGCTAATACATGACGCCATTTCCATTGTGTAGTGTGAATGGACAGCTGTTCAAATATGGCGCCCTGTGAAGGGACAGCCAATGGAAACACAGTAGTCACCACCAATCATCGCTGACGGGGCGCGGTGTCCAGCACGCTGTGGCACGCCTCCGGGAAATCAATAGGCGACGAAGATTCCATCCCCATTGCTCCTTCACACGCCAAAAGCCGGGAATGTCGACTTCATGATTGCCTCTGATTTTGGAGCTGTGCTGTGAAATCGGAACCAGGCGCAACCTTTTTTATCGCCGACAAATTCCCCAATTCCACACCGCAATTTCAAGGCAATTTCATGGCGATGGTGATGGGGCTACAGACTGCCGGTCAGATTTCTCACCGCGTTTGCAGCGTGTAAAGGTACCTTTAGTGTCTTATCCGCTTTCAGTACTGGTAAGTTATTCATCACTATATCATTTATCTTGTTATAGTGATCACTGTATTGTGTGCAAAAAAAAAAAGACATCAGAATATTCACTAGTTTTTACCCTCTCAGACTCTCGTAAACATTCAACTCTTGTTTTTTCACTGTCGCTCTTCTTTCCGCTATATAGTAAATACTTACATCAATGTCTCACACATAGGGGCTACCCTATGACTTTGCATTCATTGTTATAAGATTCATCAGTAGTGCAGCATCTTTTTGTAGGCACATATTCACCTACAGAAAGCTTTTCTCACCACATGGTTTGGATGACAGCTAAAGTCTAAAGTCTAAAGTCTTTTTCTATTTTTTAACTTGATGGAATAAAATTGTTGTTTTTAAAATATTCATGGACAACTTGTTGGATTCCTCTTTCCCAAATGTGTCTGGTCCGGATCTTTTGCTTGCGTGTTCCCTGCACCGCCCAGATTTAATTGCAGACTTGAAAAATCGGATTTGGAAGACAAACTTGAGCATTGAACTGACAAACGTTTCTCGTTTATTTTCCCTATTGTATATGCTTGAGTTAGATTCACTTTTACATGTCAGTATTTTGGTGTGTATTTCCATATGAATTTTTAAGAAACGCAAAAGTGGAACCTACTGATAAAATATATTATGGAAAGATTTTTCACCTCCATATTTTACAGCACTCCAAATTCTTGAATAAATGCTAGACAGAGTAGAAATCTTTGTAGTCTATAGGGGGGTTGGGGGGGGGGATTTATCATGAGCCTGACTCCTCTTTTTCTTTTAATCTTTTTCTATCAAATTTTCTTTTCTGGTCTTGTGGTTTTTGCACCAAATTCTTCAAAATGGAACATGAATTTTGCGCAATATCAAAAATCCACTTTATTTGTTAGTTTTACTTTTTATGCCTTATTTTAAAGCAAAATGTCTCATGATCTGATATACTGTCACAAAATTTGAGTAAAATACATAAAATCACTCCAGCAAGGGACTGGCGAACATTTCCTTAAAAGGAGTTGACTTCTTAAAACGGTACATTTAATAAATCGGCTGATAACATTTGGAAAACAAAGCCTACACCGATACTGGCAAACAAGAAAGGGAACAAATACATATAAAATAGATTCCAAAAAGGTGCAAATTATTTATGTCAAATTCTTCTTCTAAAGAGTAGGCATACAACAGAAAAGACTAGACGAAAAGAAGGCACAAATGAAAAAAAATGAATGGGTGCCCAAGTGTTTTATGCCAGCTTTTAGGTACAAATTTGCAAGTTGTTGAGCAAAAGTTTGTGACATTGATGTCTTCATTTGAGTCCAGTAGCGTTTCTAACGAGTGTGTGTGTAGTCAAGAATTATTTTCCATATTCATAAAGTGCTATCTTATGCTGCAGCACTTTAAAGACCTCATCATCACTGTTCCCTTTTGGGATCACAATTTAAATTTCCAAATCAGTATGTCTTTGGAGTACAGCAGGAAACAGGAGTTGGGATTTTAGTCCTGTAGCCCACTCATCATAACTGCTACCTCAGTCAGAGCTTCTTTTTCTTTAGTAAGCTGTTGATCATCTAGCAATATATGATGACATGGATCCTCAAACAGCTGCCCGTAGAAGTATATTTTCTAATAGTGTCGCTCTCTGTTTCATTGAAGTAGCAATGCCATCTGTGGTTAAACCTCCTCATTTGGACAGGCAAAACAGCAAGTCCTTCCCCTTATGAAAATGTCAGGAGTTAAATCCTCAGCTTGAAAATTTTTAGGCACTGTAAATGGGTGATGAAGCAATTCCTTCAAATCAACCAGCGGTGTCCACTGACCTTCATTTATAGTTACATGAGGGTTGACCATGTCTACAAGAAAGGGTTTCAGCTCAAGCAATTGTTCAAATCATTAAATAGGTACTGTCCTACTTAGTGGCTTGACCTAATTGTCCCTGACCCAGCCAGGCCCTCTACTAAAGCATAGATCCTTAGATGAGGAATAGAACAGTGTGACCGTTCACTCACTCTATGTCATGGGGTTATTCACTTTGTTTGCTTCACCAAGGTAGACACAGGAACATATTTCATTTAAAAGTTCATTCAGTTTATTTACCTTTACATAAACTGAACCCGAATATAAAAATGTGAACTTTCCTTTGGCTGTACAGAAAGATTAACACTGTTTCTAAGTCTGTTTCATTCGCGGGTACACCAGCACATGTTAGGATACAACTCCTCCAAAGTATCCCTGTGGAGCAATCTCAGACTGCACTCACTGATCTCGGTCCGTATACACAACCTCTTTGCCTGAGGTTACCTTTCAGGAGCTTTGGCTGACTCCATACACACTGAATCCTGTGAGTGCACACACCCGAATGCTGTGTCCAAACACAGAACCGGGTGTTAAATAAAATGAAACCATTAAAAGACATGAGACCAACCCAAGGGCAGAGAAAACCTGGCCCTGTGAAGGCCTTAACAAGATTCATGGCACTACAGGTATGGTAGGCATTCAAGGTTTATATCCCTGAAGACAACCACCTCTATGATGCATACCCGCCATTAACAATGTAGATGATCACCATCTTACAACAGACAATCATAGATATTTCATAACTTCTTGTGAAAAAAATATTCCACATATACTGTATTAAACCACTATACCCAATTTATTATATATTTTAGGAGTCCGAGTTAGTCCTTTTTATACCAACTTTGACTCCTCCACGACTCCAACTCAACGGTCCTCTGTCCAAGACCCCAGCACTCTAAAGCAACAGTACTAATCCACTGGCTCACCATACTGACCCTACAATAGAAGGGACATGGTCAATCATTACAGAATAAATTCACTTTAATTTATCGAATAAAATGGAACAATGGTGTAATCTTCTTCAGCTCATAGCTGGATTATATTTCTGACTTTAATGCACACGTAGCCCAAAACATACACCTACGCAATTTTCATGCCTTTAATGAACTTACTGCATCTTACACCGATTAATTTGTTTTTTCTAAGACTAGCATTTAAACTGTCAGCCTTCATTAATTGTCTCCTCTGTCATTTATGTTCCACTCTTGGTTTTGGCTTAAAATAAATGGAGAATCAATCCAATCCTGAAGCAGGACTGCGGACTTTCACACAAATCATACAAATGATTTTGTAGTGCGACAATTACTATACATCCGCAAGTGTAGTTTCACCATAAATCAGTGGGCTGTTAGGATGAGACTCCTGGCAAAGTAATCAAAATGGCTAATACTGAGTCAGAAGGTTCACATACAGGTGGACGCAGTGTGGGAGGCGAGAGAAGTCTGATTTAGAAGATGAATTTATCATACATCCTCTGAAACACATACCTCACAGCATATGGAGGAATCACTGGGATATACTGCACAACAATGAAATCCCATTTGTTTCTAATTCATCAGTCTCAACCCCAGAACTCACAGCTGTCACAAACCCTCAAATATCATAGAACGTACACATCCCAGAATCAGACTGCACACTCAGGTTTTTACAGTTTGATTTTTTTTTTTTAAATAAAACAAATTAAAATAATTTATCATTTCTCAACTTTCTGCCAGAATAAAAGTTTTCTCCAGCACTAAATTTATCTCCCCAAATAAATATAATAGGTGTTCTCCTGGATATTAATTATTGTATTTTTTAAACCAAACTTTTTACAGCAGAAACTGGAAAAGCATATTTCCTACTAATTAAGGGTATGCATATGGCATGCAGACGCAAACGCAGTGCAAACGCATCCCAAACTGATGTGAACGCAGCGGAGAATCTCGGCATGCGTTCACATTAGTATGGTGCCCAGGCAGCCAATCAGCTGTCTCGGGGCGGCCGGGAGAAGGAGATCAGCGGCAGAGATCTCCTCCTCCCGGCCACACCTGATCTCCAGCCGGTGTCAGCGAGGGAGATTTGAAGAAACAGCTGATCTGACAGCTGTTTAAATCTCCCGCGCCGACACCGAATAGGGTGATATCTGTGCAGGAGATAAGCAACAGCTGATCGCCGCTTCAAATTTCCCGCGCCGACATCACCTATTCGGTGTCGGCGTGGGAGATTTAAACAGCTGTCAGATCAGCTGTTTCTCTCCGCTCTCCCCGCCGACACTGGCAGGAGATCAGTGGCGGCTTTAGCTGATCACCGTCGGCCGCTGGGAGAGATTTCAATGAGATCCACAGCGTTCTCCTGCGCTGTCATGCGGTGGACACTGTGGATCCATTTACTTCAATGCGTGGTTTGTGCGTTTGCGGGTGCTTGCAGATAAATCAAGCACCCGCGACCGCACAAAAAATGCAACAGGGCTGCGTTCAGAGTGCGCTCGGAGGGTGCACAAATTGTGCGCATCCGAGCGCAAACACAGCCAAACGCAGGCATATGTGTTCCCATGTTAAACATAGGAACACATGTGCGCAAGCGTTTGGCTGCGTTCAGTGCGCTGCGTTTGCAAACACCAGTGTGAAACCGGCCTTAAAACTTACATGGTGTTGAAAGAAAGTGGAGGGGTGAACAGCACTAATTAACATGCACTAGGGTAGAAAAGAGAGGTAGTAGTTTTCATGTTTCATTTCTCTGCAGCATGTGAATTAAATGCATCTAGCTTTATAGCAGACATATAAGGTACACTCTTAGCATGACACATACATACACAGCACTCCTGCATGCATCATATGCACACACACAAGCTTTTCTAAATGCATAAATACACACACAGCTTTGTTACATATATATATATATATATATATATATATATCTATTATATAATCACGAATGGGTTTTTTGCCCCTTTTGAGTCCGCTCACGCTGCGAGTCAGCGTGGTCATGTGGATACGCCCGAAGCATTGGCCGCGCGGCGGGCATGGCGAGTCGCCTTAGCAGCGCGAAGCATTGCCCGCGAAGCGGCCATTGCGAGTCAGAGACTCGCTCTGCTAGAATCCCGATGCAGTCAACTAATTCATTGTGGCGCAGGAGGAGAGAAAACTGTACCGCAGTATCTCTTAAGGACAGGGTTGTCAGTGCTTTCCTTGATCATAGAAAGAAGTCTCCAGACTATAAAGATAAGATTTTTTTTCTTGCAAAAAATATATCTTACATATATATACACATACATTACATATATTATAGATATTTATATATATACTGTATATATGTTATATACAGATAGATGGATGGATATATAGATATATACACGTTTGGTCTTCACCTGCAGATTATTTGCCAGAAGGAAATACTATCACTTTCTAGACATTATCCAGTCCATGTAATATGAGTATAGTAGAGTTTCCAATGAATATATGGTAATAATTCTCAAGTGTTGAATAAAAATAAGGTAGGCTCAGACATAACTATTCTGTGTGTTGTATGGAGTTATGTATTCATGCAAAAACATGTAGGGAGCTCTACATCTTGAGTTTTTATTAAAGGGGAAAGTATATATAGAAGCAAATAAAAATCTAAAATTAACTATAAGAAACACTGGTAAAAATGCATTACTCCTTTTTAGCAGTGCTATTGTGGCTTGTAATGGGAGAGCAAGGGCCCAGTTTGTTTTTACGGGGCTGTTTCTGACACACTCAACTGTGTGTGAGGGGGAGCTGCAGGGGTAAACTGTTCCTCTAGTCCAGTAAATACCAATATAATCAGTATGACGACTTTGGGCTGAGTTCACATCTGCTTTAGGACTTTCCACTTGTCTCTTACACTTCAGGAACAGACAAATATAATTACGGTAATTCGAGATGTTTTTATTTTATTTTTTTGTTTTAAGGGGAAAATAAGAAATACATCTAATAACCATCTTCTCACACATCCCAGTGCCATCATCAGGGATAGTCGGACCTGCCATTACTACAAATTCTTTGTGAAAAAAAAAATACTTCTTTAGATCTAGCTATAATTCAATTTCAGTCGGAATTCTTGACACGCACAACTGATGACAATGAGCTAAAGACCATCTAATTTACACACTTGAGACGGACTGGTTTGGGTCCATAAGTGGCATCAATTTGTGAGCTTAAATATAAAGCCCCTATTTAAAATCCAATAAAGTACATAAAAATTCCTGGGTGTAACATGAATATATGTGGAAATGTTTATGGGGTATGAATACTTTTTCATTGCACTGAACATGCCATTTTGAGCAAGAACAATTACGGTATGTGAAGATACTGAAGCAAAATCTCAAGTCATCAGCCAATAATGTTTATCCCTTCATGTCTTGCATTTTCATATTTTTGCCTCTCCTTTGTTTTAACTACCCTTCAAGAGACAAAGTTGTTTTTTACGTCAATATAGACATACTAGATGGTAGGCGGTGACATCACAATGGGGCAGGCTCTGTGGCACTGGGGGGGGGTTGCCTTTCCCTCGTGCGGTCTCTCCCCTGCTGATTGAATTTTCCCTCTCACTCTCTTCCCCCTGTGATGCCTCCCTGCCCCCTTTGCACTCTTTCTGCCCCCCCAGTGGACGCTTCCTGCACCCCCTGCAGCCTTTCTGCCCCCCCCACCCCCGTGGTTGGTCTCTGCCCCCACCCCACCCCCCTACACACTTCCTGTCCTCCTTGTGATCGCTCTCTGCCATCCCGTTTGCTCCCATGCAGTGTTGGCATAAGGAAGATGATGGTGGCATGATGAACTGGCGCAGTTTCTCATTTAAAGGGCTGCAGGGTGAGTGTGGTGAGCAGGCTGAGTGGGCTGCAAGTATCTGGCTGCTCTTTGTGCATTACATGACCTGTGATGATTTTACAGTCATGTGATCAGTCCCCTGAACCTGGCTCTGCCCATGCACGTTACTGATCACATGATCGTGACATCACCACAGGTCCTGTCAGGTCAGCCAGAACAGCTATTCGGTGTATGCGATGGGGTGTGTCCGGGGACGTGCTTGGGTACGCCATATGCTGCGATAGCTTCCTGGCGTTGCTGTCATTTCGCTGCGATATTCAAGTAGATGAGGGCTTGGTATTTTGCTGGATAAGTTGTACTTTTGATTAAAATCATCTGTTTTACCATATGCAGGGTAGGCCATTTATATGGATACACCTAAATAAAGTTGGACCCAAAATGGCCGCCATGGTCACCACCCATCTGGAAAAGTTTTCACCCTCCCACAAACTAATGTGCCACAAACAGGAAGTTGATATCACCAACCATTCCCATTTTATTTAGGTGCATCCATTTAAATGGCCCACCCTGTAGTGTACTGGAAAAGGGTAAAAAAGAGTCCAAGTGACACGATATTGCAAAAAAAAGAGTAATTCTACAATTGTTTTTTGTTTTTTATTTACCACTATTGATAAAACTGACCAGGCGATATGAATTCTCAGGTCAGTATGAGTTCGTAGATATCAAGCATGTATAGTTTTTTTTATTTAATTAATGAAAAAAAATCTGAAATTTGTAATAGAAATTAAAAAAAAAAAAAAAAAAAAAAAAAGATGCCTTGGTTGCCAACTTCTGAGACCCGTAATGTAATTAATTTTCGGGATCTGGGCTGTGTGATGGCTTATTCTGCCATTTTTAGAAATAGCACTTTTTGGTAGTTGCGACGGTTTGATCTCTTTTTACAATGTTGCATCTGCCTAAAAAAAAAAAGTAAGTCTGTTGGTTTTCATTTTGTTGTTGCGGTGTTTACCGATCAGCTTAATTTATTTTAAGTTTTGATAGATCTGATATTTCTGAAAGTGGCAATTAGGGATGGGTGAACTGCTATGTTTTTCCCGGGTTTATGACCAGGGTTGCTCTGTTAAAGCAAGTTAACGGTTAATAAACATAGTAATTATACTTACCAGGTCCACGTTATCCCTTTAAGCTGTGCCCAGCTCACTTTCGGGCTTCCAAGGGGAATAGTCATGTGACTGGCTCCAATAGCCTATCATATATGCCAAGAAGATAAGGGGTGGCTCGGAAGTGATGCTGCAATGCGTCACACCAGGAAGAAAGAACGGGACCCGGTAGGTATATTAAGAGTATTAACTATTGGCTAACTTTAACATTGCAACCTCGGTCACGAACCCTAATAGTTCACCCATCCCTAGCGGTGATACCAAGACTGTATTTTATTCTTATTTTCAATAGGGGCAAAAAGTGGGTGATTTGAGCTTGTGGAGGGGGTTTCCTCTTTATTTATTTATTTATTTTAAATTCACTTAACTTTTTTTACTTGTTTTCTTATGGGACTTAAAGCTGAGATCATCTGATAGCTTGTGCTGTACACAGGCCCCTCTTGCTATAAGCACCTGCATACCATGTAAAAGTAATGGACGTGGATCCAGAGCAGTCAGTTACAGTATGTAAATGTTATTTAAATATCCAAGCCAAGTTGGTATTCTGTCCCTCCCCTATGCTGAAGTTACACAATTTATCAGGCTTCTGCAGGCTGCTGGGTAGGTTGTTAAGAGGGGGGAGGTGTTTTGTGCTACAACTCTTGTAGTAACATCACTACAGTCTATGCTATCTGTAAAATATTTCTGTTAATATGAACATTGGTTATCCTGCATACATGTATTGTATGTATATCTGCTGAGGAAATGATCAAATGTTCATATAAAAACACAAAGAAATATCTCCAGCACACGCTACACATATTCCTCAGATACACACAAGTGGTGAATATATCAGAGATGCATCTGCAGAGAGAACACACCTCCTCCTCCCTTCTTTCTCCTTTGTCTGCAATGAGTCACACAACAGACAGAACACAGAAAGGCAGGGCTGTGTAGTGATGCATGAATATTCATTCCTTGGGTAGTGGGCAGCAGAGAGCTCACTGTGATTGACAGATGGAATGAATCTTTTATTTTGAAGTTTACAGAAGATATGAGGGAAGTATGAATAGAAGTACATGAATAGAGAGAACTTAGAGAGAGGAATTAGAAAATCATATCAGTTACATATGGAATTTGGACCTGACAGATTCCCTTTCAACTAGTTAACAGTGGCACGTCGTCTGATCAGATATTGCTGCAATTTTGCTGCTTTTTTGCTGTGTCTGTAGTTGCGTTTTTGGTGTGTAATTTGTCTACTACTGTAGTACTACATGTTTAAATGAAGTCAGTTTCATTCACCACAAAAGAAGTAAGAACACAGCAAAAATGCAGCAAAATAGGCAGCAAAAGAAAGCAGTTGCGTTATTGCACTTATTTCTGTCAATGGTGAAAAAAAAAAAAAACTTAAAAAAAAATCTTCTTTCAAAAACAAGTTTTCCATTTCTGCCATAAAATAAAAACAAGTGTGCGTGTATATATTTGTGTATATGTATGTGTTGTCTGTGCGTGTGCGTGTGCCTGGGTGTGTCATATTTTTGAAATCACATACCTTTTGCTGGCCTAGTACTTTAATAAGCAACTTTTAATTTGCTTTAAACCCATGAAAAAAAATGCAAAAAAACGCATCATAAAAGCAATGTGTGAGCAAACCCTAAAGCAAGCAGTGCATAATTCCTATGAAGTGAAATGTCACACAAAATACAGCACTTTGCTATACGAAATCCCTCAAACTAACAGAGAAATGTGAAAACGTAATTCATGAACGCATCATAATCATGAAAAGAACCAGGTTTGCTAAGCAAAATACCATATGGATAATCAAGTAAAGCGATTTAAATCAATACGAGTGCTCGCTCACATAGCCGTCAACTCTGGATGACCTTAACCAGTAATGAATGGGTCTCGGACTGTGGCTTTACCATGCTAAGTGTAGATGTACTAATGCAGTGATCCGTGCACATATCTGCTGCCGACTGATCTTTGATACCTCTGCTTGAATATTTCAGCTTACATTTTGCTTATCTTTTTTTCCCAGTCCCAAAAGCTTTTTAATGGAAATATATTATGTGAAAGGAAGAGACCACCTTCACAGACATTACTCAGTCTAAAGGAGGACAAGCGAATGTTACGCCTGGCTCCCTGTCATATGTCACATGTCATCATTCACCGGAACAAAGCTGCCCAATATGCTGATATTAGCCAGATGCGCTCTGCTGCAAACAATTAGCTAATCAACAGATACATTTCTGGGGTCTTCGCTTTTCATTTATCTTAGTAAGGGTTAATGAATTATATTTTTCATTCTTTGGATAAAGCGTTTCAGGAAAATGTATAATCTGACACATCACAGAGACATTTTGGAAGATCACAAAATACTGCGCTGATTCAGGTGACAAAGGGTAGAAAACGTTCATTCTTTAAATTTTGTTAAGTATGTGGCATTTCAGAACTGAATAAATTGCTTTCTTACTCCAAAAGCACAGGTTGAGGATTTGGTGAGTTTTTACCTCAGTATTTGTAGCCAAAACCAGGAAGGGAAAAAGCAGAGGAAAAGTCTAATAGAAACACCTGCACCACTTCTGCATTTATCACCCACTCCTGGTTTGGGCTACAAATAATGAGGTACAAAACTCACCAAATTCTCAACACGTGCACATGACGTTAGGGGATTTTTCTTTATTCCTGTGTATTCTTCTTTCCATTGAGTGGTGCTACCTGCTTATGCCTCGTCAGCTGCTAGACTGTGAGCCCTCGCAGGCAGGGTTCTCTCCCCTCATCTACTGTATCCTCACCCATCCCTTGTAGACTGAGCCCTCATGGGCAGGGTCCTCTCTCCTCACCCATCCTTTGTCGACTGTGAGCCCTCTGGGCAGGGCTGTCTCCAGATAATTGTGGGCCTGTGCAAATATGCCCTTCAGTCCTGTTTTCTGCCGGAATCTGATAGCGGGGAGCTAGCCGCGGTCCGGAAATCTCAGGCGGGCAGCTCTCCAGCTGCTGAAGAAGCTGCTACAAGCTGCGTTTTTGTGTCTGGGAAAAAAATCCTGATTCTCCAGGATCCTCTTGGACAGATGGAAACCGGATGGCAAATAGCTGCCATCCGGCCCCATAGGAATTCTATGGTGCCGAAAGCTGATCTGGGGCTGTCCAGTTCAGACCGGACAGCCCTGGGTCAGATAAATCGTGGTGTGAAGCCGGCCTAACACTTTATCTGCGCTGCTGCACATCCGCACCATAAGCTGCACCCCAGGTTTAGACAGATGAAAATAAGAAAACATTTCTTCCTATTAATTGAAGCTCTCCCAGTAGTGTAAAAGGGAGGGGTCATTAACGCTAATTTTAATGTACTAGAGCAGAATACGAAGGCAATAAATCTATAGTTAGTGCCTTTCTGCTAACTACTTTAGACACATGCAGCTCTGCTATATACCCATAGACTTAGATGGCTCACACACCATACACACACTCTATACATTACCATATCGGTGCAGAGCAGGAGAGGAGCCACTGGGAGCTGCAGGAGGCTGCAAAACTTTAGCAGCAGCAGTACCTTCAAGGGCCTTAATTTCAGTCATGTGATCAGTCACATGACTGGAACTGGAAGGTCCTTTACCCTCCGTTCAGCTCCTGGTAATCTTCCCCTCCTGCTTTGCACCGATCACCTAGATCAATGCAGAGCAGGAGAGAGGGCAGCTGTGAGTGGGTCTCCTCACTGCTTCCCTCACAGACATCGAGTGGGCCCTCTCACTTCTTCAGGGCCCTGGTATCTGCCCGGGTATGCTGGGTGCTGGCGCAGGGCCTGCCTCAGGGGCAGGGTCCTCTCCTACTGTATGCTCATCCATCCCTTGTAGACTGTGAGCCCTCATGGCCAGGGTCCTCTCTCCTCACTCATCCCTTGTAGACTGTGAGCCCTCAGGTGCAAGGTCCTCTCTCCTCACCTACTGTATCCTCACCCATTCCCTAGTACACTGAGCCCTCATGGGCAGGGACCTCTCTCCTCACCTACTGTATCCGTACCCATCCCTTGTATACTGTGAGCCTCGCGGGCAGGGTCCTCTCTCCTCCTGTACCTGTCTGTGCCTTGTATTGTTCATGTGCCTTGTATTGTTCATGAATATTGTATTTGTCTGTATTGTGTATATATTCACATGTAAAGTGCTGTGGAATAAATGGCGCTATAATAATAAATAATAATAACAACAACAAAGGGGGAAGAAGTACAAGCCTCCAGTGAAAATTGTCTGGTAACACCCACCTGTACTTCGAAAAAGTTAACTCATTAGGTGAGAAAATAGTTTTCCCAACTGACTGGCAAAAATATATAATTAAATATAAAATATTTAATTCTCCTCTTCAGCCACTATTAGGCTGCTTTCACACTGGAAAACCTTGTATGCCCACGGTGTCCCACACAACAGGCAAACTGGATGCTGCTTGCAGCATCTGTCTGCATACTTTTCATGGATCCATAGGATCCATAATGACACTGTTATTAACTGCATTATTTGCAAGAACTGCACATAGGTCCTGTAGAAGTGCCAGACAGGCACGAAATAGCCCGTTGTCCTTCGTCTCTCCTCCCGGGAGATCAGCGGCGGCCACTGGGAGAGATTTCAATGTGCTCCGCAGTGTTATCCTGCACTGTCATGCGGAGGACACTGCAGATCCATTGAATTTCATGCATTTTTTGTGAGTTTGCGGTCGCTTGCTAATAAAACAAGCTCCCACGAACGCACAAAAAATGCAAATTGGTGCGTTCGGAGGGTGTATAAATTATGCGCATCCAAACGCAACCATAACTGAACACAGCCAAACGCAGCTACTATGCATTCCCATGTTAAAGTGACCCTAAACCCGGAAGCCAACCCCACATCCCCTTCATACCTATACATGCAGCTTGTGAACCTGCTGCCATCGATCCCTGTATCTTGCAAAACCGCTGGGGCATTCTTCATAATTCATACTTTTATAATGTCATTTCTGGGCGTTTCACTGAAATTTTAAAGCCGCAGCAGGCGGGCCTGTGTGCCGCTCTCCCCCTCCTTCTCCGTAATTCTGCACGCAGCGATGGGCGTGCTATACAACAGAGAGGCAGCTCGCCTCATAGTATGGGCGGTGAAGCCGATATGACGTAATACGCGTCATACCGGCTTCACCGCCCATACTATGAGGCGAGCTGCCTCTCTGTTGTATAGCACGCCCATCGCTGCGTGCAGAATTACGGAGAAGGAGGGGGAGAGCGGCACACAGGCCCGCCTGCTGCGGCTTTAAAATTTCAGTGAAACGCCCAGAAATGACATTATAAAAGTATGAATTATGAAGAATGCCCCAGCGGTTTTGCAAGATACAGGGATCGATGGCAGCAGGTTCACAAGCTGCATGTATAGGTATGAAGGGGATGTGGGGTTGGCTTCCGGGTTTAGGGTCACTTTAAACATAGGAACGCAGTGCGCACGCATTCGGCTGCGCTCGGTACGCTGCATTCAAATACGCAAATGTTAAACCAGCCTTAATGAGCCATTCCTCATCTCCAGCATCAATAGGAGTCTAAGAACAGAATGTATCAATATGCATAAATAGAACTGGTCAGCACAATTTTGTAATGTTGAGTAAAGGCTGGTTTGTGATGGCATTGTAATACTGATTACATTGGTACATTTGATGAAGAAATCTGTTTTGTTGTTCTTCTTTAATCGCCATTTGAAGTTTTCTGCTAATTAAATTTTGATGTACAAAGTGCGTTCCACAGTGGAATGCAAGTGGTGAGGGAAAGCGATGGGCAGGAGCAGTGGCAGCAGTGGTGGACAGATGGGCCGCCCCTAGGATGCAGGGGGGTTCTGACACACGGGCCCCATAGCGAATATGTGCTTTGCCGTGCAGTGACATGGACGTGCGTCCTTGATGACACACAGCCATGTGAAGCGTGCGCTGGGGTTGGCAGGCGCCAGTCCCTATGCCTTCAGGACCCGTTGCAGTCCCGACCCTGCAAACCCTATTGTTACCCCCTGTATATACACATCATAAGTTGTGTCCCTGTCTTTGATGAGGGCTTATTTAATCAGCCATCATGTAGCATAATTGATTAGAGATCTACCCACGGCTGTTAACCAGTTAAATCCCACTGTAAATCTTTGACAGTGAAGAGAACATGTGTCAGCAGGGGTGCCATTTCCTGCTTCCATTGGCGCACCCGTGACATGATTGCAGGGGCCGATTGGTTGTCATGACAGCTGACTAACTGGGGCTGTGATTTCAATCCTCCTGACTACCAGCTGCAAGCCGACAGTCATAGGAGATTTTGACTTCTGCTGTGTATAGCAGTGCTAATGCACTGCCCTGTGTAGCACAACTGATCGGATGATCACAACTTCAAGTCTCCCTAAGGGGACTAGTAATTACACTGAAAAAAGTTTTTAAATACCGTATATGAAAAAAAGGTCAAATTGCTTCACTTTTGCTTCAGTGAAGATAAACCACAAAAAAATAAAAAATGCACTTATTTGGCATCGCTGCTTTCAGACATGCCTGATCTTTCAAAATATAAAACAACAACTCGTTAGACTGGGTAATGAAAGAAAATTTAAAACTGCAGAATTACGTTGTTTTGGCCACAGCAACATGCAATAAAATACAATAAGAGGCAAAACATCAGCTTGGTGCGCAAAAAAATAAGCCGTCACTTAGCCCCAGATCCCGAAAAATAAAAATGTTACAGCTCTTGGAAAATGGCGACAAAAGCCAAAAAAATTGACAAATGTTTTTAAAAAAATTCACGCATTTAAATAAAAAGAAAAAAAACTAATGTTTTGTTTCTATGAACTTACTGACATGAAGAATCATACTGGCAGGTCAGTTTTACCATATAGTGAACATGATGAATAAAAACACCAAAAACAAATTGTGGAATTGCATTTTTAGCAGAATTTTCATTCCTGGTTCCAGTCCACTATATGGTAAAAAGAATTATATGATTCAAGTAAAATTCGTCTCATAAAAACAAGCCCTCATATACCTTTACTGATGGAAAAATTTAAAAAAAAAAGTTATGGCTCTTGAAAGAAAGGGAGGAAAAAACTAAAAATAGAAAATGGACAGTCGGCAGTGCAGAGGCGTTCATCCCCCGCGAGCAATGGTGGGCTGATTGCCTGGAACAACGAGAACGTGACTACTGCGCAGAGATGTCCGGGCCCTGGAGCTATGAGGGCCGATTGTCCAGAACCATCATCAGCACGGGTTGGTGCGGAGACAAGACGTGCAAGCCAACCCTCAATCAGAGCCGATAACTCCTGGCAAACAGTCGGGAGGCCGTGGTTTACCCAGCCGGTGCAAGATGATCGAGGTGGAACGGCAGAGGAAGCTTGGTGGGCCAACGAGATGGAATCCGCGCCTTTGCCCATACTCAGCCGCAATTACCCATAGACCAACGTAAGAGAGGGACAATAACAGCACTTAATCTGGGAATCGGGTATGGCTTTGCCCGGGAGGAAGGCCTCTATGCAAAGGTATTTGTGGGGAGGAGAGAAGTGGAGCCCTATCTCCCACAAGGCCACCCAGACCGCGATTTATACAAAGACGATATCATCACCTATGAACGCCATGTGGGACCCAGGGGCTGGTACGTGATCCGGGTCAGTAAATGTTAAGCTGCAAAATAATTCCGGTATCGTGTAAGTGTAGACAGTTATTTCTGAAAATTGTATAGAAATGTGTATTATATATTTTTCCTGCAAAAACTTGAAAAGCTCACATGGACAATGATGTGAACTTTTAGCAAAGAGCCTGATTGCCTAAGTCAGAGACTCAATACTCGGCCCCGTTGGGCCAATGTAGATTAAAAATTGTTATTGGATTGTTTGCAAGTTCTAAGTATGAGTGCCTCCTGCAAAGGAAGAAGTTTGCATATTGTTTGATGTGATGTTGATGTTTAAAAGTTACCGGTTATATGTAATAAAATTTAAGCCCAAACCCAGTTTGGTTTCAACACTCGGACACTTGAGGACGAGTGTATTTAACCAAGGTGGATGCCACAAGGAGGTACTGCATCCCAAACAAAAGGTGTAGTGCCTCCATAGTCACAGATAGAGGGGGGAGCTACAGAGTCTGTAACTAAAACCACAAGATTCCAATCACAGCCACCCTAACACCAGGGACTGTATATTTAGTAGGTCCTAGGTGGTGGAGCGTAGCAGAGCGGAAGACGTGACGTAAGTGACAGTGACAGTTTGACTCAAGTCAGTCAGACGGTGTGAGGAAAGTAGCAGAGACGGATGCAGGGGACCCTGCGGGCGTGACAGGAGGGCACCTCTAAACTGAGAGGTGACCCAGACAACGAAGGGGACACTCCAGGACTGGTTGGAGCCGGCTGGACAGTCCAGGTCAACACCGGAAACGAAGAGGCGGTTTGTTAAGGTTCATCCCAAACTGCTCACCGGCAGGCTGTGGGCATTACCAAGAAGGTGCCACAGCACCCATCAAAGTAGTCCAACCTCTGTCCCATAGCTGGGTTAAGACGCTGACAAGAGAGACTTTAAGCAACAGACCCGGAGACCAGAAACCAGACTCAAGAGTGGAAGCGTAAGGAGCCAAAAGAGCCCATAAAGGACACAGGACTAAGAAAGTGTTGGAAAGGTACCTCTGACAGACTCTGTGGCGAACCCCAAAGTCCTGTGGCAACAAATTCCCTGGCAAACTAAACTTTACCGTGTACCTAATGATCCATCAGGTACCAGTAAAGAACTGTTTGGGCTAACTTGGTGTCTGTACATTAATTATTTGTTGCCTCGGAGGCTCCTACAGCACCACAGAGCCAAGGACTACTACTCCCCTCATCCACCCCCCTGCTCTGAGGTAAAGCTCCGCCTGTGGGGAGCTGTACTACCCAAAGTGGCATCACCATCACCTCAGTGGCCGGCTGCAGCGCTGGTAACTACTTTACCAGGTACCACAGGTGGCGTCACGTATAATAATCCCCCATTCCAAATAGTTTTCCCCTCAGCCATTGAGTGTCCAGGGCACGGGACCGGGACCCGACCAGCCGTGATCCCCACTGAAGTAGCAACCTGTCCCGCTATCCGAGTACCCCCTACCCTGTCGACCGATTCATATGCAGTGGAGTGGCAGGGGTCGAGATGGAGGTTGTGGTTTTTTTTTACAGCATTTTCTGCCTGATTTTATATGAAGGAATGAAAAACCTCTTTCACGATCAGCATCACTCTGCCTCTGCATACAAGTAATCTAGAAATAGAAATGCAGAAAATATAGATCATTACCAGCAGAAAACAAGCCGCCTGACCGCACACAAGGGCTGAGTGTAAGTTTACTGAACATTACTCATTGTACATAGCTTTTCTGAACTGGATTAAAACAAATGATGATACATTTTCAGTTCATCTTCCATAGACTACAAAGGCAAAAAACGATCAGGTCGATCCTGCAAAACCTGACGACATGGACGGACACTGACACCAGCTCAATTCCCTGAGAAACAAATTGAACATAATCCATGCAGAAAAAACAAACAAAATCACTAAAAAGTCAATGGATCTGAAATTTAATTTAAAGCCAACTCCACTCCGAACTTTCACTCTTCGCTCTTTTGGCACATAAGTCTGAAAACGCATCTATGTATTCTTTACACAATGTTTTCTACAAGTTTTAATAAATTAAATGAACCAAAGGAATGAGTGAAGTAGAACTGATTAAGTAGCATTTAGCGCGGACACCTGAGATGTTCACCATACAATCTGGGAATGCAGCATCTTGTTCTGTTATTTACAGGAGAACATACAGCAGAGCAGTTTGTGCAGATTGATGCAATGCTGCCATCTAGTGTGACCTAGAAAAATTACATGTCAAGAATAATATCTATGAGCCGTGCCAGATGACCGTCTATCAGGAGAATGGGACCTTCCTCTATATTTTTTCATCTAACTGGAGCACCTTCACCAATTGCTGCAGCTCCACTGATTCTAGTACTCTCTCTGTTCTAAAGTTATGGCCTCTTCGGTAATAAAGCATTTTTTCTCTTCAACTAACTGTGCACAGCACGTGTGTGATAGAATGGAATAAAAGCAATAGAGACGTTGGGTGGTATATGCCGAGTTGGGTGAAGAAGAAGATTGCTTCTTTGTTGCCGAAGGGTCAGAACTTTGGAACAGAAAGATGCAGAAGAAAAGGAAAGCTGTTCTAGAATCTGTGGAGGATGTACTGAGTTTTAATAAGGCAACATTCACATGTGCAGTTTTTACATCAGTATATGTAGCCAAAACCAAGAATGGGTGATAAATACAGAAGTGGTGACATCTTTCTATTAGACCATGTTCCCACCTTGAGTATTTGGTAAGTTTTTTACCTCAATATTTATGGCCAAAACCAAGAGTGGGTGATAAATACAGAAGTGATGACGTCTTTATATTAGGCCACGTTCACACCTTGAGCATTTGGTGAGTTTTTTACCTCAGTAGTCGTAGCTAAAACCAGGAGTGGAACAATCAGAGGAAAAATATAGAAACATCTGCACCACTTCTGGACTTTTTTTATCCACTGCTGGTTTTTAGGCCACGTGCACACGTTGAGTATTTGATAAGTTTTTTACCTCAGGATTTGTAGACAAAACCAGAAGTGGGATAATTAAATACAGAAGTGGTGCAGGTGTTTCTATTAGACATTTCCTCTGATTGCTCCACTCCTGGTTTTGTCTACAAATCCTGAGGTAAAAAACTCAGCAAATACCAGCGTGTGCACGTGGCCTAAGTCACAAATACTAAGGTAAAAAACAGACCAAAATCTGAACATAGCCTTAAAAAGTCTGTGAAACATCACGGCAAATGAATGGCTTTGTGCACACATTTTTTTCAGGTGGCTAAAAGCGAGTTTTTCAATGAGTTTGTGACAACTGCCATATTTTTTTTTACCATTCTACCAGAATTAGTAAACAGTTTTTTATGACATTTACCAGACATATGTGATAACGCAACTCAAAAATAAAGAAATCATAAGATTTTTTTCAAGCCAAAAAATCAGTAAACTGTTAAAGAAAGAGCACTGAGATCTTTCCAACATTCCCACTGCCTTATACAGTGAAGTACAGAGTGTCTCCAGAGTGGAAAATACCTAAGAATTTATCTGCTCACTTTTATAACCACTTGGCTTTGTGAGAAACCTTAGGGTCCGTTCACACAATGTTTATTGTATCACACATTTTGTGCGGATCCGCTGAAGAACTGCACTAAGTTGGAGTGGGGGGGGAGGATTTGACATCTTTTTTCTCTTTGTTTTGTCCAAACTTTATTGAAATAGACACAAAGCACCTACAAACTTGCATCAAATCCACTCCAAGAACGCACAGTGCGGACAGGGATGGTTTGGGGGTGTTTTTCCGACAGTAGGGGCAGATTTGAAGTTAAAAATCTGCACCACCAACACTGCGTGCGAACGCAGCCTAAAGCACTTAAAGAAGCTCAGAACCCTGACCATATACACAGCAAGTCGCTGTACATTGATATACTTATGTTCATTCTTTTAATCAATCAATTACTGGATTTTGTGGTGCGTTTCAGAGATTAATTTGCTTGGAAAAGGTGTTGTGTGCACTTACCGTAAAGTAGTCCGAACCCTGAGGGTGCATGCCCACGATCACGAAACACGGCGTTTTTGACACAGCGTTTTGCCGCTACATTCAAAATGCTGCGTTGTATAGTAACAGCACAGTGGATGGGATTTCTAGAATTCTCACCATGCTTCACCCAACCGGATGGATAAATACAGTTGTCTATTGAGCATATATGTTTCAAAGCACAAGGCTTCTTCCTTGACATAACACTACACATGGGAAGTAAAGGGAAAACATAGTTTACATAGCACAAAGACTACACAGGATCTTTACACCTTTAATCAAACATTTCCGCTATTTAAAGAGGACCTGTCAGCCCCCGGGTGCTTTCAGAAGTGACAGCACCACTGAATGCAGCGTGTATGCTGCATTCAGGGAAGCTGTGTACTATGGCTCTTGCCCCCCTGAACCCCGAAAAAAAACACTTTGCAAACTTTACAGTTAAGAGGTCCCGTGGGTCGGATCTGATTAAGAGGTCCTCACGCTGGCACAATCCTCCCTGCCTCCACCTTGTGTTCTTCCCCCTCTATGTGTCTGCCGCCGCCAGCTCTTAAGAGGACCTCTTAATTAGATCCGACCCATGGGACATTCTAACTGTAAAGTTTGCAAAGTGTTTTTTTCGGGGTACAGGGGGGCTAGAGCCTTAGTACACAGCTTCCCTGAATGCTGTATGCACGCTGCATTCAGTTGTGCTGTCGCTTTTGAAAGCACCAGGGAGGGTGACAAGTCCTCTTTGAACTGTGTTTTTCCTTTACTTACCATGTGTAGTTTTATGTCCTGAGGAAAAAATCTTGTGGTTTGAAATGCGTTAGACTCAACTACTATATTTATCCACCTGGTTTCTGCCATTGCCAGAAAGAATTTAACCCTTTCCTTCCTCCTATTCTGATTTTTACACTGCGGGCTCACAGGGCCAATTCTTACATTGTTCAGTGGTTGTGGAAATACAATTCCAACCAGGTGAACACGTTTATTTTATTGTACTCTACACCCACCCTGGTGAGACCCTACTGCTCTTTTCTCTGTTCCAGTCATATTTCCTGCATATCGTTCCAAGTAGTAGTACTATGTAACTTAGAAATATGAAATATTTTACAACCATATTCTTGGGTAGGTGGCTTCACACTTGCGTTCCCCGCTGCTGCGTATTGCGGCGGGGGAGCGCAAAGCTGAGCGCATACACCGCGCATCCCTATGTTTACACCATTGCCCGCCATGTGTGATTTGTACGCATGCGGATGCTTGCGACAAATCATACATTCTCGTCCGCACCATGAACGCGACATGTATGATTTGTACGCAAGCATCTGCATGCGTACAAATAACACATGGCGGGCAATGGGTGTGCACGGCCATGGGCACCTGAGCTCACACACCGTGCATCCCCATGTTACACATAGGGACACGCGGTGTATGCGCTCGGCTTGCGCTCCCCCGCCGCAATACGCAGTGGCGGGGAACGAAAGTGTGAAGCCAGCCTTAATCACTCAGCATGAAGAATGACAATATAAAAAAATGTGTGGCAGCAAAATAAATGTATGGCAATGAGTACGGGCAAGACAACAAACTAGTGCAACACATGGTAGCAATACGCAGAGTAAAAAAAAATATTATAATATTATTAGAATGAGCAAACCCATTCGAGGTTGGAGTTCAGGTGCTTTACACATCCAAAGCACTTCAGCCAGTATTGCTGTGTTCGGGTACCCTTGGTGCTTGGCCCAGTGCGAGCTGCTTGCACTTTTTAATCGGCTCACACTGGGGGTAAAAGCAGGAGTTATCGGTCATAGTGTGGTTGTAAAATGTTAAAAAAAGAGAAATCCTTACCCTCCCACGGAAATGCTTTGCTTTTGGCTGGCTGTATGAGGTCGGAGAACTGAATTACCCAATCAGTGACGTCAAATCAGGTTCAGGTCAAGTTTTGGTTCAGAACATACCTTTATAAAGTGTCTGGCTGATAAACAGATCAGAAGTTCGGGTTCTGGTGTATCTCTAGTTGTTGTTGTTATTAATTATTATTATTATAATAATAATTTTCAAATGTAAAAAAACGCCTTATGACCAGGGTACATTTTAATCAATAGATCTTGGTATTTTAGTACATTCCACAGTTTGCTGTCTATTTGCCATTTATGAGCAGCAAGATAAATATTCATAGTGTAATACCATTACAACCCATAGAGGTCATTAGTTACCTATTTATTCTGTTTTTGCACACATGAGAGTTTCTCCTTTAAGATCAGTGTGTTCTGAGTAAAAACCTTAGCTTTCTAGGAGAAGAAGATCTTTCCTGGTCTTTTGTGAAGATAAGACTCATGTTCTCCTACTCCCTTCACTACAATCACTACTCTGTCCAGCGGAATTTCGGTGGGAGTAGTAGTACAAACCATATACTTGTGTTAGAATCTTTATGCAGGTTGTTATGCAGCCTCTCTGTATAGGAGTACTGTGTAATAAGAATTGTGTTGTAATTTATAATTCTATACCTTAGTTAATGCACCAGCATCAAATGCAGATAGATTGTATTTCTGTGTAGAACAGTGATAGCTGCAATGAACTTTGCCCCAGATAGTCATGTTACTGTGCAGTTTCTGTAATGTCCCAGTTACTGAAGTTGATTGCACCCTGGGTCATGCTGCAGTTTCTGTGATGTGCCAGTACTGATACAGACTGATTGCTCTTTGTAGTTTTTACCACACATTTCAAGTTCATATCATCACTCGATAAATCAAGACTATTGAACCCCTACAGTCTGTTTACTGGGGATGTGAACGAGGGTTAAGCTGTATGCTGGATATCCACCGCACCACACGTGGAAGAAGGCAGAACACTGTCAGACCATGTAAAGCTGCTGCAGTTTATAGTCATGCACATAGCTCCTGGGCACAGTGCTCGCTAATCGGAAGATCAAGTAAGCATACTGGTTACACGATTGGGACTCTCAGCTGTTTGTGTGAGGGAACACATTTGCCTGCCTGTTTGTTTTATACAGAAGCAAGGGTATCATGTCAACAGCCTTGTGAGATTATCAAAACTCAAGTCAGTAACCTACGAGCTCCTGTGGTCAGTGAACACTTACTGGAGGAAAAAAATATCATGAAAAATAGGAAATATGTGTCTATTTTTAAAATTGTTTTATGTTTTTACAAGCAAAAATAATCACTAAAAAAAATTTAAAATTGTATTCTCCTTTTCGTAGACATTTTAATATACTGGATATTTTCTTTTTATTTCCGATTTCCCCTTGTAACACTGAGGCAGGCATATTAGCTTTGTCTACAGGGGAAATTTAGTCTTGCTGCACAGCAAGCTGGTCTTCTATCACTCACAGACTTTGTAGAAAAAACTTGACACTCAAAATTGTGATGATTTTTTTCTTTTATTTGTGGAAAAAAAGTAACAAGTATGCAATAAACGTTTTAATCATGCAATCAGACCTTTGTCAGTATGCATTACTTGTGGTAGAATGCTGCTCATGTATCCACTGCTAGGCAGAGTGGCGCTCTAGCAGCTCCTGCTCCATCCCTACACTCACTGGATCTGGAGGAGGAAGCATTGCCAGTGCTTCCTATTCTGTATACACAAGCACTGGTTTAGTGCTGTGTATACAAAGATCAAGAAGGTAAACATGGTAACAAGCGATGTTTTTGTTTTTGGTGGGGAGTCTGGCTATGTCAGACAGCCGACTCCACACACCCCAACAGCTATATAATCTTGTACAAGCTGCTTCCTCTGCATTGAAGTATTAGAACGTCAGTGCAGAGTAAACTGTGGCCTGCCAGGATGTTTGTAGCCTATGGGCAGCCCAGAAGTAGTTAAGTTGGACAATCTTCTTGATCAATTTTAAAGAAAATTATGGATAGTACATAAACCTTAGTCTAAGTCCATAAGCAAGTTGAAATAATAGCTCATATATAAAAGGTACTGTAAGCAGTATCAATACCATCCTAAGACACTCTTCAGAGTGTCATGGAGTGTAAACTGAGCACTTGAATATAGCACATCCCCAGGAGACACGTGAAATGGGCTTTGTTTAGCAGCATTAAAATAAAAACCAATACCATCTGCACTGAAAAAAAAAATCACTGGAGACACTGGATAGAAAAACCCATAGAAGAAGATTGAAATGTAATGCTGTGAAATGAAAAGCAATTTATCTGAATCACGACAAATGCTCGAGTGAAGGAGAAAAAAATCCAATCCAACTCTGCATATCGGCTGAAGCTAAACTGCCAGATGTGTGGACAAACTACAGGAGATTCCACAGGGGTACAAAACGAGCCTGGAGGCCTGCACAGTGGTTAGAGCACTTTAAAATATGGCCATTTTTTGGAGGCAGCATCATGCAGCGGTTCATTACTTGTAAATGACATGCACACATACAATATGGCCAGGAGATCAGGAAAGCCTGCAGCAGACCACCCACTAATCCGGTTTACAAGGCACCAGATAGTCATGTGAAATATGATTTTACAAACTATTTACAATATGTGGTTCACCGAATGTCACTGTGTAATTCCAGGTACAATAAACGAATACACCCCCTGCTCAGTAGATATGTTTTCAATTTCCAGAACAGCAGCTATTAAATGCACAGTACTTACGAAAAGAAACATAGTGATGAGTATAGACAAACTATAATGCGCAAAATTAAAATAATAGTAAATTATTATTATTTATTTATAGAGCAACATTGTTTCCATGGTGTTGTACATGAGAGAGGGTTACAGACACAAAAAACAAGTGAAAAAAGAACTGGTACAAAGGGGAGAGGACCATGTCCTTGCAGGCTTGCATTCTACTGGGTAATGGGAGGGAGACAGTAGGTTGGGTCAGCTTCGCTGGTGGTAGAGCATCGGCTCAGGTGGTGGAGCGCCAGGTTCGGTGGTGGTGGAGGTCTGGTGGTGATAGTGGAGCACCAGGTGCAGTGGTGGAGCGCCAACTCTGGGGGTGGTGGTGGAGTGCCAGGTCAGGTGGTGGTGCACAAGGTCCGGTGGTGGTGGTGGTGGAACGCCAAGTCCGATGATGGTGGTGGAGCGCCAGCTCTGGTGGCGGTAAGGTCATTGCAGCCTGTAACCTGGTCATTTAGACAGACGTTACATTGTGACACCAGAGCAGAAGACAATCCAATGCAGCAGTGTCCTGATGGTATGTCTTCAGTGAGTCCACTTGTAAGGATCTTGTCATATTAAACATACCGCCTAACATGCCAATCGACTAAGATTCAGTATAACTGTTATTTACATATTGAAATCTCTGCTAATTCTGGGGATCGCAGTCAATAGAGCAGTCCTACTCAGTTACTGACAGCAGGCCTGCGTATTTTTACAAGAAGGCGGTCAACCACGGATTAGGACCACCCTCTTGACTATTCAGCCTAAAATGAGCCACAATAATTCAATGAATAAAATACAAAACATACTTAATCTTTTCCCTTAAACATGTACATCAATCTGTTCAGCTTCTCTAGGTCTGCAATACGCTGTCCTTAGTTTACACATCATTTTCAAGTTCATAAATTACCTTTGAATTCAACCTGAAGATGATTGACACCAATAGTTTTAGTATCACCCTGGTTTTCTCAGCTGCAGTTACAAAACACCATACTTCTACAGAATCGGTCAGCAAGTTATTGCTATGTAATCTAAGAGCATCATGATATAGGTGCAGAGTTTTATTTCAGTGATGTGTCACTTACTAGGCTGTGTGTTGAGGTTTCGCTTAAAATCAGTGGTTTATCAGCAGATGATAATTGTAGGACTAGGTGTCTCCTGCCTCCAAGTCAACTGCTCTGTGTAAGCCCATCTCCACTCTCCACTATCATTATGCAGCGTAATTTCAATCAGTGCTGTGGGCAGGGTCATACAGGGCTCAACATGAGCCCTGCTATATCCACAGAAGAGATAACTGTGATTGTACACAACTGCTGCATCCTGTAAGTGACAATTCTTTAAGGAGGTGGACTGGCAGTCGCTATCCTCTCTGAAGACATCAATGCGTCGTTGTATTGTTATGTGAATTGTGCCTTCATACATAATGTATAAAGTGTACAGTGATGTAATGTAATGTATTGGTGTGATACAGGTGCATCTTAATGAATTAGAATATCATCTAAAAGTTAATTATTTCAGTAATTTAATATAATAGTGCAACACATATTATATAGTCATTATAGAGTGATCTATTTCAAGCATTTATTTATGTTAATGTTGATAATTATGGTTTATAGTCAATGAAAATCCAAAGGTCATTATCTCAGAAAATTAAAGTAGGGAGGATGAAGGGTTAAAAACCGCTCTGCCATATTCCACAAGACATCAAAGGGTGAATATAATATTGATCTATTAGTTAACACATTTGAGGGCTGAATCTGACAGCCCCGGACCGGATTTACAAACAGAATTGGAGGGCTAATATGCCCTCTGGTCCTGTTTGTAGCCGGATGCATCCGAGCTCAGCTGTCCCCTGCGAAGTGGTGCTGAACCGCTTCACAGGGTACAGCTCCCTGGTGATGAAGTTCAGCGTAGCTCACGCTGAACTTCAGCAGCTGGAGTCCGGTTCCTGGATCGGGCCAATCCAGCCCCATAAACTATGTTGGGGAGCGTTGGATTGCCCCGGATCCGGGAGGATCCAATTTGGGGAGATTTTTCTGGGAGAAAAATCCAAATACACCTGGATCCTCCCGGACAGATGGAAACCGGAAGGCAGCTATCTGCCATCCGGCCACATAGCACACTATGGGGCCGAAATCTGATCCGGGGCAGTGCGTAAAAAGACGCGACAAATATGCAGCGTGTAAACACAGCCTTAAAACTGTTGTCACTATTAATGGGAATCAAAAACTATCAGCTTTGGAGCTGCACCCACTACAAATCTGGATTTTTTGGTTTATTCTTTGGCTCATGTAAAGTAGACCTGACAATATTTAATTCTTCTGGAGTGCACTATGGGAAATCTCTTCTCTGGGGTTGTGTGCTTTCACCCCTCCCACCCATATAGCTTAGTATCTGATCTAGAGGTCTAGAATCTGCTGAGTTGTGATTGGCAGAGTCTAGGAGGGAGGAGCGAGGCCTTCAGACAAGACTCTGAAGAAATGCAAAGTTGCACTAAAAGCAGAGATTTCACATACTTCAGTAGCAGTAAATGTGAATATCTCTACAATGAAGAGACGCAGAACAAAATAGAAATTAAAAAAAGAGTTGTGGTTGCTCAAGGTTTCTTTACAAGGTATTTAACTAAAATTTTTGGAGCAAGTGACAGCTTCTCTTTAAAGCTACTTTTAAAAAAAAAAAAAAAAAAAAAAAAAAGAGAGCGAGAGGGAGAGACAAACTCTGACATATATATGTTTATTGAACAAACTTGCATATTCTTTGTTACCATGTAAAAGCAAGCCTCCCTGTGCACCACCGCCCAATTGTGTCCAGTACATGCACTATATACAGTAAAGCAGCTCCTCATATGTTTTTTGATATGTGTGCCTTAGTTAGAGCTGAGATTTTGGCTTTTTAATGAGAAGTACTTTCCTGAACAGACACGGAACTGAAAAGCCATTATAGAGCTTCCTATACACAATTTCAATGTGTTGCCTTTCATCATGGCCTATAGTCCTCTGGTTTGAACATATAATGATGCAGAACCCTTGTTTGTTGTGCTATACAATGGCTGTCAATCTGATTTTCCGGCTAACAGGTTTATAACAATTCAGATCACAACACATTAGATGGTCTTGCTCACTCAGTTATGATCCCCTAGTGAACTTTTAACACACACTACAAGGTCGGGCACGGAACAATACCCCAAGCGTAGAATATTGGACAGCAAAGATTTTACAGGGTGCCAATTCATTTCTGAAACTACTGTACATGGTATAACTTGACTCTGATAAACAGAGGATTTAAGTTAAAGTGAGTACACCTCCAGTTATAGAGATAAATTATAATTGTGCAGGAATGTGAACAGTAATGATCCTTCAACAGCCATTGCAGACTTTACCGATTGTGGTCTATGCTGCGGGCTGCTCCTATTAGTGCAAAGCTTCCTGCTTGGTCTCCTAAACTCCTATATCCTGTAAGGGGGTCAGAATTGTAGAATCACATTATATCCTACAGAGCAGCCTCGACTCCTGGACATAGGAGCATTGCGGTAAGAACAGGGAGCTCAAGTTCCTAGTGTATAGAAATGAGCAGTCTGCAACAGGAACCATGACTGCTCCATGCGGTTACATAAAAAGTAACAACTTTAAAAAAAATAAAAAATTATACTGTCATCCATGATGGAAAGTGATGAAACTTTGTAAATCCCTTTATCAGGGAATTTGTCTTCATTCCATCAAACAAATAAAACTGCACGTGAGTGGCTTCCAAGCCCCTGCTTTTCCCCCCTTCCATTTCCTTTCCTTCAGCTGCATTGATTTCAGAATGCTCTCATTTGGAGTACAGATGATAGCAGTGGTCATCTCCTCTATCCTCCTCTGAGTGATATGTTTATCAGAATCTCCTGCCACACCTTATTCCCAAAGTTAGGGCTGAGACATACTTATGCGAGCTGCATGCGAGTGTGAGTCACCTGGCGAAGCCCCTGCCTCTCTGTGTGGAGCGGATTGTGTTTCTATACAGATCCACGCTCCTGTTCAAAGAGAAAGGGCCGGGGCGGGTAACACATGCGAGAAACTTGCATGCAGCTCCCATGGTGTGTTTCTATCCTTAGTGAGACACATAGACTGAGCTTACCCCTTCATCTGTACTCCAAATGAGTATGTTCTGATATTAATGCAACTAAAGGCAGGCAAATGGACTGGGGAAAAGCAGGGTTTTGAAACTACATCCATTAGGCTGCGTTCACACATTGCGTATTTTGCCGCGTTTTTTTACGCACACTTTTCAAAATACGCAATGTGCCTTTTGTCTGCCTGCAAAGTGAATGGGAAATTCACTTTGCAGTGCAGACATTGCATAAAAGTACGCACTGCGTTTTCCGGGAGAAAGCGCAGCTCCGTAAACAATTGATATGTCAATTGTTTACGCAGCTACTTCTGCGTATTCTCCCAGAGGGGAGGAAGAATCCTGCTTCCTCCTCCCCTCTTTGACAGCTGTGGCCGCCCATTAGATTTCACAGTGTATTAATATACACTGTGAAATCTAAATTAAACAAAAGCAAGTGAATGAAAAATAAAAAAGAATCAATACTTCACCTGTCCGACGCTTTCTCCCGCTGTGCGATCCCCGGTTCCAAGTGAGATGTGTTCTGACAGGACCTGTGGTGATGTCAGAGGGGCGTTCCCGGGCACTCGCGGTCATGTGATACATATCACATGACCGCGAACAGCCAATCAGCGCTGGGAACGCCCCAGGAACGCCCCCCCTCTGACGTCACCACAGGTCTTCTCAGTACACCTCTCACTTGGAACCGGAGAGCGGCAGAAGGCACCAGACAGTGGGAGAAGGCGTCGGACAGGTGAAGTATTCATTCTTTTTTATTTTCCATACATTTGCCTCTGTTTAATTTAGATTTCACAGTGTATATTGTGAGGCACCGCCGGCATGATCCTCATGGCCGGGGCGCGTCACATGCAGGATCAAGGTATGATCCTGTGCACACTGGCCGGTTTGACTGATAATGCTGTGTGAACCAACTGTGAGACACAGGGTTTCATGAGCCTAATGAGTGGCAGTGAGAGTGGGATGAGATCGAGGAAGCCCTAAGGAATAAGGGCTGAGTGCTGACAACCCGGAACACAGGGAGTTAACCTGAGCTGTGTGAAAGGCTGATTATCAGCAGCTAAGGGGGTGTGTCCATGTGGGAGTGGCTGGCACGATAAGAGGGCAACCAGCTGAGTGATTCAGATTAGATCCATTTTCAGCCAGACATCAGCCTGAGAGGATGTGGGCTGATTACCAGCCTGAGAGCTGAGCAGAGCCAGTCTGTGTGAGGGACTGGGAATGCAAGTCCATGCCGCCATGTTGAGATGGTGAAGGGAGCATGCTAGCTCCATGCCGGTGCCGAGGTCCGAGGTTGTGATAGCACCTGGTGGGGAAGCCGTGGCTGAACCCGGTGGAGACTGGTCCGGGCGTGGTGTGAACTACGTCCGGGAAAGGAGCCTTGGGGGACGCTTGGTGGACCCGTTACACAGGTAGCGAGACCCGGATCCGTGCCCGGTAAGACAGCAGTTCCCGTGTAACGGAGTGAGCTGTGTGTGAGTAATGCCAGGCGGGCATAACCGCTATTGGGTCCGACTAGGCAGTCGGTTAAGGACCCGTTGATGTATGTAGGGGCTTAGGTAATAGCTCTGAATGAGAGATGATGGCCTATATGTAAGACCCATGTATAATGATGTGGGGAGAGAGTGACCCAGCTAGTATGGATGATGTTGGAGGCGTTCCGTCCCT
This sequence comes from Allobates femoralis, assembly GCA_033576535.1. NCBI lineage: Eukaryota > Metazoa > Chordata > Amphibia > Anura > Aromobatidae > Allobates > Allobates femoralis. The sequence goes on along the minus strand of JARQOC010000003.1, from coordinate 720,081,754 downwards.
GTGGGACGAGAGGGAGGCTTGCCCTGCTGCTTGCAGAAGGTACCTGTCCCTCAACCACGACCTCTAATGGTGTGGGTGTGCCTGTGGTGCCAGACACAGGGGTAATAGGGCTCCTAGTAGGTAACGGATGAGGTTCCCGTGTACTATGGTTTGCCAGTCCCTGTAATGGGCCATGGAGGAGCCACAGTCCATGGATGATGGGCTGTGAGCGTGTGGAAGATGTATGTGATCCATGGACGTTTGAATGATGGATCACACATGGTATGTAAGGCCCGGTCAGGCAGGAATCCTGACTACGGGGTCATGTTATGTCATCATGCTGGGTGACTAAAGCCAGGCGGCAGGTACCGCCATTGGGACACACAGGGCCCGTTGAGGCGTATGTAATGAAGGTCAGAAGCAGGGGTTACAAAGGGCTCCTAGAGTGGGGACATCATGGTTAAACCAGGTGGACTCTGACCGGGACGTAGGCGGAGATACGTCCGGGAAGGAGCCCCTTGGGGATACATGACATACCCGGTACTCAGGTTGCTCAATCCCTGTTATGAACCCGGAGGGGTCATCGTCGTACTGTAACGTATGTATAGTGTAAGTAGGCCGGAGGCCATAGCCACCACGGGAGCTGTTGGTAGAGCTCCAATGGGGACAGAGATGGTTACAGGTCCCGGGTTACTATAAGACGTTATGTGCAATATAAGTGTTATGTGATGTTAAATGTAAATGTATGGTGTATTTATGTAAAGTGTTTTTAATCAATGTGAGATGTGTCAAACATGCTACCCGGGTTCTGTTGTAATATGTGAAAATAAACGGGTAGACATTGGTTAAACTTATAAACACGTGTTTGTTGTCGTTTTGCAAGCGGGGTCCCCGGTTGCTACCTCACAATATTAATACACTGTGAAATCTAATGGGGCTGTCACAGAGAGGAGGAGGAAGCAGGATTTTTCCTCCCCTCTGTGACATCACTGCGCTTTCTGGAGTAAAGAAAGCGCAGTGTGTGAAAGCCCCTGCGTATTTTGTTGCGCTTTTTTGCGCGGCCGAAAAACGCGGCAAAAAGTGCGCGCAAAAAAGCGCAGCAAAATACGCAAATGTGTGAACGTAGCCTTAATTATTTTTTTTTACAGGGGTAAAGACAAATCCCCTAATAAAGTCATATGCAAAATTTCAAACCTTTACATCCTCGACAAAATTCTTAAAAAAAATAAGAGTTATTCTAAGTTGAAAACGCTGACTAAGGCATTTACAATAAAACTTTACTGTAGGAATCAGCTACTACAGTACAATATGCTGCACCATTTATGTGTGTAATTCCCAGGCAGAAAATCCTGTTTACGTGGCCTGTGGGAAGGTATTGAAGGTATCGATCTCTTAAAGGCCCGTCACACGGGGCAACATCGCCACCAATTACATAGGCGACGTAGAGGCGTGGCCTATCGGCAGCGACATAGCCCCTACGTTGCCTCATGTAAAGGGGTGATGACGGCGCCGCCGGGAGGTCGCCTGGTTTCAGATGTGCACACATCACCCCATGTAACCGGTCGCCAGCGACTCGTCAGGCGATGGGAGTCATAAGCTCCCATTGTCCTGCATCGCCGCTGGGGTTTTCAGACACCCCGGCGGCGATGCCGCCTGTCAGCTTGCTGGCGCAGCGCTGGAGACGTCGCCCCATGTAAATGGGGGACGGCAACGCTGGCGGGGCGCCAAAAACATGTGCGCACTCGCCAGTCGCCGCAGACATCTCCAGCCCTGTCGCCAGGTGTGACGGGGCCTTTAAGGTATGACATTCTCTTTAAGGGTGGCTCTTTTTAGGACAGGTCTTATATAAACTTTTATACCAAATAGAACTAAAAATATTGTTTCAAATGGTTAATAGCTGATATCAAAGTATACACTAGACACAGTTACAATCTTCCTGCTCGATTACCAAGATGGGTGACCATTGTGTGTACCAGTAAATACATCAGGGGCAGTTAGTATTTGCTATCGGGGCAAGAAAAGACATTAGGAGGCATGCGATTATCATAAGTGGAGCTAACAAACGAGCAGTCTACTATATTCTGTTATCAGCCATTAACTAGCAGGACATGAAAGGTCTGATTTTTATACAGTATCAGCCAATAAGAGGGATATGCCAAAAGTAACAGATTATCCCTACACATGATAAGAAAGCCGCGACCTGTGATGTTATGCACTTGCTTTTCCCATGTACCACACTCCACCTCCACATGAATCTCCATCTTCTATTTTATAATTGTGAGTTTCAGCTGCTCCGTATGATTGTTCAGATATTCCTATCATTAAGGTAAGTGGAGGCCCCACTACAGTGAGTCTGCACTTTTGACTTAGGAGGGCTGTGGATGGGGTTCCTACCTCCATGTAGACTTGTTATATTCCAGCTAGACAAAAAAGGGAACAGTCAGACGTCCTCGTGTACCAGTTCTCTCCGTCCTCTTCTTGTACCTCTGAGGCTGGGTTTCCATAATGAGCTTTTGCTGTTGCAGTATTTCTATACGATTTCAGCACGTATTGTGCAAATTAAGTTACTGGCCATTTTTTTTTTTCCTACATGCCTCTTTATAGTTTTTTTTGTATTAAAGAAATGTGCGTTTTTTTCATTCTTCCTGGAATTTTACATAACCTTATTAATACATTTATTTATGGAGCATGTGCATCATCTATGGGACTGTCAACATCCATTTTGTGGACTGACTGGTCTGACCCAAAATATGGAGAAATCTTCAATATTGATCAGTCAAGATTCAAAACTCGCTAATGCAATTCTATTGATCAATGAAAAAAAATTCAGACAACACTCATGTACTGTCCATTTACCATGGACTGATAGAAAAAGCTTGAGAAACTGTCATCAGTTTTGTTTTGTTTTTTTACATAAGAAAAACTGATTAAACTGATGTTATAAACGGACCCTGACCAACCATTTTTTGTATACAGGAAAAATTCTTGAAGTCTGAATGAGGCCTCAGGCTATGTTCACATAGGACGTTTTTGGTGCTGCATTTTCTTTTCTCAACTGCCTCAAAAATGGATCAGTCACTGCGTCTGTAGCAAAGTGAATGGGATTTTCAATTTGCTGTCCAGACGCTGCGTATTTTGACTGCTGCATTAGTGATGTAGAAAGCGCATCCAGAGAGTAATGAGAGTCAATAAGTGCTGTTTTTCTGCTCGCTTTCCACACCACAAACCCTCCATTACTTACCCTCCCTGGCGATCCCAGCGATGTCTTCCTTCTGAGCACCGGCAGGACCTGCAGCTACAGACAGGACCTGCCCATGTGACTCTTGCCTGAGAGTCACATGGTGCAAGGTCCTGCAAGAACCAAACCCAAGTACCCGAAGGTCCTCCCAATGCCCGGAAGGAAGACATCACCGGGGTTCACTGTGGGATCCCTGGGAAAAATAAGAAAGTACCGTATACGTGTGTCTCCATCTGTTTGTCTGTCTGGAGACAGAAAAAGACGATGCATTTGTGATGTTTATTGCAAAAAGTCCATTTTTTTGGTACAGAAACTGCACCAAAAACAGATCAACAAAAAATGGAGCACAAACACTGTTGAAGGAGGCCTTAAAGTGATGTTTGTGACGTAGGAGACAGGGGGATGGAGGAGGAGAGGATATTCTGTGCATACTACATGCAGGAGGATGACATGGTTCTAAAAAGGCTGCTAATTATTAATTTATCTGGTTTTAGTTGACAGGGCAGTTCAGAAGCTCATTCCGCTGTTGCTGCAAATAAAACACTGTGCAGCAAGGCTGGCAATGACGGACTTATAATGTCCATGTACAATTCATACAACTGAATTTCCACAAATTATTAGTGTGCCATAAACAAACTGCATGCATCAGCAGAATTGCTCCCCAATGAACTAGATAGATAAACTGTGCCAATGAGATAAGGAAATCCACAGCTGCAGTAACATCTGCTATCCGGACAGGTCCCGATGTCAGACATAGTGCCTGACAACTGTAGAGGCCGCACTGACCAAGAACAGCGCCCCCTTCTTTTTGTGTTGAGTGGGGTCCCGGCAGTAGAACTTCATGTCGTGTCTCTCATATACTATTGTCATATCATAAAAGTTTAAGACTTATGCTTAGGGTTATTTTTTGATTTTCAGTGGAAAGTCATTTCTTAGGAGAAACAAATATCCTCGGTGGTTATAAATGAGAAAACCACAGACAGGCTTTTAGTGGATGAATCATTTTCCATTCCTATGAATATACTGCTCCCTGGTTATCTCACAGGTCTGCACAGCTAATAAATATATATTTTATGCGAGGAAACCTTCACAAATGATAAGGCGCTCTGCTGTGAGCGTTCCAGGCCTGGCCTTTTATGTCACGCCGTACAACTGTCCTGTTTAATTGAGATTTTCATAACAACAGATAGGCAAAGCCAATAGGGAACAAACATCTGTCCCATTTGTTTTTATGGGAAGTAGAGAAGGCTGCATCTTGTTAAACACATCATTACCTTGTTTTATTTTCACTTTAGCGGAGGCACCACTGGCCATAATCAGCTTTACACAGCGTTCCAGTCCTGACGCTGGGTCCTGTGCATCTTTTATGGGGTGTACGGTGAAGACAGGCTGGATAAAAACACCAGAACACCAGGGAAATCAGACAAACAAAACCCGCACATAAATGAAGCCCAGGAGAGATCCTCAGACGCTTTCTTATGTCTTCTCATAAACAAGTAAAAAAAAAAGTATGTCTACATATGTCTGAGAAATATCACATAAAAAGTGTCCTAGGCATTTATAGAGAACATCCAGAACTTATTACAAGATAGAATATGCACATTTTAATCATCTACTAATTTATTTTAGAAAATGAATATGAATCTCCTGAGGCTGCATTCTCAAATATAGTCACATGGGGGCAGCAATGAGATAAGTCCATTGTATAAAGCCTGAAATCAGCAATAATCTTTATTGAAAGGAAGCCCCATTTCTCCCCAGTGGATGATAGAGGAATGGGCGTGTGATTTGCTACCAGTCTAATAAAGAAGCAGGAAAATAAACTCCCCAGATGATGAACTATGAAATAATCAACAAAATATAAGGCAAACTGTTTTGGGACTGCCGACGAGCAGAAATAACCTGGGAGTTTCCTGCAATGTATTCAGAGATGGCTGCTTATCAGCTAAAGAAGTAAGATTTGGCTAATTCTATATAGGGTGGATGTAGAAGCACACTGGAGTACACTCAGTCCCTGATATATGAACATCCGACTCCCACACGACTCATAGATATGAACATAAGATGTAAAAAACAAACTAACCTAATTGCTCACTTATCTGGCCGCTCCACTGCTCACTGCCTGATCTTTTTAAGGGTGGAGACAATCTCGCGAGTGCAATGTGAGAAAAACTCGCATTGCACTCGGACCAGTATAACTACATGTTTCAGGTCACATTAGTGTGTTTTCAACGCACTGAACTGGAATTGCGAGTCAAATGTGAGTTCAATCGCAGCATGCTCAGATTGAACGTGATTTTGACTTTCGAGTCGCCAATGAAAGTATATGTGAGTCAGGCCAGCAGGGAAGGGGTTACTGGGATACCGGGACGATGGCTTCGGTGGGGGATCATGGCTGTAGGGTCCCGGTTCCATGCCCTGGGCACTCAATTGGCTGATGGGGATGAGGGGGAACTTGGGGATAGGAAAAGGTGACGCCACCTGTGGTACTTGGTAATGTGGTTACCAGCACTGCAGCCGGCCGCTGAGGTGATGGTGAAGCAGCTTTGGTAGTATAGCTCCCCACAGGCGGAGCTTTACCTCAGGGCAGTGTAGAGACCTTTTCGGGCGATGAATAATGATGCCGGAGACTAGATTAGCTCAAACAGTTGTTTACTGGTACCAGATGATAAAGGTACACGGTACAGTCGGGTTCACTGACTGTTGCAATCGTGGATTTTGGAGGCTTTTACAGAGTCTATCAGAGATGTCCCTCCGATCACTTTCCCAGTCGCTTCTCTCCCACACTAGAGTCTGGTTACTGGTCCCCAGGTCTGTTGCCGTAAGTCCTTGTTACCTCTTGGGTCTTGGACCTAGCTTTGGGACAGAGGTTAGGCTCCTTGATGGGTGTCGTGGCTCCGTTATGAGGGCCCACAACTTGCTTGTCTGCGGTTTGGGCTAAACCTAATCAAACCGCCTCGGCTCCAGAATACCGGTGTTGACCTGGGCACTCAAGACGGCTCCAACTAGACCTGAAGTGTCCCCCTTATTTGTCTGGGTCACCTCTCTCCTTAGAAGTGCCCTCCTGTCACGGCTGCAGAGTCCCCTTTCTCCTCTTCTGTCACCGTCTGACTGACTTGTGTGTCACTGTCACTTCACGTCTCCTGCTCTTCTAAGCTCCACCCCCCTGGGATCTACTGAATACCAGTCCCCTGTGCTAAGGTGTGTTATGAGCATGCTTGTGTGCAGACTCTGTGTTTCCTCCTCATCCACAACTACGGAGATACCACACCTTCTGTTTGGAGTGCAGTACCTCCCTATGGCGTCCTGCCAGAGGGGCGCCACAAATGGGTGTGAGAAAATCTCGCAACCATACAGCACACTGTGTGATTTAATAGCATGGTTTTTCCCATGCTGATGAAAGTTAGACAGTAATGTCAGATAGATATATAGATGTATACAGCAATCGGTAGTTATAATAGCTAGATCGGCTTTACCGCTGCTGCTGTCAAAGCAGCGGTGTTTGAATTTCCTGGGTTGCTGGCAGATCAGCCAATCAGCTTTACCACTTATTTCACAGCTGCAGTGTTTGAATTTCCCAGGTTACTGGCAGATTAGCCAATGCAGCCACATAGGCTAATCTGCCAGTAAGGCTGGCTTCACACCACAGTTTATGCCTGTCAGGGTGTATCCTGTTTTTGCAGGATCACCCCGACAGCACCGGATAGCACTGAAGTTTGCTCGCCTGGTTTTCTAAGCATGCTGTTATTCAAATCCGATCCAGGAAACGATCCGATTTTTTCCCGGATTCAGTGCCCATAACATGGGAGTCTACAGGCACCAGATCCAGGAAAAATCTAATTGTTTCCCGGATTCAATTTGCATGACAGCATGCTTAGAAATCCAGGCGAGCAAACTTAAGCACCATGGACAGCACTAACATCCAGCACAGGCTGACTTCAGCACAAAGGACAGCTGCACAAAATGAACCTGGCAAAAACTGTGCTACTAACTCGCACCACACTCGCATGAACACGCATGCAAACACACCACATACGCACGACAATACAGACAGCACTCGCATGACTGTCATGCATCAAAAATAAATGCTCAGTTTTTGATGCATGATAGTGTGCCTCCACCCTACCACTGAATGTGGCACATCCAAGGCCTTTTCATTATATAGCAGGAGTTATTGCTGCATCCAGGACTCGGAGGACACTGCAAGGCATAACGTTCTGATGTTGTGATGTCAAGACATATGTCGAGATCTTAAAGGGACACTGTCAGGTCATTTTTCAGTATGATACGAATATTACCCTTGAATAGGGCCTTGGCAGACCTTTTAAAAACATGTAAAATCATTATTGTACCATTTGTAGTTTCCATGTTATCAGCATTGTCAGACCCTTCAGAGAGCTGGTGCATTAATCCTGTTCCATTATAAGCAGAGACGATTAGTCCTGGCTGTATAAACTGTCATGTAATTATGCACTCCCTCTCAGCAGCTCTCTCCTTCCTCCTTCCTCTGCTCTCAGTGCTGTGTGGTTTCACTTTCTGGAGCTACTCTGTTCTGTTCAGGAGGGAGAGAGCTACAGGTTTGCCTTATCTGATCTAGACTCCATTTGTTTCTGTATAAAAGAATCCCTGCTGTGCTGTGAGAGATCCTGTATTTATCTGATCTCTTGGTTTTGCTGCAAAGACAGCAGAGAGGAGGATACAGCCCCCACCACCACCACTGATCTCCTGTGCTGTGATGTGACATGCATAATCATCCTATGGGAAGGGGACAGCAGAGAAGTAAGTGGATCATTCACTGTGAGTGACCGATGGAATGATTCTCTTTATTTGAAGTTTACAGAAGACAGGAAGGGAAAACAAATAAAATAAATATATCAATAGAGAGAGTTTAGAGAGATGAATTAGAAAATGATAGCAGTTACATATGGATTTTTGACCTGGCAGTTTTCCTTTAAGGCATGGTCAAAAGTCCTGGCCTATAGTGAAGAGGTCAGAGATGTGACGCACAACGGAAAAAGAAGAATGGATGGCAAGCAACAAATACCGGGGCAGAGAGCTTAGCGAGGAGTTGTGTATTGGGGAGTTTGCCAGCCCTTTTCCAATTTACACCCAAATTTGGCTTATAAACAAACCTACAAAATCAATCTAGTTTGTAATCCAGGGATTGTGTCTGTATACAGTTAACAGCATAGCAATAGGAGCTTTAGAGGCAGCAGATACACCCAGATCTTGATACCTCAGAGCGTTTAAAAGTTCCAGTGGGAGCAAAAGAAAGTAATAAAAGCAGTAGCATATTTTTGGGACTATAAGATGCACCAGACCATAATACCATAAGGGGCACAGTGATCTGCTGCTGAAACATATGGGCGTAATGTCCGGCCCTGACATCACCTCCCTACTCTCCAAAATCCCACAATGCCTTTCCGCCATCTCATCCTTCTTCTCTGCTCGCTTCCTTAAACTCAACATGGACAAAACTGAATTCATAGTCTTCCCCCCAAGAAATTCCACCCCACCTCCCAACCTATCCATCTGCATCAACGACAGCACCCTCTCCCCAGTCCCCCAAGCCAAGTGCCTCGGGGTAATCCTTGACTCCTGCCTATCCTTCAAGCCCCACATCGAGGCCCTCACCACATCCCTCCTGGCTCCAGCTCAAGAACATCTCGCGGATCCGCTCCTTCCTCACCCACGACACCGCTAAAACACTCATTCATGCTCTTATCTCCCGCCTTGACTACTGCAACCTCCTTCTCAATGGCCTCCCGGCTAACTCCCTCACACCTCTCCAGTCTATCCTCAACTCCGCTGCCCGAATCATCTACCTGTCCTCCCGCTACTCCCCTGTCTCCCCCCTCTGCCAAGCCCTTCACTGGCTCCCCGTCTCCAAGAGATCCCAATTCAAAACACTAACCATGGCGTACAAAGCCATACACAACCTGGCCCCACCATACATCTCTGACCTGGTCTCCCGATACCTACCCTCACGCAACCTCCGCTCCTCCCAAGAACTCCTCCTCTGCTCCCCCCTCATCACCTCTTCGCACAACCGCGTCCAGGACTTCTCCCGGGCATCTGCCTTACTCTGGTACCCCCTGCCCGCACACGTCAGACACTCTCCTACCCTGAGTAGCTTCAAGTGTCACCTGATGACTCACCTATTCCGTCAAGCCTACAACCTGCCATGAGACCCAGGCGACCGCCCCATACCTGACATTCCCCCATCCTACTGTATCCTAACCTGCCCTCATAGACTGTGGAGCCCTCGTGGACAGGGTCCCTGCCCCTCCTGTACCTGTATGTCCTAATAGCCTAGATTTAGTGTACTTGTTCTTGTCTCCCTTATCCTCATGTAAAGCGACATGGTACCTAATGGCGCTATATAAATAAATAATAATAATAATAATGTCCACAAATTCTGTACTAAAGTCCCCCATCCTGTGCCCCTACCAGGTATATGTGTGTCCATCCTGGTATATGTTCCCCAGTCTGATATATATGCTCTTCATCTTGGTAATGATGCTCCATCCTGGTATATGTGCCTCAAACTGGTATATGATCCCCTATCCAGATATATATGATCCCCCATCTTGGAATATGGCCCCCATCATAGCGCACAGATAAAAAAAATGAAACGATTATTGTCCCCATCCATCCACTCCACTGCAACGTGACATCCTCAGCAGCTGACCAGTGTGTAAGCGCACAGCACATGACATCACTGGTATGCCCATTCCGCTGTCAGCTGCCTGCATGAGAAGAGGTTGTTGTGCTATAGACAGCAAGTATAAACACCCGTTCACTGCCGGTATATTAACTGCTCCCATGCCCTGGGTATTGTGCATGGGAAGCTGTGAATACCATTTTCTTTTATAGAGGGCATATGTGAGCGCCTGCGGTTGCAGCAGTGGCAGGTGATCGCGTGTGCCCGCTGTTTAAAAAAAACAAAGTTATAGGCACTGCTCCCCCACCCATCATCCCACCCACCTTTCAGCGCCGACTTCAGTGCTGAGAGGTGATGGGTGGGGGGAGCAGTGCACATTAACTTTTCATAACGGGGCAGACTCCGCCGTTGATCCGCACATACCTGCAGTAATCCGCTCCACCGCCGATGCCCCCCACAGCCACAGCCAAGTACCAAACATCCAGACTAAAAGACTTGGGGGACAAAGTGCATCTTATAGTCCAAAAAATATGGTATATTCAGCTTTATACCTATACTGAATTGATGGCCTAATGGCATAAATAATCTTTCAAATGAAATTCCCAGCAAAATGAAAAAATAGCCATACTTAAATTTTGTACTAGATCCCGGGAGCTACAAATTGCTGTCATAAAACTTATGCATTCTACAAACAGCAATCTATGGCATCTGTAAGTGAAAAGTAACTCCGATTTGCAATGGTGCATCCCACCCACATTTCGATTGCATGGTGCATCCCATCCACATTTTCGATTTGCCATGGTGCATCCACCCCACATTTTCCGATTTGCCATGGTGCATCCCATCCCACATTTCCGATTTGCCATGGTGCATCCCACCCCACATTTTCCGATTTGCCATGGTGCATCCCATCCCACATTTTCCGATTTGCCATGGTGCATCCCACCCCACATTTTCCGATTTGCATGGTGCATCCACCCCACATTTTAAATATTTACCCAGGTCAAAGTGTGCAGCTGTACTTTTTTCCTCATAAAAACAAGGCACTGTAAGAGGGTGGTCTAGGTGGTCTTGTTCCTGACCCTGAAGACACCAATCACACTATTGTCTTGAACTGTGAAGTACAGTATGATAAGCAAAGTTATTTAAAATAATGCATAATACTGTATTTATTAGGTGTACGGCAATTTATAAATGTATCAGTGTTGGTAATGTGTAAGGTATTACAATGTAAAAAAAAGATAAGATATGTAAAATATAAGATAGAACTTTATTGCAGCATGTTTCTAGATAGTAAGTACTGCCCAGCAATAGGATGACTGCAGAGGTAGGAATAGTTAAGCTTTGGACTAGCCCACAATGGGAAGGGTTAGTTCATAGGGTAAGTGACTGTTTCCTGGTAAGAGATTAGACAGGGTTTGAACACAGTCGGACTGATTCTCCTGGAACATCTGAAGTACAAGGCTTGATTACGGTGATTTATGGCAGGCACCTTAACCCTTTCCTCTTGGAGAAGAATATAAGTGAAACCCCAGAGAAAAGAGATTATGGACTCTGAAAATATTGAAGACCTGGGCTAGGATACCTTGAAACTTGTAGGACCAGTAATAACAGTGGTATGCTATGCGGGACAGAAAGTAAACCTTTAAGTGTACTGTACCATAAAACACACTTGTGGAAAGTTATGTGCCTGTTATTATGTGTTTTAAATAGATGATAATGGATTGTTAGTGTAAATGTCATTTTATTTAAAAAAAAATAAATATACAAAAACCCAATAATGCACTGGTTGTTAATGATGGGTCACATAGCAGCTAAGGTAATAATTTTTTATGCCATATGACTTATTTTGACACATTTTTCTGTGGTGTTTTAAAAGCTGCATTTTCTGTCTGCGTGGGAGTGGCCAGCAGCTGATACCACTGTGTGTGAGAGTAGGCTGATAGTGAGCTGTGTGAGGAGTCAGCAGACAAGGGGTTTACAGAGACTGCTGTGTGCAGACAGATGACAGAACAGAGAAGCATGTAAAGAGTTAACATCCTGACATTGCTCACCTCTGTGCTATAATGTCTGCTTATGAGCTGCAGTCACACAGTGTAGGCCCCGCCCCTCCCCTTATCTTATTACATGGCCCGTATTCACTGTGAAGACGGATGTGACACAGAGTCAGCTTCACACACAGTGCAGTGGGGACACCTCGTGGAAGGTTTATGAATGGTAACCAGCCAGAATTGTCTAAGTAACTATATTACAAAGTTTATTAAAATCATTTGCTCTATATTATTATTAAATAAAAATTTAAATGGCAGATACACTTTAAATAAATTATTTTGCATGAAATAAACTGGGTGTCCTCTGATTAGTGCAGCAGCTCCTGAAATGAAAGATTTGGAGAAAGTGGAGGACTGTGGTCAACATGTGAGTGCAACGCAACCCACAGAGCGCCACACATTTAATCAGGGCATGAATTTTCTGTAGAGTGCTGGGACAACAGAGCAGCAGCTCGCCCATGATTACTGCCCCGGGCACCCTCACAGTACAGTCTTCTCTCCTGAACTTACGGTAAGTATATAAGTGTATAGGGATACTTAGTAATGGCTGATACAAATACAGCGATATTCCTGTATACATATCGTATAATATGCTTTTGTACGTCCTATACAACATACAGTATTACAAAGTACATGCAATACTAAAAACATTAATAAAAGATAACTCTGACCAGTAGCAAACTCTTCCACTTAAAATGTGAAGAAAAGATCAATAAATCCATTTTCTATTTCATGGCACACGGTGATTACATCTGAAACGTGACACTAATCTCAGTATTTCTAAATTATATTGTAACAGACTAGAAATTTACAATGTGGGGGCTGACGAGCAGGTTCTCTTTATTCATTCCCTGCAGGACAGAGCTCCAAGACAGTCTGACATAAGCAGAGGCATACTTTGTAAATCCTCTCTGCCTGTGTATCCCTGTGCCCTATACCCAACCCCAATCACTATCTCCCCAAGAAAGCCGATGTATTTGATACGGCAAGGGCTGGGGGGGGGGGGGAAACTCGGTCACCGGGTCTGCTGAGTAGGAGTCACGGTGGACGGGGTCCCGTGCCGTGCCCTGGGGATCATTTGAAGGGGGGTGAAGGAATTTACAGGGGAATGTGACGCCACCTGTAGTGTCCGGTAATTTGGTACCGGCGCTGCCAGCTGGCCGCTGAGGTGATGGATGGGGCAGCAAAGTGTGGTACAGCTCCCCACAGGTGGAGCTTTACCTCAGGCAGCAATAAAGGAAAGATGGTGAGGGAGGGCAGTGATGGAGAATGATGGAGAAGAAGGGCAGTCATGAGGTCCTTTCTGGCACAATGGTGAATTATAGCTGTTAAACAGGCACACAGACACACAGGGATGGTTGTTTCGGTACCTTTTTACTGGTGGTCACATAACAGGTACAATCCAGAGTACTAACCAGGTCCCTGGTGCAATTTAGGACTAACACCTTGGAAGGTTATGAGGCCTCCTTTATCTTTGTGCTCTGCCTTAAGGGATGAGCCCTGCCTGAGCCTGAACCCTCCACTTCTTTAATATCTTTAAACTAACAATGAGGTCCTCTGCGGGGTCCCGATTCCTCCTGTGGCCTCTGGTCCTATGTTTGATTAGTTTAATGTCTCTTTTTCTGTATTTTCAGGGTTAAACTCCTCCTGAGTTAGCTGGGCTTTCTACTGCGGCTCTGCAGGCCTGCAGCATCGGACTCCAGAGTCCGGTTGTGCTAAAGGGGTATATTTTCAGTCCCCTGTCCTTGTTCCCTATCTCCTCTACTTGCCTCCGGCCCCTTCCCGGGGGTATGAACAGCCGACCATCGTCCCTTGGTCCTGGCCTATATCTCTCACCAGAGACCAGCAGCTCTGCCTCCTCCTTTCTCCTCTTCTCACACAAACTAACTGCCAACTGTCTCCTGGACTAACTGTCTCCTCCTCTCAGCCTGGATCTTCTTAAAGGGAACTGACTTAATGCAGCCAGTAGAGCTCCCCCTTCAGGTCTGGAGTGGTAGGTGGTGTGTGCTGAGCAAACCAAGGTGTCAGTCCTTCCTTGCATCAGTGTAACCTGTGGCCATCCCCTGCAGGGGTGCCACATATTTAAAGAGGAAACAAGAAAGGAGGATACAGGCATTGATAGGAAATACTAGCCCGATGAACAAACAAATGGGTAAAGTTACACTGCCGCCCTTTCTACCTGGTTATGGAAAAGCCCTTTCATCCAGCACCAGTTTGTTTAACCCCTTTACCCACAGACGATTTAATGTTTTCATTTTTTCCTCCTCTTTTTTATGAGCCATAACTTTTTTTTGAGAGAGAGAATCAGACGATTAAAAAAACTTGGATATGGCGTCAGCTCTGTAGTATTTCTCAGCTGGGTGATACGCGACGATTAAATCAAAGCTGAGAAAAAAGCAACCCGAGCTTGGTAGGTATTTATCCTATCAGGAGGCCAAAGATATCCAGGTTTGTGTGGTCCTTGTACATGGTCACAGGGAAACTAGCTCCTTCAAAATGATGTCACCATTTTTCAAAGCCCATTTTTATGTCTAAAGGCCACATCACACGCTTCAATATCGCTGACGACATCGTTAAATGTCACGTGTTTGGTGACGCACGAACGATGTCGTGAACAACATCGTAGTGTGTAACACCGCGATGTCACCAGCTAAATTTAACGATCCTTTAATGGATAGTTCAACCCAGATTTGTGAACATGTTCTCACATCTGGTGATGAACATTCCTTCAACCTGCAGGATCGTGCTGTGTGACACCGCGATGAACGATCTCCGAGCGGCACAGCCTATGTGAGCATGTAGTGTATTTGGAAGTCCAGATACTGGATCTAAATCTGGATACTGGATCTAAATCAACTGGCAACGCTGAGTCCATAGACAATATGGAAAGGAGTCTGCTGCTTACTGAACAGCTGCTCAAGGGATAGATGTGGGGGAGGATGGTAGCATGGAGCTGCAGGACTGTGAGGAAGCTAGCTTGGTGACAGTTAGAAGGCGGGGTAGAGGGTAGAGTGCCAGGGAGGCTAGCCCTGATCTGCACACCCCAATAAATTTGCTAAGTTGGCAGATGAGGGGGGTGTCAGTACAGGGATAGCACTGCTGCAGCAGGGCATGTCCTCTGAAAGCCGGAGGAGTGTCAGCTCCAGTAAGGGGAAAACAGGAGAGAAGGGCAGGCCAGACAGGTGCTGGTAGTGGGGGACTCAATTATTAGGGGAACAGATAGGGCAATCTGTCTGTCACAAAGACAGGGATCGCCGAAGAGTGTGCTGCCTACCTGGCGCTCGAGTCCGGCACATCGCTGATCGGGTTGACAGATTACTGGGAGGGGCTGGTGAGGACCCAGCGGTTATGGTGGACATTGGCACAAATGACAAAGTTAAAGGTAGGTGGAAGATCCTTAAAGATGATTTCAGGGAATTAGGCTGCAAGCTTAAGGCAAGGACCTCTAAGGTAGTATTCTCTGAAATACTGCCTGTACCACATGCCGCACCAGATAGGCAACGGG
This sequence comes from Allobates femoralis, assembly GCA_033576535.1. NCBI lineage: Eukaryota > Metazoa > Chordata > Amphibia > Anura > Aromobatidae > Allobates > Allobates femoralis. The sequence continues at coordinate 720,066,317 of JARQOC010000003.1, read as the reverse complement.
AGATTAGGGAGATAAATAAGTGGCTCAGCAATTGGTGTAGAAAGGAGGGGCTTGGGTTCCTGGAGAACTGGGCCAACTTCTCTGTTGGCTACAGGTTCTATGCTAGGGACGGGCTGTATCTCAATGGGGAGGGTGCAGCTGTGCTGGGGGAGAAAACGGCTAGGATGTTGGAAGAGTGTTTAAACTAGAGATTGGGGGGAGGGTTTTCATTATACAGGAGGGGAAGATAGTGTAAATAGTAACCTGGGCACAAGTAATGAAATTGGGGGTGGCATGGGGGGTGGGGTTAGAACAGTCAATATAGTAGGAAGGAATAGAGGTAAAGAGAGATGCATAAAGTGCATGTACACGAAATCCAGAAGCCTCACCAACAAAATGGAGGAATTAGAATTGATTTTGTTGGAAAATAATTATGACATGGTTGGGATATCGGAGACATGGCTGAACGAGAACCATGACGGGGCTGTTAATTTAAAGGGCTATAGTCTTTTCAGAAATGACCGTACAAATAAGCGAGGGGGAGGGTGTATGTTTATACGTAAAATCATCCTTAAAACCCATCCTGCGTGATAATATAGGTGAATCTAATGGAAATGTAGAGTCCCTGTGGGTGGAGATAAGGGGAGGGGGAAAAATAATAAATTACTGATAGGGGTCTGTTATAAGTCTCCAACAATAATGGAAGTGGAGGAGAATATCCTCATAAAGCAAATAGATGAAGCGGCGACTCAGGGAGAAGTCATTATTATGGGGGACTTCAACTACCCTGAAATACATTGGGGAACAGAAACCTGCAGTTCCAGCAAAGGTAATAGGTTTTTGACAACTAAGAAAGACAATTATCTTTCACAACTGGTTCAGGACCCAACAAGAAGGGGGGCACTGCTCGACCTAATATTAACCAACAGGCCGGACCGCATATCACATTTACGGGTTGGAGGTCACTTGGGTAATAGTGATCATAAAATAATAAGTTTTCAGGTATCCTTTAATAAGATGTGTAGTACAGGAGCCACAAGGACACTAAACGTCAGGAAGGCAAATTTCCAACGGTTGAGAGATGATCAATCAGTGCAATAAACTGATGTCCTGAGACATAAAAGTACACAAAGCAAATGGGAGATGTTTATTAGCATCCTGAATAGGGCCTGTGCACAATATATACTCTATGGGAATAAGCATGCTAGAAATAGGAAGAAACCACTATGGGTAAATAAAGCGGTAAGAGGCGCAATAAGTGACAAAAAGAAAGCATTTAGGGAATTAAAGCAAGTAGGTAGCGATGAGGCATTAAATAAATACAGAAAATTAAATAACATTTGTAAAAAGCAAATCAAAACACCAAAGATTGAGACAGAGAGACTCAATGCCAGAGAAAGTAAAAATAATCCCAAAATATTTTTTAACTACATAAATAGTAAGAAACTAAAAAATGATTGTGTTGGCCCCTTGAAAAATAATCTGGGTAAACAGTATTTACACAAGAAAATGCCATGACAGACAGTATGATCAGTGATAACAAAAACTCTCAATTAAATGTCACCTGCTTAACCCAGCAGGAAGTACAGCATCGTCTAAAAATCACTAAATTGACAAATTCCCGGGCCCGGATGGGATAATTCCTGCAGCACTCTGGGGTGTAAGTACTGTCATAGATAAACCATTATTTTTAATATTTAAAGATTCCATAATAACAGAATCTGTACCACAGGACTGGTGTATAGCAAATGTGGTGCCAATATTCAAAAAGGGGACAAAAACTGAACTTGGAAATTATATGCTAGTAAGCTTAACCTCTACTGAGTGTAAAATTCTAGAGGGTTTTCTAAGAGATCCTATACTGGAGTATCTGAAGAAAAATAACCTCATGACCCAACATCAACATGGGTTTACAAGGGACCGTTCCTGTCAAACTAATCTGATAAGCTTCTATGATGAAGTAAGTTCTGGACTGGACCAAAGAAAATGCAGTGGACGTGGTGTATATTGACTTTTCAAAAGCTTTTGATACGGTGCCACACAAAAGGTTGATGCATAAAATGAGAGCAATGGGGATAGGGGAAAATATTTGTAAGTGGGTTAAGAACTGGCTTAGTGATAGGAAACAAAGGGTGGTCATTAATGGAACACGCTCAGAATGGGTCATAGTTAACAGTGGGATACCACAGGGGTCAGTGTTGGGCCTGCTTCGCTTTAATATATTTATTAATGACCTTGTAGGGGGCATACAGAGTAGAATCTCAATATTTGCAGATGACACTAAACTCTGCAGGGTAATCAATACAGAGGAGGACAATTTTATATTACAGGAGGATTTATGTAAACTGGAAGCTTGGGCTGATAAATAGCAAATGAGCTTTAATGGGGATAAATGTAAGGTCATGCACTTGGGCAGAGGAAATAAAATGTATAATTATGTGCTTAATTGTAAAACACTGGGCAAAAGTATCACTGGAAAAGATCTGGGTGTATGGGTAGATGACAAACTCACATTTAGTGGCCAGTGTCAGGCAGCTGCTGCAAAGGCAAATAAAATAATGGGATGCATTAAAAGAGGCATAGATGCTCACGATGAGAACATAATTTTACCTCTATACAAGTCACTAGTGCGACCACACTTAGAATAGTGTACAATTCTGTTCTCTGGTGTATAAGAAAGACATAGCTGAACTAGAGCGGGTGCAGAGAAGAATGAGCAAGGTTATTAGAGGACTGAGGGGTCTGCAATACCAAGACAGGTTATTAAACTTGGGGTTATTTAGCTTGGAAAAACGAAGGCTTAGGGGTGATCTTATAATAATGTATAAATGGAATAGTACAGAGAACTTTCTAATGATCTCTTTACTCTTAGGCCTCTTGCACACTATTTGCGGTGCTGCGGAGTTAATTGCGGCTGTCAGTGCGGAGTCTATTGCGGACGCTATTGCAGTCTATTGCTGACGCTATTGCAGACTAATTGCGGATCCCATTGCAGATACTCTCTGATGGTCATGTGGTTTCCCCCCTCCCCTCTTTTGGTCATGTGGCTGCCTCTGCTGAGGTCACTTCCTTCTTTTCCTGGTTTCCACGGAGATCAGATTAAGGCCCCTTTCACATCAGCGTTTATTTGAAATCGCGGCAGATGCGGTGAAAAAACCGCATCTGCCGCGATTACCGCATACCGGTTGCACTTGCGGCACGGTTGCGGCAAGCCCCATACAATGTATAGGCGGGCTTGCGGCAGGTGCAGCAAGTGCGGTTCTGGCACTTGCGGCAGGTGCGGCCGCGAAAAAAATGCGGCTGACCGCGTTTTTTTTTCGCGGCCGCACCTGCCGCAAGTGCCAAAACCGCACTTGCCGCACCTGCCGCAAGCCCGCCTATACATTGTATGGGGCTTGCCGCAACCGTGCCGCAAGTGCAGCCGGTATGCGGTAATCGCGGCAGTTTCTTTTTTTTTCACCGCATCTGCCGCGATTTCAAATAAACGCTGATGTGGGGGGGGGGGGCTGGGGGCGGGGTTGGAGGCGGGCTGCCGTCAGGGGCTGGGCGAGATTAATATATTAATATGTTTGCTCCGAACGTTGCACCCGGTCTTATTTTCAGGGGGGAGGCATACACACATAGGGGCATACACTCACAGAGGCATACACTCACAGTACGGTGGCTCAGTGGTTAGCACTCTATACGGTGGCTCAGTGGTTAGCACTGTATATGGTGGCTTAGTGGTTAGCACTGTGTATGGTGGCTCAGTAGTTAGCACTGTATACAGTGGCTCAGTGGTTAGCACTGTATAGTGGCTCAGTGGTTAGCACTCTATATGGTGGCTCAGTGGTTAGCACTCTATATGGTGGCTCAGTGGTTAGCACTCTATATGGTGGCTCAGTGGTTAGCTCTGTATATGGTGGCTCAGTGGTTAGCTCTGTATACGGTGGCTCAGTGGTTAGCACTGTACGGGGGCTCAGTGGTTAGCAAAGTATGATGGCTCAGTGGTTAGCAGCACAGTATATGGTGGGCAGGCTGTTAAACCAGGATGAAGGCTGGAGGGGTGAGGGCAGGAGGACGGAGGCTGGAGGGGTGAGGGCAGGAGGACGGAGGCTGGAGGGGTGAGGGCAGGAGGACGGAGGCTGGAGGCCCCCATCACAAGCACAGTCAACTTTATCTTTATTTACATTACATTTATTTTACACTCCCTGTGATCCTCCCGGCTGCTGTCTCTGCACACACAGCCACACACATTGCACACACACTGCACACAAAGCCGCACACACACTGCATATAAAGCCGCACACAAAGCCGCACACACTGCACACACACTGCACACAAAGCCGCACACTGCATATAAAGCCGCACACAAAGCCGCACACATTGCACACAAAGCCGCACACTGCACACAAAGCCACACATTGCATATAAAGCCGCACACACACTGCACACAAAGCCACACACTGCACACAAAGCCACACACATTGCACACACAATGCACACAAAGCGACACACATTGCACACACACATTGCACACAAAGCCACACACATTGCACACAAAGTCACACACATTGCACACAGTCACACACATTGCACATACATTACACACACATTCTACACACATTGCACACAAAGCCACACACACTGCACACACTGCACACACTGCATATAAAGCCGCACACTGCATATAAAGCCGCACACAAAGCCGCACACACACTGCACACAAAGCCGCACACATTGCACACACACTGCACACAAAGCCGCACACTGCACACAAAGCCGCACACACACTGCACACAAAGCCGCACACTGCACACAAAGCCACACACATTGCACACACAATGCACACAAAGTCACACACATTGCACACACACATTGCACACAAAGTCACACACATTGCACACACACATTGCACACAAAGTCACACACATTGCACACACACATTGCACACAAAGTCACACACATTGCACACAAAGCCACACACATTGGACACACACATTGCACACAGTCACACACATTGCACACAGTCACACACATTGCACAGTCACACACATTGCACATACATTACACACACATTGCACACACACATTGCACACAAAGCCACACACACTGCACACACTGCATATAAAGCGCACACACTGCACACACACTGCACACAAAGCCACACACATTGCACACAAAGCCACACACACTGCACACACTGCATATAAAGCCGCACACACTGCACACACAGAAAGCCACACACACATTGCACACAAAGCCACACACACTGCACACACTGCATATAAAGCCGCACACACTGCACACACACTGCACACAAAGCCACACACACTGCATATAAAGCCGCACACACTGCACACACATGCACACACTGCACACAAAGCCGCACACATTGCACACACAATGTACACAAAGCCACACACATTGCACACACACATTGCACACACACATTGCACACAAAGTCACACACATTGCACATACATTACACACACATTGCACACACACTGCACACAAAGCCACACACATTGCACACACATTGCACACAAAGCCACACACATTGCACATACATTACACACACATTGCACACAGTCACACACATTGCACATACATTACACACACATTGCACACAAAGCCACACACATTGCACACACACACATTTCACACACACACATTGCACACACACACATTGCACACACAGCCACAGCAGACAAAGCCCTGTTGCTGATGAGGGATAATGTTGCCCATACATGGATCGCGGTCCGCTCTGCAAGACCGCAAACGAAGGGGCCGGAGTGGTGTCAGCTGAGACACACTTCCTGTGAAGAAGCAGGAAACACCCGCCCCCACAGCGTGCTTAGTGCGGCGCCGCCGCAATTGAATTGCGCCCGTGCCGCAACCCATTCTTTCCAATGGGATGCGGCAGTGCGGCGTCCGCACTGAAAATGGACATGCTGCGGACAGAATTCCGCACCGCAGCATGTCGCAATGCCGGCTGCAATAGCACACTGTGCCATTGGGCCAGCATTGCCTGGTCTCATTGCGGAGTCCACATGCGGCAGCTTCATGCGGACTCCGCAATGCCGCGCCGCCAGTGTGGAGCCGGCCTTAGGCCTGAGATGCGGACAAGGGGGCATCCTCTACGTCTGGAGGAAAGAAGGTTTAATCATAATCACAGACGTGGATTCTTTACTGTAATAGCAGTGAGACTATGGAACTCTCTGCCATATGCTGTTGTAATGAGTGACTCACTACTAACATTTAAGAGGGGCCTGGATGCCTTTCTTGAAAACTATAATATTACCAGTTATATATACTAGATTCTTTGATTGTGCGTTGATCCAGGAACTAGTCTGATTGCCGTATGTGGAGTCAGGAAGGAATTTTTTCCCCCAATGTGGAGCTTAGTGTTGCCACATAGGATTTTTTTTGCCTTCCTCTGGATCAACATGTTAGGCTATGGGTTGAACTAGATGGACTTAAAGTCTTCCTTCAACCTTAAAAACTATGTTACTATGTTACTAAGATTAGATGGGAGTAGCAGAGTCCTACTGGTTGCTGTCTGTCCCGAGCTGATGGCACTGCTGAACATCTTCTGATTTTGAGAAATAAGCATTATCTGTTCTGCAGACGAACAATGCATCTAGGCTTCTCAACTCTGCCCATCTATTAAAGGGAACCTATCACAAGTTTTTTGCTATCTGAGAGCAACATAATGTTTAGACAGAGACCCTGATTCCAGCGATGTGTCACTTACTGAGCTGCTTGCTGTCATTTTGATAAAATTAATGTTTTCTCTACTGCAGATTTGAAATTACCAGACTAATGATTATATCCAAATGATTAAACAGTGATTTTTATCAAAACTACACTGAGCAACCCAGTAAGTAAACACATCACTGTAATCAGGATCTCAGGTCCTGTATTATGCTACTCTCAGATTAGGTTGCATAAACCTGGTGATAATTTTTCCTTAAAGGGAACCTATTTACTTCTGCTCCTTTATGGGTAGCTTCAGCAACAGGTCATCCCATTCCTTTATATTCCTGGTTTTGGCTCTTAGAAAGCCTAAAGAATTTTCAACAGTCTTAGGGTACCGTCACACCTGGCCATATCAACGCCAATTACATAGGCAACGCAGGGGCGTGGCCTATCGCCGGCGACAGCGCCCCTGCGTCGACTAGTGGAAAGAGGCGATGTCGGCGCTAATAATCGCCTCTGAGTGGTCGCCTGGTTTCCAGCAGTGCAATGAAACCAGGCGAGCACTCTGGGCGATGTGTACACATCGCCCCATGTAACATGGCGATCGATGATGTTACAGGCGATGGGAGCCATAGGCTCCCATGGTACAGCATCGCCACTGGGGTTTGTGGACACCCCAGTGGCGATGCCGCGTGTAACATCGCCGGTGCGTTGCCGGAGGTATCGCCGCATGTAAACACGCGACAGCGAAGCTGGCGGGGCGCCAAAAACGTTCGCATCCCAGTGAGTCGCCGGCGATATCTCCGGCGATATGGCCAGGTGTGATGGTACCCTTAGATTAGATAAATCCTCCCTTTGCTCTATTTAAAATAAAACTATTTAAAAAATGTTTAACATTCACGTATTTGGTATTGCGGCATTCAGAAATGCCTGATGTATCAAAAGTTAACATCAATTAATCAGATCGGTAAACTGTAACAGAAAAAAAAGTCCAAAAGCCAAAATTATATTTTTTTGGTCGCCGCAACCTGGCAATAAAGTGCAATAATGGGTGATGGAAACATCTGATGTCTCCTCGGACCGATTTTAGTGTACTGAGCATGCTCAGTACACTAAAATCGCTCCAAAAGTGAATGAATGGGTTAATTAAAAATAAAAAAATCTATGCTCACCTGTCCACGAGGCCCCCGACGTCTCCCGGCATCTCCGGTGTCTCCAGGTATCTTGCCGTCTGTGCTGATAAGACCTGCCGTGATGTCACAATCACATGACTGCCAGGAACCAATAACCGGCAGTCATGTGATTGTGACATCACGAGAGGTCCTGGCAGCACAGAAGACAGAACAGCAAGATACCGGGAGACGCGCGGGACCGTGCAGGAGTCGTGGACAGGTGAGAAAGGAGAGGAGGAGAGGAGGAGGACAAGAGGAGAGGAGGAGGACGCATAGGAGGACCGGGGGCCAAGAGGGGAGACACAGGGGATGAGAGGACCGGGGGCCAAGAGGGGAGACACAGGGGATGAGAGGACCGGGGGCCAAGAGGGGAGACACAGGACCGGGGCCAAGAGGGGAGGACCGGGGCCAAGAGGGGAGACACAGGACCGGGGGCCAAGAGGGGAGGACCGGGGGCCAAGAGGGGAGACACAGGACCGGGGGCCAAGAGGGGAAGACCGGGGGCCAAGAGGGGAGACACAGGGGATAAGAGGAAAGGACCGGGGGCCAAGAGGGGAGGACCGGGCGATAAGAGGAGAGGACAGGGGGCCAAGAGGGGAGACACAGGGGATAAAGAAGAGGACCGGGGGAGAGACTGACAGCTCTCAGGGAGCGATCTGACAGGAGGGCGGGCATCCTATTTTCTGTCGGAATCGGATGCCTATTTGGCACCCGATTCCAGGCATTAGAAGAATCCGATGCTGTCCGATTTATATCGGACAGCATCGGATTTTACAAAATCGTTATGTGAAAGTAGCCTTAGATCCAACAAAGCAGACCCAAGACGGTTGAGCAGGTAGAATTCTACATCAGACAATAATGGGACAACATTCCTCTCTCAAAACTCCAGCAGGAGGTCTCCTCACTTCTTAGGCTGTGTGCTCACAGTCCCGAGGAGCTGCGTGTTGGCCGCAGGTGGCCGCAGCCGCCCTGTACTCACCATGTGCGGCGGGTGCAGGGTGGCTTCTCCCTGCAGTCACCCAATGGGAGTTGCTTCTGACTCCGCAGCATGAAATGAACATGCGGAGGAGGAGCGGAATGGCAGCAACACGCACCGCAGCTGTCAAAACGCTGCGGTCGGGTTAAGCATAGTGAGGATGGGATTTCTTCAAATCCCATCCACTATGCCGATACTGTACTACGCAGCGTTTTGGACACCGCGGCAAGACGATGCATCCAAAATGCTGCGTATACTGATCGTCAGTATGCAGCCCTAGATGTTTAGTGTTATAGGAAAGAGGGATGTTACCCAATGGTAGACCTGTCCCTGCTACAACTTCTTTTGAGATGTGCTGCTACCATCAATTTGTAAATGAGTTAATATTCTCAAACAAAATGAAGTCTATAAGAGATTTCAGAATTATTGCATTCTTGTTTGTTTTTTCCATTGTACACAGTGTCCCAAGTTATTATTAGTGGAGTGGAGCTTCTTCATAACTGTGCACTCAATGTACATAACAGGAATACACATCAATAGGACCAGCAAATACTGCCCCATCTATGAATTGTTGGTTGATAATATTATATATCTTGTATAGAGGATAAGCAGGTGCATGTGTTTAATAATGCATGTGAATGCTGAGTATACTCCACATCGAGACGTAATCTGAAAACTGCCACCAGACAAATTCATATCTGGCTTAATGGCCGGGTTACAACATAATCATCTGCATAGAGAAAGTCTCATTGACTTCTTACAGCTGCTGCATCAGGTGTTTCCTATAAATAATATATTGAAAAATATAATTGAGTAGATGGATGCTGACACCCAATCATGTACTGAGCAGCTTCACAATGGCTTTGCCTTTTTTAATGGTATCCAATATCAATCTTCTGTAACTATTATAAATGAGAAATATCAAACAGTTTTTCCAAATAAAAGAATTGGTTTGTGAAATGTGTCTTCCCTATGAAGCACCCACCATAAGTAAAAGCAGAGAATAAAGAGATCCAGACTTTTTGGGGTCACATGACGTAACATAGGGGTCCCCAACCTGTAGCTCAGGGGCCACATGTGTCTCGTAGGCCCGTGATGTGTGGCCGTGACTGTTTTTCAGCTTGGTGCATAAGCGCCAGGTCTAGGAGCAGCTATGAAAGTTGCTATCTCTAGATGTTGACTTTTGTGAGCGGCCCCACACAGAAGAGCAGATCTGGATGGGGGTATTGAGGGAACCCATGGATCTTCGTTTTCTGCCTCTGTGTGATTTCTGTTGGGAAGCTTTTGCTGTCATTATTCCGGTAATGGGGGCTCTGAGTATCACTATTGTGCAAGAAGAGGAAGTGGCTCACAACCCTCTCTCTGAGCTTAATGTGGCTCATGACCTTTCAGAGCTGTAGGTGGCTTTCAGGGTCAGAAAGGTTGGGGCCCTCTGATGTAATGCAATCACGCTGGGCAAAAATCAGCCTGCAACCACATCATATGAACCCACCAGGAGCGTTACAATAGGTACAGGGGTTGTGATCGCACCCGGGCCCTGCAGCCTAGGGGGGCTTCAAAAGTCCCTTTGGCCTGTAGAAAAAGACTAATACTATTAAAGATTTACAAAAATTGGGGGCCCCCGTTGGAGCTTTTGCATCGGGGCCCTGGGCCTGAGGTTACGCCCCTGGAACCTATAGGATAAGTTCACATGTAGGAGAATTGCTGCAGTTTTTTTAGTAGCATATCTACAGCAAAATCCACATGTGATACCCTTCAAGTTTTACAACATTTACAAACGATTGTAAAAATTGCAACAACATGAATTCACATGCTGAGGAATTTTGGGGGAGAGTTCCAGAACTAATCCAGTTATCTAGAATATTAATAATAACAATATTTATTAATTTATATAGTGCTATTAATTCAATACATTTGCAAAACTGTCCCCATTGGGGCTCACAATCTAAACATCCCATCAGCTTGTCTTTCAAATGTGGGAGGAAACCGGAGTGCCCGGAGGAAACCCACACAAACATGGGGAGAACATACAAACTCCTTGCAGATGTCGTTCTTGGTGGTAATTGAACCCAAGACCCCAACAAGTGCTAACCACTGAGCCATTGTGTCTACTGTATCTACTGGCTAACACGGTACAAATATTTTTGACCTTATAAGAATGGAGGATACCATAATGTACCAAATGTTTATTGAATTAAAGACACTTCTGAAGAAACATACACAATTGGACAGTGACATATTTTTCTTCTCAAAATGCAAGAAGGAGAATCTGATTCCCAAAGCACTCTGGATTACCAATCCACTTCTGCATACCTATAACACTCCTTATGCATGAAACCTTTGTCACAGGAGCCCTGAGAGACTAAGGAACCACCGTCTACATGTCTTCTACAGCATCAAAAGTAACATCCAGGGGGAATTGAAAACACAGAGGAACACACTTACAGAAGCCATGGAACAGAAATTACAACAGTATTACTACAAACTACAAACCCTTTTGATCCATAACAAGGAAAAGAAATTACATAGACTGTGCCTCAATTCAGGACTCCACACAAACCAAAGACCAAACCTGACAACTTGGACAACTACTTCTGTGAAGACACAAAAATATCTATTTGTGACATCAACCTTTCGAATTACAAACCCAACAAAGTATGCATAAATCCAAAGGACCAGGGTGTACAACGATATGCACTCCTCAGTATAAATAAGGATCACAATCTTGGTATAAAAGAATGGTGCTTTATTTCTTTTACGTGTTTCGGGGCTGTCCCAGCCCCTTCCTCAGGAAAACCACCATAAACAAAGTGGAACTTGCTGTGCTTTCTAGGGAACTCTTATTTTGTCCTACTAAAGCACTGGATAAAATTGAACTGTGCAGCGACATGGAGGATTACTTCAGGAGACTACATCTGCGGGAATTTTACAGTGATAAAGAAGATTCCGAACCCAACTGGGCTGAAGGAAGAGGAATCCTGACAACCAAGAAAAGGTCAAACTGGACACCTGAACCTGAACGCAACCCCCCATTTGGATAAATATATAGACACTTTCAGACATTTGGTAAAATCCACTATTTTTTATACACACAAGAGGCAACAATCCAACATCAATGCCCAGGAGAGAAGGGCCATACAGTCTTTGAAAACCAACAAAAAAATCATCATTAAACCTGCAGACAAGGGTGGAGCAATAGTCATGATGAACAAATCAGACTACCTGAAGGAAGCAAACAGATAACTGACGGACAAACATTACTACAAGAAATTGGAGTCCGACCCCATACAAGACTATTACAAGGAATTAAACAAGCTGGTCTCTTGTCTACCTGACAAATCCTTAGGAGCTGCTGATCTGATACTAGACAGTCCAAGAACTGGCACATTCTACATGCTTCCCAAAATCCGCAAATCTGGAAATCCAGGAAGACCAATAATTTAATGTGTGAACAAATTTCTGGGTGGGTAGAGGATGTTCTCAAACCCCTGGTAAAAAGGACACCCAGCTACATTCAGGACACAACTGACCTATTGAATAAACTATCAGCAGTAGGTCCTCTAACAGAAGGAACCATCATCACCACCATAGAGGTGGAATCTCTGTACAGCAATATCCCACACTAGGATGGATTAAATGCCTGCAAAGTCTACCTGGAAAACACAGGAATGGATGCTGATCCTGTGTTGAAACTCACAAAATTCATTCTCACCTACAACTACTTTACATTTGATAACAACAAATATTTATAGGAGACTGGCACAGCAATGGGAAGCAAAATGGCATCACAATATATAAATCTTTTCATGGCTAAGCTTGAAAGTGACTTTTTATCCTCTTGTCCTATCAGGCCTCTGGCCTATTACCGGTACATTGATGACATTTTAATCATCTGCACGAGGTCTGAGGAACAGATGAAGATGTTCCATGAATACTTAATTTCTTCCCACCATCAACTTAACACTCGAATACTCTTGCACTGAAATCAGCTTTCTGGACACCATCATCAAGCTACGGAACAATGAAGTAGAGACATTCCAGTACTGGAAGCCAATTGACCGTCCAACATATTTTCGATGGGTCAGTCGTCATTCAAAATACATAAAAAACTATTGTATACAGTCAGGCCATCAGACACAATCGGATATGTTCTAACCCTACAGATAGAGACAATCACCTTGAGGGCCTCAGAAAGACCTTTTTAAATCTGGGCTAGCATCCAAGAGCAATTGAAAACCAGATTACTAGAGCCACCAGAATATCAAGGAATCATCTACATTACAAAAAAAAAAAATAAATAACCGCTCCCTCTCGTAGTCACCTACAATCCAAATCTGGTGGTGTTAAGAGGAGCTGCACAGGTCATTCCATGTCAAGTGAACCAATAATTTTTACCTCTATATTTTTAATTCTTTTGAGATTTTGTTATTTGGTAATAGTGTGTCAGAGAATGCTAAATGTTTTCTTTGGTCGGTAAGAGTCAGGCTACCGGGTGAAGAAGGATTACACTTAGTTGGAGAGAGATTTTCTAAAGGACTCCCCTCCAAGCCATAGGATTTCTGCCATGTACCGTCTTATTATGGAGACAAAAAGTGAGGGGAAACGCCACTTTCAAAGACTGTGGGAAAGAGAGCTGGATAGGGAGATCTCGAGGGCTGATTGGGGGAAATGTTTTTTTTACCCATAAGCTGGCTAAGGCTAGTTTCATACTGCGGTTGG